>OY744604.1:52304043-52369043 GCA_963556255.1 Allolobophora icterica
AATAATGTATTCAGGGCATATTACGTCAGAATATCAATGAGTTTGGTGTCATAATCCTATTATTATTATTATTATTATTATTATTATTATTTGTTTATTATTATTATTATTATTATTATTATTATTATTATTATTATTATTATTATTATTATTATTATTATTATTATTATTATTATTATTATTATTATTATAAGAAGATGATTTATATAGCGCAAGGTTGCGTAGCAGCTCAGCCTGGTCAGATGACGTCGTCTTGCGGACGGGCAGGCAGTGGAGTTCTCCAAGTACAACGTTGATATAGGCCTATATATATATATGTATATATATATATATATATATATATATATATGGAGACTATCAACGCACGTAGTAGGTAAATACATGTACATACTGTACATAATCCGCCAACACACATACATCTATTCACAAATACATGCATTCATAGGCACATACGTACAGGTATACCTATATTACAGTATGTTATGATAAGTGGGTACATGAATGAGTAGATGGTTGAATGAGTAGTTGACTGGTTGAGTGGGTACCTGAATATAGGCGTACCTGAATGAATGATTGGCTGGTTGTGTGAATGCGTGGCTGGGTGAGTAGGAAACAGATGGACGATAGTGATTATGATGGCACTAAAGACTGCACGTTTTTCAGTTGGTGAGAAATGGTGGAAACGTTAGAAGGATGCCAGTGCATCTATTTCATTCGGCATTTGAAGGTCTTTAGTACTCAATCGGTAATAATCTTCGATTATTGCGACCATTGCTGATGTTCGTTCTGCTTAATTTGGACTTAATCATTGTCGACTCGCAGGTAGAACGGGTCATTCGTCAGAGGCCCTGACCTCTGACCCCACCTCTGACCCTGACCCCTGACCCTTTGCACCGTGTTTATGCTGAATTTGTATATATAAAGCTGAATTCTGAATTACGACATCATCGAAGTCAATGTCTCTTGGACGATGTTCAGCTGTTCTCAAAGATCTTTACCACTTTCGAACGACACCAACAGACATGAATCGATGGAATTCTTTCGTTCGCCGATTGTCGCTTTACCTAATTCTGACCCAAAGGCTGAATGGACAGAATCAGCCAGAAATTCATTCTCCGTTTCAGCCTTGGAATTATGATGCGTCCAAATTACGCAATATTCTCTGTCAATTACGCCATCATCATCATTTTAATCGTCGTCGTTGTCTTTGTTGTCAATATCGTCATCATCATTGTTATCACAATTACATAACATTCTGGAAATGCTATGCACTTCATAAATGTTGCAAACCATAACATGTAATGTTTACATGATGACTGGTCACATAAGTTGTCAGCAAACCAGTTCCTTCAGTGGCGCTAGTTTTTCAAACTGGACAGTGTTGCCGTGTACAATGCCATTGACAGGTGGTAGAATTGTAACCACCTGTTTCGACGGCAGCAATCAACTAACGGCAATGACCTCTTGAAACATTGCCATGTCAAGGTCTCCCCATGCACCACAGAAACATGCGTAACAGCGGCTGCAGCAACACAACGACAGGTTATTCGATCAAACATTAACACTAAGAACTGAGGCAGACACGCATTGATTGCGCCGACAGTCGGGACTCCGTGCAATAAGGTCGACTATGTAAACATTGGTCATCTTCTTGGTTCTCCGCAGCATAATTGATGCACCGAAGTGCATTATATATAAGACATATATCCGTAATATTAAATGTATAGTATTAAATATGCATCTAGTATTTATCATATACGGCATGTATATATAATATATATATATATGTATGTTCACTTACACAACAGTCACGTTGAGCGCGACATTTTGGTCGGCGTCGAATGCCGGAAGTGACGCAATCGTGTCATTGACGTTGCAGCGGATGACGTCGCCATGGCATGCGCATGATCCGAAACACGAGACACTTCTTCTTCCTGGAGAGTGTTCCATGGTGGACGGAAGTTTGCGCAATTCGACTGACAAGAGAGACAAAAGAGACGAGTAGAAGAAGAAGAAGACAGCGATCCGAATCGCCATTTTGAAGTAAGTAAGTAAGTAGCAGAACGATAACAAAATGTTAAGACGACGACTGTGCGAATCGAGTTCTATCAGCCATTTCTTTACGACATTCGTTGAGATATCCGACGGTCAATCGCTTTCGATTTCTTTTCCAAAACTCAGCGACATTTAATCGTTTATTAGTCAGTCTAAGCCAGAACGGTGTTCGCCACACCTCTTTCACTCTAACTGAATCTTAGTCTAAAACTTCAGACAATAAAAGTAACCATCTCATAGTGTTTTGATGATTAGCAAGAGTCTTAGCTGCATCTTCGTATCGTAGCATCTATCTTTCTAGCATCTCTTCCTATCCTGACCACGTATCATATATGTATATACATATGACCGATCAGTTGTGATAAGAGAGAAGGCGAAAATCGCTCTCTCCTTTCGGTGGACTGAATGGCGGTGAGGTGCCGAACGACGTCTTTATCATCTGTTCATCCTCCTTTTCCCATTCCTTCTCTTCCTCCTACTTCCTAGACCGATGAGACTGGAAGGCATGCATATCTGACCGACGCAGCGACGGCTGAATGCAGTAGCTTCTCATCATCCTGTGCCTGATGCAGCAGCCCTGACTTAGACATCCACAGAAACACTCGGTTCACTGCTTCTTTCAGCTTCTCTTGTGCTGCTGGACCGCAATATAGGCTTAGGCTACACAAAGTCCAGTATGAAGCCACCAGTTGCACAAACTCATATTCATTCATGTAAAACAGACCTAGAATGAGAGAGAGAGAAAGAGAGAGAGAGAGACAGACAGACAGACAGACAGACAGACAGAGACAGAGAGAGAGACAGAGAGAGATACAGAGACAGAGACAGAGACAGAGACAGAGACAGAGACAGAGACAGAGACATAGACAGAGACAGAGACAGATACAGGGACAGAGAGACAGAGAGAGCCACAGACACAGACACATACAGACAGACAGACAAGGCACAGACACATGCACGGACACACAGAGAGAAACAGACAAAGAGAGACAGAGACAGAGACAGAGAGAGGGAGAGATGTCAGCCTACATTCAACGTATTAATTCTTGCGATGGCTTTGGTGAGTCGGTCAGTCGATTGGCCAACGCAGCCGCGTTAGCGCCTGGTACGTGATGGAGACAATTAGCGTCAGTGGTGGTCGTTTAGGATCATGTATGGTGCATGCGATGGGCGTTGGTGGCTCATGGGAGGTTTTTCTATCAACTCTCTGTGATGGTTGCTTCTAAGGCCATAGAGACAAAACAGAAAGTGAGAAGGCCCAAATGCACGAGAAAAATATGACGCATTCACGCAGACCGCGAAGTTTGTTGGTCAAAGCAAAAGCAATTAATTCAGTGGTCTTGACTGTTGGAATTTCCTGTCTAAAACCAACCTCATTCACTGGCTTCTTTCACAATGGCAACAGTTGTAACAAAAAGCCACGATGCATCCATGTGTTATATAATGCACTCAGCTACGCTTTAATATTCACGAGTGATTCTATGTCATTGAGCACGTAGGCCTAAATCTAGACAGTAGAGACACAGGTAGACCAAGGACATAGACGTAGGCCGTCATTCAATGTCATGAAGCACATGAATCGTAGAGACACAGGTAGACCAAGGACATAGGGAGACCGTCATTCAATATCTCTCGCAGCAGAGAAATTCGACTGCGTTCTGAAAGTTAATTGAAGGATGTATTATTAATTTCTAGGCGTCATTTGAATAGCAATTGCTCCCGACGATGCTATATAAATTGTCGCAATAACAACTTAAATGACGTCATTCGAGATATAAATATTCTTCTTCTCACTTCACTCCATTCTGCCTCCCTTACGCTTCTTTTTCTTTTTTCCTGTTTATTTATTAGTCCATTAAACCACGGCCAACGCTAGCCACATATAAAAAATGTTGGACTTTAACATATGAAAAGCTGAATTCGTAGATTCGCTTACCTAAATTGACATTTTCTAAACGGACGTTAGCATTTTGTAGGAGTCAACGATATGGCAACCAAAAGTAAGGGTCTTTTAGAAGGCGTTGAGTCAGAAACCATCAGATTAACGTCAGATTTACGGATTCAAAGCGTACCTGAAACTTTGACTTGTTTTTCGTCTTTTCCAGTTTCTGAGTGGCTTGTGGATAATTTTGACATTTCTTCATTTTTCTCCGCCGTTTAATGAGCCTCATCTTCACAGTACTCCTAAAGAAATTTGGACTTCATGCGTAATCGTGAAGTGTACACTACCAACACGAGCTTCTTCGTAAGAGCTGTACTTTTATGGCCAAGAGTGAGGAGGGGAAGTACATCTGCCCTTCATCAGATTTTCTGTTACAACCCATAACCTTCTGCCCTTGGACCAACAATATTTGCTGCATCAAGTTTGCGTGAAAACATTTTCGGTATTGCAACGAATTATTAGTTGCTCTTGTAATGAATTAATAAAATTATTGTCAGAAGCTTTAGTAAAAAAAACATCATAAGTCGGTCGACCCACTATATGGAATTCTTTTCCAACCGACCTGCCTACCATGCAGCAGTTTAAGACTAGTAAACAATGTTTCAGTTGGTCAAATTGGGCTAATGTTTTTCTGGGCAAGTATTTCACGTAGCATTTTCGCACTGTTGATGTGCGAAACAAAGAAATTAAGTGAGCAGCTATGTTAGCGTATATTTAACAGTATAGAGACCTTTGCCGATTTAGAAGAATTATGGGAGGTTGGACGGGAAAGAGAAGGAGAGTCGGCCGCCGATTCATTTCACTAAAGAGATAGATTGGCAATCCGATGTCGATCCGTTAAGTCCGCTTTGAAGGGGGTCGTCTCGATACTAAGCTAAGACCACATCGTCGAACTCGCCAATTTCACCGTCGTCGACAGATGGATCGCACCAGGTTATGTGTATGGTCAACTGAGTTTAGTAGGAAAACCCTTTCACCATGAAGATTCTGATAAGCTGAAGTTTTCAAGGAGAGGTTGATACGATAAACCCAGTTAAGACCTAACATTTCCGTTTTCGGTCCTATTTTCCCCATGTGCTTGTCTATCAGTGTGTGTCTGCCTGTCTGACTGTCTGTGTGTGTCTGTCTGTCTGTGTCTGCCTGTCTGTGTGTGTCTGCCTGTCTGACTGTATGTGTGTGTCTGCCTGTCTGTGTGTGTCTGCCTGTCTGTGTGTGTTTGTGTCTGCCTGTGTGTCTGTGTGTGTCTGCCTGTCTGTGTGTATCTGCCTGTCTGACTGTCTGTGTGTGTCTGCCTGTGCTACTACAGACATTGTTGATTCTGCAGAACGACCGAATGCTTTTAGCGACGTAATCGTGATGTAAGGATATCTCTGTCGAGTCATTATGTTAATCACCAACGGACGAATTATTCTAGGAAGCTGATCTTTCGACACGAAATTGACACACCGCTCCACCCTGACTTCTATAAACAGGGTACATTTTAAACCTATCTTGAAGCCAGATTCGTGTCATCGTCTGAGCCCACAGTCAATTGTTGCATGGTAGGTGCCATGCAATACCTATATATGTATAGGTCTCGTCTCGTTAGCCGTCGTGGACTTCTCAGCGGCTTCCGTCTACGCCACGCCATCCCACGTCAATTCCCTCCTACTCGGCTATCCACATTGCTACTCTTAACGTACGATCGTTACGGACTAAGTATACGTGCCGGTCGCCGATCTCATCCCTGCTAATGATCTTGATGTTCTCGTCGTCACAGAGTCCTGGCACTTTGTCTCTGAGGACGTTGTTGTCTGTCGTGCAGCCCCTCTGGCTTCTCCTACTTAGACCGACCGAGATCCGACTCTCAGGAAGCGGCCACACGAGGTGGTGGTCTCGTTGTCTACCATAAAAAGTCTCTCAACACAAAGAGGATTGATCTTCACCATGCGCCGTCAACATTTGAAGCTCTTGCTATCTCCATCTCCTCCAAACGTGGTCCTGTAACCGTCCTGGCTATCTATCGACCTGGCTTTTCCTCTCCATCCTCTGCGTTCTTCATTGAATTTTCTGCCCTGCTGGAACAGTTTGATGTTTATAATTCCCAGCTGGTCCTTACGGGTGACCTTAACCTCCATCTTGAGGATGCATCACTCCCTGAGTCAGTAGAGTTCACAGCGGTGATGGACCAGTTTGGACTCAAACAGCATAAAATTATCTAAGAGCCAGCGCACTACCTGGGTGGATGGCTTGATTTCATGGTTACTAGAAATGACTGTCAGGTGGTTGACATCCACGTCCAACCGCCTGTCCTCTCCGATCATGGTCTTGTCATCGCTGCCATCCCGTTCATACATCTATGTCACCAGACAGATTCGTTACTGGAGAAGTCTTGATCGTGAGGCCTTCGCAGCTGCTCTCCAAGATCATCCTCTCTTCAGTAATGTTGAGGAGAATCTTACTTCGTCCGTCTCTGAGCTCTTTGACTCCTACGCTACCCTAATGACCGAGCTCTTGGATGCATTCCTCCCAGTCCACTCAGTCAGGTCGCGTCACTGACTCACTGCCCGTTATCACCGTGGTTTGACGCTGAGTGTAGGTCTCGCCGACGTCGAGCTCGGTGCCTTGAGAGACTGTACAGGCGAACGCGCTCAGCGAACGATAAGATTGCCTGGATTCGCTTTGTTCGCGATATGCACTCCTTCTATCGGGATCGGGAGCGGGACTACTGGGAGGCGGTCATTAACCGCCGATCGGATGAACCTAAGAAACTTTGGCCTGCCTTCAACGGCCTCCTTGGTCGCCAGTCGGGCGGTCGCATACTCAGACACCGTCACCCTTCACAGCCGATGTGTTCCTTGAGATGCTGACCACAAAGATCTCAACAATCCGAAGTACAACCTCCAATGCTTCACCGCCTGATTATCCGTTTACCAGCTCCCGTCTCTCTGCCCTCCGTGAGATTACATGCGCTGAATTGCGCTCACTCATCCTAACCTCTGCACCGAAAACGTGTGAGCTTTATCCTGTGCCTACATTTTTGGTACAGGAACACATCGACATAATCCTCCCATTCCTCACTATGTTGTGTAACTGTTCGATTCATGAGGCACAACTACCGATATCGCAGAAACGCTCGATTCAACATCCGGCTCTAAAGAGCGAGAGCTTGGATCCAAGTGACCCAGCAAATTATCACCCAATTGCCAATGTTACGTTTATTTCTAAGATTCTTGAACGTATTATTGCGAATCAGCTGATTTTTTATTTGGATGTGAATGGTTTGCTCCCTTCTCATCAGTCTGGGTTTCGTAAGAACGATTCCACTGAGATCCTCCTAATTCGTCTTCTGTCTGACTTCTATGGTGCTATGGATGTTGGGCATATCTCTCTTTTGGCCCTCTGCCTTTCATTCTGTCGACCATCATATACTCCTCCAGCGTCTTTCTATTTCTTTTGGCCTGACTGATAAACCTTTAGAGTGGCTTCGCTCCTTTCTTTCACAGCGCACAACCTGTGTCGCCTTTGGTTCCTCGAGGTCTGCCTGGGTTCCTGCCCCCTTTGGTGTCCCTCAGGGCTCTGTTCTTGGGCCACTGCTATACATTATTTGCACGGCAGGTATTGGGGCCTTGTTGACTTCCTGTGGGGTCCTTCACCAGCTATATGCTGATGATGTACAGGCCTATGTTCACTGTCCCTCTGACCATGCAAGTGGTGGCTGTCCGACAGATGTGTCAGGCAATGGATGCCCTTTCTAACTGGTTAGTCTCTAATCGTCTTGTTCTTGATTCGTCTAAGACCCAGTGTATTTGTCTTGGCGGTCGTAGGCGTCTGGCTGGCGTTGAGCTGCCCTTGGTGGCTGATACATTTCCGCATGTTACCTTCTTAGAATCGGTTCGAGACTTGAGAATTATTCTTGATGGTGAACTCTGTTTCTCCCCTCACATAAATCAGCTTACTCGTAGCTGCTACTATCAGCTGCGCCAGCTGCGGGTTATCTCTCGCTCCTTATCTCATGATACTGCGGCTACCCTTATCGAAGCCTTTGTCACCAGTCGACTTGACCATTGCTGTTCGATTCTGGTGGGCCTGCCACTTTCTCTGACTGCTCGTCTTGATCGGTTTCTTCGATCTGCTGCGCGTCTCATTGGTCACCTTCCTAAACGTGCCCCTGTCTCAGCCTATATGCGTGACACACTACACTGGCTTCCCATCTCGCAACGCATCAACTTTAGAATAGCTGCATTGATCTGGCGATGCCTTCTTGGATGTGCCCCGGTTTACTTACGTGAGCTCTGCTGTCCTGTCTCTCATGTGACTGGCCGCCGAGCCCTTTGCTCTTCTTCTGCGGGTGAGCTCTTCGTTCCTCGTTCTACCACCGCAACTAAGCAGCGTCGTGCTTTCTCTGTGGTTGGCCCTCCATCTGGAATCAACTGCCATTGCAGATACGCCTGTTGCCTAAGATTACTTCGCTTGTTTTTTTTATAAGTTACTTAAGTCCAGTTTATATTGCCGTGGTTGGGCTGGGAGTGCTTCTCAGTAGGTAACTTGAGGGGGCGCTATATTATATTTTTGAATGAATAAATGAATGAATATATAGCAATAACCATGCTATTCTGGAGATCTTCACAGACATAGATTATGCAGTCTGTGACACGCAAATTACAGAGGTTTTACTCCTGTTGCTGGAGGTCTTGAGCACGGAGGTCAAAGCTTTTGTTTAAGATCAACTGGGATAAACCCGTGGGATTTCCCATCTGTCAACGGTTACAGGTGACGAGTTGGAGGTTGTCGAAGCCTTTACTTATAGTGACAACCAGGTTTTAAAAAATTGGAGATCAGAATAATACCGAATTGCTTACGCCAGATCCTGCATGGTCTCTCCCGAAAAAATATCTGACGCTCTACAAATTGAGTTGGTTACTAAACTATTGCTCTGTAAAATGATCGTGTTGCCTGTAGGCCTTAACTTCTCTGCAGACTTACATTGAGAGTGTCGCGTCTTTTGTCTGGGTCTCTGTGGTGGGCCACATCTCGAAACAGTCTGAAGATCTTCTGGATTCTCTACTCGGACCTTGTGAACAATATCGAGATCAAGAGGAGAACAATGATAGAACCGGTCACTGCCACTGTACGATGATACAGACTGCATTTCTTAGGGCGTGTCATTTGCGCTCAATAAGATGAGGACCAATAGAAAGCCCGGTGGATCGCCAAGAACAGGCCCACAAAGAATTGGAGAAAATCACGTGGTCGACATAGGACACTACTTGGACTAGAATCATGGAGAAGGATCTCGCAGAACAAACCGACATTGCAGCGTGGCGTCACATGGACACGGCCATGGTCGACTGAGCTGGCCACCAAAGAGAAGGCTTTGTCTCCCAAAGGACTAGTCATGTAAAGTCGGTTGAAAAACGAGGCCTAATTTTAATTTGAGAGTGGAATTATATTTATATTCAGTCGATTTATTCAATCCGCATCACTATGTATACACACGTAAAATGAGATTAGGTCCCAATTGATGATTACCTACTTCATTTATATAGTTCATCGTACGTCTGCTAACCCTCCCGTTCTTCATCGTGAAGACCGAATATAACATTTAACTTTATTCTTCGCAGTAAAATTTGTTAATATAAAATGAATAGTCTCATAAATGTTTAATTCTGTGTTGTCAGCCGCAAATAAAACTTCTCCCTGAATAGTTATCGTTGCAAAATAGCACCTAGAATTCAACAAGGAACCTGGCGAAAGTGCGACGACCATGGTTTGAAGATCTAGACCCTATTAGGATAAATGATCTGGCCGTTAAATCAACATTTTCAGTCTTCATCTGAAATATGTCGATGCAGTTTTAATCTGCAATAACGCTGCGTTCATCTGCTGAGGTCATAGGTCAGACTACGATACTGCGTTTATCTGGAAAGGCCGAATATCATTTCGTGGCTGAAGGCTCCTTTCCAGAATCATGCAGATGATACCGATATTGTCGTTATCCCGTTCAAATCTTCAGAAAGTGGCGACGAAATAAACTGCGCTAAACGCAGACCAAGTGGAAGAAGCCGGATAAATTTGTCGTCGATATCTTTATGGAAAGGCGCACCATAATTAAAGGTCACTTGCTTTGACAGCAGATATCGACAGATGGCGTAGGTTCTGTTTTGGTCTTAGTGCAATATTACGGTCTCATGCATCGGTGGCTGTCGAAAGCATCACCTCGAACGAAAGCTATCGAGGATCTTTACATTCACTCTGTCTCTCATCATCGTGCCTTTAGGCAATCTGGTCCACTGGCTGTTATGCATGTCCTGCTTAATCGTAACAGCAATTCCCTTAACAAGAACACAGGTCTTGTAATGTAGTCAAGAAACGTTTTTGTAAACCCTTCTGGAGTAAAGTAAAATGCACGCCATGATTTTAGTGTATGGCTAAAACATTGCACAATGTAGGGCTATACCTTTGTCGCGAGTTCGCCTAGATAGGCCTACAATATAAAGCGAAACTCGGTTTTCTAACTTTAAATTCTATTTACACGAATATGTACAAATCATTGAGCTATTGACACGGACTCGTTCTTTAGTAACATCTATATTCATGTTCATGATGCAGTCCCTGACAATTTTCATAGTACAGTATCACCACAAGGGACAACTATCAAAACACCAGAAAGACAACTCTTACAAACGGGACACAGTCATCCAAACGCTGTAGAAGACGCATAGCATTTGAAATTCCCTTGCGAGACCTCAGCTCCACGAGAGTTCTTCTCCGTTTATGTTCTAAGGTCCTTCCAGACTGCAGTTCAACGCTTGTTCTCCTCCGACTCCAACTTTGCCCACCGCCAGCAGTAGACCAATCGTCAACAACGGGCTAAGTTAAAATAATTAACATCTTAAAATACCCCGAACCCAAAACCTTCTCCTCCTCATCCTCACTTTCGGTCTCCTCCTCCTCCTAGGCCTGTTATTCTTTCTCCTCCTACCACTCTTTGTTTCAACAAATCTTACAAGAACTGTGTGAACTGAGTTTTGTGTACAGTCTTGCAGTGCGAGATATTTAGCGTATATATTAAGTGCGCTTACTTTAGTTTCACGTGTATATGTATATATGATAGATGTATAACGTTTAGTCTTAGTGACACGCGCGGCCGGCCGATATCGGCAGCGGCGCGCTATATGTATATTATTAGAGTTCGTTTATGCGCACAGAAGACAGGTGTGTCAAGGGGCGCGAAGAATTATGCTGACTGGAGAAGTTTGAATTCGATGTTCGCTGTAGTAGTGTGGCTGACTAGTTGAGTTGTAATCGAATTGAGTTCTGTCTGTTTGTTTCTTATTAAACTGAAAAGATATTAAACTGTGTTGCTGATTAATTCAGGTTATACTTATACGTAGAATTAGTGTTCAAAAGGTGAACGTTAAATAGGCGTTAAGTACGAAGAGAACAAGGATTTAATCAGAAGGATTGTCAACGGAAGGATTGGGTTGACATTATTGGTGGCAGTTACGGTGTGGATAAAAACTCACGGTGGAACAGCGTCGGTGTGGATAAAAACTCACGGTGGAACAGCGTCGGTGTGGATAAATACTCACGGTGGAATAAATACTCACGGTGGATAAATACTCACGGTGGAATAAATACTCACGGTGGATATAAACTCACGGTGGATTAAAATTCACGTTATCACCTCCTTCGGCGGATAGAAGAATCTACGAAGGTGATTGAAGAATTTACAACGGTGTTAGAAGAATCTACGCGTTGTTACTGTGTGACGAATTTACGATATCAACGACGGTGGAACACGAGAAACGGTATAAAAATTTCGTTGTTTTCCACGAACAAATATAAAAGAAATCCCGTTTGTTTATCGATTCACACAACAAGAAAAACCGTGACTTCTTTGAAAAGAGAAATCACCGAAGTAAACAAGTAAGATGGAGAAACTAAGTGCTGAAAGACAAGCAGATATTAAGAAGATGTCTACGGAAAGGCTAAAACAGCGTTTGTTGAAAGCCGGTTTTAAGGAAGAACAATTAGAAGGTATGTCACGTGGTGACATGATACATGAACTCGCTGAAGTGTGGGTTAAAGAAGAAGTCGAAGAAGAAGGTGCCGTTGGCGGTGCCGTAGAAAAGGCTATTGAAAAACCTCCTGTGCCTATGTCTATGGAGATGTTGATGCAGTGGATGATGATGAAAGAAGATAGAGAGGAGAAACGGAGACAAGAAGAGAAAGATAGGGAGGAGAAACGGAGACAAGAAGAGAAAGATAGGGAGGAGAAACGGAGACAAGAAGAGAAAGAAAGAGAGGAGAAACGGAGACAAGAAGAGAAAGAACTGAGACAAGAAGAGAAAGAAAGAGAAGATAGACGAAGACAAGAAGAGAAAGAGTTGAGACAAGAAGCAGAACGTGTAAGACAAGACGAATTGCGCTTGCAGAGAGAGAAAGAAGAGAAAGCAGAACGTCTGCAGAGAGAGAAAGAAGAGAAAGCGGAACTTGCAAGGCAAGAAGAATTGCGCTTGCAGAGAGAGAAAGAAGAGAAAGCGGAACTGGCAAGGCAAGAAGAATTGCGCCTGCAGAGAGAGAAAGAAGAGAAAGCGGAACTTGCAAGGCAAGAGGAATTGCGTCTGCAAAGAGAGAGAGAAGATAAAGCAGAACAAGTGCGTAAGGCAGAACTTGAATTGCAAAAGAATCAGTTTGAGATTCAGTTAGAACAGTTGAAAAGAGATAGGGAAGATGCTGAAAGAAGAAGACTGGAGCAGATGATTGAATCTGAAAAAGCTAGAAAAAGTGATGAAGAGGTTCGTCAGCAACAGATTGAAGCAAAGAGAATGCGTGAAGAAGAAAAAGAAAAAGCACGAACGTTAGAGTTGGAACGTGCAGAACAGATCAGACAGGAAGAACTCAAATTTCAGAAAGAAAGTTTGGAAAAGGCAGAGGCAGAAAGACAGGAACGTCTGAAACTGGAGAAATCAAAATTGACATTGAAAGAAACGCAAATGAGAGAAGAACGGGAAGCAGAAAGAAGGAAACAGCAAGAAAGTGAAACTTTGGTGTCAAAAATTAAGAAAATAGGTGATGCAATGAAACATGTATTGCCTCAAATGCCAACTGATATGATGGAGGTGCCATTATATTTTGAAACAGTCGAGAACGCATTTCGTAGCTTTGCTGTGGAAAAGCCGTTTTGGGTGAAATTATTACTACCATTGATGACGCCGAAAGCTCGAACCGTTCTGAATAGATTGTCATACGATGATCTAGACAATTATGATAGAGTCAAGCAGCACTTATTAAAAGAATTTAAATTGACCTCGAGAGAATACAGAGCCAGATTTGTGGATGCTAAGAAGACAACAGAAGAGACTTATACGATGTTTACGGCAAGACTGAAGAACTTGCTAAACTATTACGTGAGAAGTCGAAACGTGAACAGAGAGTATGATACGCTCTTTGATTTGCTGGTAGCGGATAAGCTAAAAGAATGTTTACCGCCAGGTCCACTACAGTTTGTATTGTCGAAGGAAGGAACTGACTGTCTCCAAGCTAGTGCAGTGGCAGACCTAGCAGACATTCATGTAAACAATCGAATTGGGTTTGCGATCCCAAATATAAACAGTTATCCTTCTCAACGTTCCGTAAACCAAAGCCAGAGTGGAAAGTGGAAAAGTAATCCAGAAACAGGGAGTCAGTTCAAAGGTAAAGAAGTCAAGGCTAATGTCCCTGTACCCAATGAAACCAGAGAAGTGACGTTTGGTCGTCAGGGATTTAACAAATCGTCAGCGCCGTTTGCCAAGAGGGAAGGCAACACATCGTTTACGCAGTATAAGAGATATGAAGGAAATGAACAACGAGGTATTTCACAACCATACCATACAGTTGTGAAGCGTTGTCACAACTGTGGTTCAGACAAACATTTGGTTAAATTTTGTCCAGTTCCAGTGGCAGCAGCTAGTTCTAGCAGAAATCAAGAACACACAAGGGTGAATTTGATTCAAGTGGTTAGTGATACAGATAATCAAACCGCGAGTCAAGAAAACCAAGAGACTGAAGTAAAGTCAGTAATGAAATGTGGTATTCAAAAAGAAATTCTATTGGATGCTGAAGTTCAGAGAGAAGTCATAGGAAAAGATGACAGTCGAATATTGAAGAAATCGTTCTTGCAATATGTCGAGGTTGAAATTCGTGCAGTAGACGGTAAAGAGCCAGTGAAAGTCAAAGCACTGAGCGACTCGGGAGCAGAAATTCCGGTGATTAGTGAAGAATTACTGGAAGGCATGAAGGTGGAACAAATTGGAAAAGTGAATTTGCAATGTGTGGCAGGAGATGCCATTCCTGCGAAGTTAGTGAAAGTGGATGTTAGACTGTGTGATAGTGACGTGAAAGAAGAGGGATTTCCGCGTAAAATCCAGTGTTCACTTACACCTTATGTCACCTTGATGTGTGCTAGTATTGCAAAGATGGGCAGTACAGAAAGATTCTTGTTGCATCCAGAGATAATTGCCGAATTAAAAGCCGTACCACAGATGAAAGTTAAAACGATACAAGGAGATGTGAGTGTACGAGCAAATGTAATGACGAGAGCGCAGAGTCGGAAACAGGAAATGGTAGATGTTGATGAGAAGAGTGAAACTGAAAGTTCAAGTGATGAGGAAAACGAAAGTAATGAGCAACGAAGCTTATCGCGAGATGGTGTAACATCAGAGATAAACGAGCAAGAGATGGCTGCATGCGAGAATGGCACATTAAATGAAACGGAAGAAGACAATGAATGTGATGTGGGGATAGGAGACTTGTATAGAGATGAAGAGATGGATGAAGAACAAAAGGTGCAGATTGCCGATTCGAAGAAGTTCGAAGAGCAACAGAGAAAGGATGAATCGTTGAAGCCGTGGTGGAAGTTAGCACAAGAGAAAGAATCTGAATTCTGTGTGATCAACGGTTTATTGCATAAGAAATATCAGATATTAGACCAGACGATATATCAACTAGTGTTACCAAAAGACAGACGAATTAAAGTGATGGAGTTGGCGCATGAATCGGTATTTGGAGGACATCTAGGAGAAGAGAAAACAAGAGAACGAATAAAATTATCTTTTGTATGGCCAAAGATGAGAAGAGACATTGTGAAATTTTGTAAGTCTTGCGAGAAGTGTCAACTAAAGGCAAGGAGTTTGGTGATGGATAGAGTGCCTATCACTCCGGTCTCAAGAGAAGAGGTCGCCTTCAAGAGAATGACGATGGACCTCGTTGGCCCGATCGATCCAGTATCTGCTGCAGGTCACAAGTATTGTTTATGCATTGTGGACTCGTGCACCAGATGGCCTACAATCTTCTTATTGAAATCGCTGACAGCGAAGGCTGTGTGTGAAGCGTTGACGGAACTGTTCATGAACGTTGGTGTGCCGTCCGTGATTACAAGTGACCAAGGAACGAACTTCACAGCCAGTTTGACAAGAGAATTTCTCAATTTAATGGGCTGTAGTCCAAGATTCGACACACCAGGACACCCAGAAGCTGCTGGATTAGTAGAAAGATGGAATCAGACATTTAAAAAGATGATCCATCATGTGATAATAGACAACCCGAGGAAATGGCACAAGATAATTCCTTTCACAGTGTGGGCATTACGAGAAGTGCCGAATGCAACTACTGGAGTATCACCATATATGCTTGTCTATGGGAAAATTCCGAGAGGACCATTGGCAATATTAAAAGAGAGTTGGACTAGAGAAATAAACTTACCACCTCATGTTGGAGTTAAACCAGAAAAGTATTTGAAAGAACTCAAAGAAAATATGGAGAAAGCAGTATTGTTTGCAGAATCCTACTCTCGAGAAAAGCAATTACAATACACGAATCAGTATAACAAGAGAGCAAAGCACAAAGAATTTGAAGCTGGTGAGAAAGTCATAGTTTTGTATCCAACGTCAACGAACAAACTTATTTCTCGATGGCATGGTCCATGTACGATCATACATCGAAGATCAAAGTACTCTTATTTAGTCGATATGGGAGAAAATGGTCGAAAAATAATTCACGCCAACAAGATCAGAAAATATGTTACTCGAGCATTAAGTTGTGGTCTAATCGTTGAAGAAGATGAAGATTTTGGTTCAGTGGTTGAATTACCAATGAGGAATGAGGTTCAAGATGACAAGAGTTCACTTAACCTCGATCCTGAACAAATTAGCCATTTAACAGTAACTCAGCAAGAACAGTTGTTGAAAGTCTTGAACAAATACTGTGACAGATTTTCAGAAAAACCCGGATTATGTACATTGGTTGAACATGAAATTGAACTAAAACCAGGATTTCGTGAAAAGGAATTTGCAGCATACCGAATTCCTTTGATTTATCGATCAGAAGTGGAACGTCAGATCAAAGAAATGTTAAAAACAAACATTATCAAACCATCATCGAGCAGAATGGCAAGCCCTTTGGTTATTGTTAAAAAGAAAGACGGATCTTTGAGACTTGCCTGTGACTACAGATACATTAACTCATTCACAGTGGATTGTAAATATCCGATGCCGATTGTCAGAGACGTTTTGAACAAAGTTGGAAAGTCTAATGTGATTTCTATTTTGGACTGTCGAAGTGCTTATTGGACTTGTCCTGTAAAACAATCTGATCAATGGAAGACAGCTTTTGTAACACATAATGGACTGTATGAATTTACTCGTGTTCCTTTTGGAATGATAAATTCAGGCCGAACTTTTGTTGAGGCGATAAATTTAGTTTTACAGCCTATAAGTGACTTTGCAGAACCGTATGTTGATGACATTGCTGTGCATTCTGACAGTTGGAAAGTTCACTTGCAGCATCTAGATGCATTTTTGATGCAAATGAGATTGCATAACGTTACTTTGAATTTGAAAAAATGCATATTTGGTAAGAGTGAGGTAAGGTTTATCGGTCATGTGGTTGGGTCTGGTAAGATAAAGATGAATCCAGACAGAATTGAAAGTTTGACTAATTTGAAGATCCCAGAAACTAAGAAGCAAGTTAAGCAACTGCTTGGGTTTTTTAATTATTACAGACAGTTTATTAAGGACTTTGCACAGATTGCGAAACCTTTATCTGATTTAACTAGTAAACGTGTTTCTGATAAGATTGATTGGACTGTTGAACATCAGCAAGCATTTGATTTACTTAAAGAGGCTGTGCGATCCAAAGTAGTATTATATGTTTTTGAAGTTGGAAAACCATTTAATTTGTACTGCGATAGTAGTGACTTTGCAGTCGGTGCTGTTTTAACACAGATGGACGACAAGGGAATAGAGCGCCCTGTGTCATTTATCAGTCAGAAGTTAACTGATACCCAGAAGAGATGGGCTACTGTGGAAAAGGAAGCCTATGCTATTGTTTGGGCTTTAAATAAGTTAAAAGAAATTATAATTGGATCAAAAATTTTCATTTTTACTGATCACAATCCTCTTACATATTTGACTGAGTCAATGTCTAAGTCTGCTAAACTTGTGCGTTGGGCGTTAGCCTTACAAACTTTTGATGTTGAGGTGAAGTACAAGAAGGGCAGATTGAATATTATTGCTGATTGTTTGTCAAGGTTATAAGTAATCGTAAGACTGTTTATTAATTAGTTAGATATATATATGTTTCATGTATTTTGGTAATTTCGCAAATTTTGAAATTTAATTTGCTCAATTCCAGAAAAAGGAAGGAGGTAATGTGAACTGAGTTTTGTGTACAGTCTTGCAGTGCGAGATATTTAGCGTATATATTAAGTGCGCTTACTTTAGTTTCACGTGTATATGTATATATGATAGATGTATAACGTTTAGTCTTAGTGACACGCGCGGCCGGCCGATATCGGCAGCGGCGCGCTATATGTATATTATTAGAGTTCGTTTATGCGCACAGAAGACAGGTGTGTCAAGGGGCGCGAAGAATTATGCTGACTGGAGAAGTTTGAATTCGATGTTCGCTGTAGTAGTGTGGCTGACTAGTTGAGTTGTAATCGAATTGAGTTCTGTCTGTTTGTTTCTTATTAAACTAAAAGATATTAAACTGTGTTGCTGATTAATTCAGGTTATACTTATACGTAGAATTAGTGTTCAAAAGGTGAACGTTAAATAGGCGTTAAGTACGAAGAGAACAAGGATTTAATCAGAAGGATTGTCAACGGAAGGATTGGGTTGACAAACTGTGTCGTGTTATTGGAATTACTTGGGAAACTGGACGCAGGTGACATGGATCGTCAATGTTTCTCTCCCTCCGGTTATCAACGTGTATCACTCGACGCTGTCTGGCAGCTTCCACCTACGCTCGTCTGAGAAGAAAGGTCGCGGTGATCTGGAGTAAATATCATCTAGTTTAAGACAGGAGGAGGTTGCAGTGAATGTCTGATAAATGACATTCTCAGAGTCCCACCACCATTCCCTCCTCCTTCCTCTTCTTCTTCTATTCCTATTCCTCATTTTCCATCTTCTCCATCTGCTTCTATTTATTTATTTGAACATATATATAGCGCATTTTAGAATCTCTAAAAAATTTCCTCTTTTTCTACTCCAGTTCATCTGACCACGTTTCGTGGCACCTACATATGAGTTGTTAAGTAGACATCAAATTGACTGCAGATGACGCTGAAGAGACTTGCATAATAATTAGAAATAGCGTTCTCGTTCTGGTTGCAGGACAAAGTTGAAGTTAAACGACGACAACAGAAACAAATTTCTTTATTTTAAACATCTATTTAATGAGAAGATTGTATCAAGGAAGATAACATATTTTGTCGTCATTTTGTCGTTGTCATCAATATTTTAAACAGCTTCATCCCAACAATCGCCAACATGATCAGGCCCTCTAAGCATAACTGCACTGTATTGACCCCAATGAACTGTGAGGCTCTTGTAGATGCGTGTACGAAGCGCGCTTCCGGATTCGAACTCAGAGCCACATTTTCGCTGCAAAGTCATCTTCAATTTTTCAATTCAATTCAATTTTTTCAATTCAATTCAACTTTATTGATCCGAATTCAATACAAAAGTACAGTAGGCACCAATCGGAATGTAAAAACATTCGGGATACAATAGGGAGAGCCCAAAAGGGACATAGGTCCCGCTTAATTAGGGCTGCCTATTTGTTATATCGCCTACGAGCATGCTCATGGTGATTGATGATGATTTGTTATATAGTAATAAGATGGCACCAAAGAAGAAAAAGAAAAATGATGGGGACAAAACCAGGCCCTGAAAATACTGTCCTTGAGGTATAGTATATTCTCAGATGTCGGTCCACTTAATCCAAGATCGGATTCGTACTGTGGTGTCATTGCCACGAAACATCTGGATGAGAGATAAACACAGACTGATAAACAGACAGAGAACAGAAGAGAGCGAGACAGAACAGGACAGAACAGGATGTTGATCTGAAATCGCGACAGAATATGTCGCGATAGAATGTTCAACAGAACAAACGAGGACAGGCAAGAAAAGAAGAATGCTGGAAAGAACAGGGAGGTAGGGAGGACAGAACGGAACAGAATATCGTTGGACAGGACAGCAGAAAACATAATATTACAGAATAGAATAGCGTTCCGTTAAAACAGATTGTAAGTAATCTAATGACTGTTGAAGTGTCGTTATCTAACCGCGCAGGACATCAAACGAATGTCGCTCCAAGTGAAAGCGTTGGAAAATCGTTATCCTTTGAAGTCCATTCGAAATCCGATGGATTGGGGAAACATGGTCAATAAGGTAGTGAGTCAGTAAGCAGCAACTGAAAGTGCAGGACCAAGATTGAGAGGATTGTAAAGGAATTATAAAATGGGGGCAGAATAAAAGAGAACGAAATAGAATAGAATTACACGATTTAACGTGGTATAATGGAATGTGACCTGACTTGTTCAGATTGCACCTAGTCTGATAAATTATGATCCACTTTATTTTACTGTGCTCTATTATGACCCAATCTGATTCAATCGAATCTAATCAGTCAATCAGATAAACAGTTGGAATAGCTAACGGCTTAAGGATTTATCATGATGCAAGTTATCGTCATGGGCGTCCGCAGGAATTTTGTTAGGGGATAAAAAAATTTGTAGAGGGGCGGCAAAATGACGTTTTTGCATAGAATGGCTATTCAGGAACACAGAACACGTGATAAATTAAAGTGAAATAACGGTCAAGGACTTTGCCTAAATAGTTAAGTGTTTTTTGAATTGGAAATCGTGTTGGGACTGTTGTAATAATCATAATAATTGAATGATTTCATTTTTACAAAATATGCGCAAAATTCTGGGGGCAAATGACCCTCTTGCCCCCGCTCTGTCGGACGCCCATGATAATAGTGGCTGTTCTCGGTGCCAAATCCTCTAAATTACTAAGTGCAGTAGGGCCTATACGATTCGTTGCTCAACATTGAGAAAAAGTCATTGCAATGTCTCGAGGACTAGAGTTGTATGTCCACGAGATTTGTATTGCTCTGACCAGAGAGTTTTCAATTCATTTCAGTTCAACAAGTAGGTTACACGTGTCACTGTCTAGCTATAGCCAGCTTGATTACTAATTCTTTGCCATGTTTTGAACTCCTATTTTTCTAATGCTAAGTGTGAACTCTTCCTACATGACGCATCGCATACATTTCTTATGTGAAGTCCACCATTTCATTTATTTTACTTTTTTCATTGACGTAAAGTCTCTGGTTGGAGGGTTAACTAATAAATCTAATACTAAACGAAAGACTTTTAACGGACAGAAAACATACACATGTATAGAGCTGTTTTTCATATCAAATTGCTCGTTCTGTTCTGCATCCAATTACGATAGTCTATACTTAGACACCGTCGAACAAAACACGTACTATATGACATAACAAATTAATTAGAAACTTAATTAAGATGTATGCATCTGAATATTTTTAATTCAGGTTGTTTTGATTAATAATTAATACAAAGACCATTGCGTCGCTAATGAACCCCAGTAGGCTATTCTCTATGCAGTCCTAGGTAAATAATGTATAAATATTATTAAACTCTACATATACAGTTGTGATGATGTCCATTTGTATCTTGTCAAAATAGGTCTATGTCTAGAGTTGTGTAATTATATTTTGTTAAATTGCGCAACAATTTCTCACACCATAAGAAAGAGAATACTTCAGTGACCAGAGTTTTAAAATACAGTACGATACGTGTATCTAAACTTACCTAATTTTCCGGACGGATCCTCTTTCTCTTCGGCCGCCGAAAGTCGACGTTCTCTTCCTCCGTCAATGCCCTACTTGTTCTCGACGACTCAAATCAAATCGACGATCATCGATCATCGACCCAACTTGAATCTGGAAAAGCTGTCCGTCGCAAGTGGCGGTAGTTGCTGGTTGAATATGGAACTTTTGTCCAACGATCGTTTAAGTCGTTGATTGAAATCGTCCACCAGCGTTGGATTCGTCCGTTTAATGTTCGTACATAGGCCTAACTGATTTCTTTGTTACTCAAGGATAGTTGAATCTCGCTGTGGTGGTCATTAGATATATAGGCCTACATCGACGACTTACTAAGTTGTTGAATCAGTCTTCGAATCGTTGCATTGCCCAGTTAGTATTTTAAGGTTAATTTGAGTAAAGACACACATTCCGGGATTTTCTTACGTGTAGGTCCTAATTAATTAACAAACAGTTCATTGACAACAGTGCTCAGAGTCAGTCTTGTTGTCCTCGAGACCAAGGTCTTGGTCTCGAGTGCACTCGAATTGGTTTTTAAAAGTCTTGGTCTTGGTCTTGGTCTTGAGACCAAAAGTATTGGTCATGGTCTTGGTCTTGAAGTTCAAAGTCTTGGTCTTGGTCCTGAGGTTCAAAGTCTTGGTCTTGGTTTTGCAAGATCAAGACCAATACTTTTGTCAATATGAACAGTCATTTAACAAACCGCAAGAATTTTAAAAATTTATCCAATAATTACTAATACAATTATCGCTTTAGTATTTACGCCGTGTGAATGAGGCTTTACTGTTGTTTTGGACAATTATTTTTACTCCCGGTAATTTATCATGGAATTATTTAAAACAGACTCACAATTTGTACATTTACATTCGGTTCTTGAAAAGCTGTTGTGTGTGGCTAGCGATTTCAGTTGATGTAAATGTAGATGTAAAACTAAGCGCCCAGCACAACCACCCAATAACTAGGTTCATAATTTTTTACGGAATGGATCCGTTGATTACGCAAAGCAACATCACTCCAGCCGATTATAAAGAGCTATATCCGCTCATAGTTTTCGATGTTAGTAAACAATCGGAAAAACTGAAATCGTCGGTCGTCGATATCCAAATCAAAGCTACTTTTAACGCCGCGGTCCCAGCCGATACGCAAGGTTACGCGGTTATAATTTCGGATAAGTTGCTAAACTTTCAGTCGGATGGACAGAAAATGAGCGTAGTATATTAGTCATCTGTATGAAAATAAGTTTCTTGTTTAAAGAAAATCTTGTAGTATATAAAATGAAACTGCCAGAATTACACAAGTTAGCGAAAGAGAATAAGATTAAAGGTGTCACTCATCTCAACAAACCGGAATTGGTAGAGCTGCTGATCGAGAAAGGAGTGATTCCCGAGGACAACTCCCTAGTAGGTAAACCGAAATTAACGAGAAAAGAATATCTGAAAGAATATTGGAAAGATCGTCGAAAAGAATATAATGACGATGGTAGATACGATAGATTGAATGGTATCAGAAACAACCCGAAACGAGTCGTTATTTTTGACTTGGAAACGGGTGAGACCATCGAGTATTCGTCGATGCATAAAGCGACTAAAGCTCACAGAGAAAACGCTCGACTAATATCGTATTATAACGGAAAAGTATGGAGAAACAGATACGAAATTACGGTGTACGATGGAATCTACGAGATCGATAAAGAGACTTCGAGAGCATACGATGAAACTATCGATGCAGTTGCACACCCAAGCGAAGAGTCTTCTCAATGATAAGATTTCTACATTTTTAGAAACCTATCGTTTGTATACACGCGATAGGTTTCTACAGTTACGGACTTAGTTTAAGGTCGCAAGAATACCGCTGAAAAGTCTCTACCTAATACGCTTACAGCGGTGGATGAATAAACGAATATCTCGAGGTAATCGGTATCGGTTACAAAAACTATGCTACTACCGGTTGAATTGTTATGCGAACCTCCCGTACCCCCTCCACCCGCAATTTGCGCGTACGACACCCCATTTTTATACAGGAAGACGTTACCAAAAGCGGCATTACTCGAGCTACAAAATTCTATGTACGCCGTAACGATATAGTATCCGGCTTTACCAGGAGTGAAACGATCCAGTCTCGAACTGTTAACGCTTTCAGTATTGAATCTTACTCTATCGAAAGAAACTCTTGTCTGAGTTTCAGCGTTTATGGCTTGATTAGTGGTAGTGTAAACGCTAACCGCGGGTCCGGTAGCAGTCGTATCAACATATTTTTTAGTCGCTGCATCGCCATCGCCGCTGGGATCGCGTAGGCCTGTAATGTGGGCGCCGTGCATAAAGATGGGCTTATGCACATTTATTTTAGACGGAGGAGTGCCATCCATTGACTTAACCATCTCTAAGACGGTTTCATTATTTATTCTAAAACTAAATCCATCCGTCGATTGCGATATAATCGGTTGGTTTAATCGACCTTCTATTTTATTCGTTGTATATCCTAAAAATATAATAAAATCTTTATTTCCAACCAAATCCTTACATCCCATCCTCCGCTTAAGATCCCTGCCGATGCTTAAGAATAAGTCGCCAGTCATGGTATCGCCGGTTTTAGACACTTTTAGATTATCGTTGGACGGTAAATCGCCACGATTCGTTAACAAATCTATGGCTTGCCCCCGACTTAGAGCCTCATCCATTCCTGCTTCTGAAATATTCGTTGTAGGTAAACCTTTTATCGTGTGGCCGCTCATATTCAGATTTCCAGTCGCTGGGTTTGCCCCATCCATTCGAAGGAAACTAGCATTTACTTGACTAAGAGTAACACCACCAGCAATTATTCTTTGCGTAGATCCTGAATCGGTATGTCCAAATTTATCGACAGGCATTTTATATTTACAATAATTTTTTTAATGTAAGCCGTTTATGACTTCTTGAAACTCGCATCCGTCGTTGCACGTTTTCTTCAGTACATACAAACACAAATGACCGCAAAACACTTCATTACCAGGCTGTATTCGTTCGCTGTTATAAAACACTGGGCGCCGTAAATACTTTAACAGTTCCGTAGGAGGAGGGAGGCCGTAACTATCGAAATATAACTTATCCTTACCGTTCTTTAAAAAGCTTACCCAGTGACTTCCTTCCCCATTAGAATCGTCTAGGTTCAATATCCCGCACTCAATCCGTCTAGGTATTTTCGGCAGCTCGTCTCGTAAGAACACACCTCTAAAATTCGGAATATTCAGCTTCTTCGCGGCATCCAATAATTCAAAATTCGTTAACGGTTGATTTGGAAGAACTACGCCTTCAACATCTATGTTTTTCACAGTTGCATAACTCATTTTAATATTCGACTAATACTCTTATTGACGAAGCGCGTAGTGTCCGTAAGCTAAAGTATGTATACCATCTTCCAATATCACTCGTTTGTCGTCGTCGGCTGAAAGAGCGACCTTATTTACTTCTTCGGTGTAAATGTTGTGATGATACGATCGTATAACGTTCATTTTCCTTGACTGTTCTCTTTTCGTAAACACACAGTCTTTATAATCTTCGTGAGTTATCGTTTTACTAACCACGTTTTTCCTCACACCCTTACATTTCTTATGATCTTCACCAGAAAGCCTGTACGAGTACAACTTCGACCTCAATCCAACGAACTCTTCGATCTGTTTTCCTGCCGCTTCATCTTTAAACATACCAATAACTTTCTTATTAACTCCGGTTTCGATACATGATGGATGATCTTTCGGATACTCGCTCGTGTCAAACCTACTTCGAACATCGTCGGCGATATTGGTGTAAAAATCGTCGGTCTTTATTTCGTACGCCAACGAATCCGTATCGGTGAATAAAAGCTTAGCCCTATCTCCGTATTTAGTCTTGATGTAATTATAGTCGAAATCATAGACTAAAGTCTTACTCGAGTCTAAAATACACATACCTAGATATATCGGTTTGTTATAGAACAACTTGGTCTTTTTCATATGAACGGCGATCAGATTTTCATCGAAAATAGTTCGACCGTCGTAATTTGGTTTCGCCGCGAGCTTCGTAGCTTCCTTCTCATCGCACACCAATCGTACGTCAACTCGATTCTCGATGCATTCCATAGTCTTACCGAAGACGCTATTATTCATAAGCTTGAAAAAGTCCTTCTCGAAATCATTAGTAGCTCTCGTTCGCAATTCCGTATTCAAGTCGATATACTTTTTCAACCAAGCGCTTTCTTCGAATATTAACCCTCGATGTATTTTAACGATTTTCAAACCGAGACTTTCGTACAACTTTAAATTACCATAATGAACTACGTACTTCTTTTTATCGTTTAAACTCGGAATTAGTTTCGTTACATCCGATCCTGCAGGTTTTATACTCTCAGGAGCTAGAGGGTAATCGTTATGCAGGTGGTGTAATTCCTTAGGATACTCAAGATCGACTTCTAACACACACCCCACCCCATCTCGTTCGGTAACGCTTCTCCAATCGTTCAGCTCGTTATCGCTCATCCATTTAAACCCATGAGTTGGTAGAGCTTTGCTCATCGCCCATCCGTACAAGTTATTCGCGTCTAAGTAAGGAATGAATACCGAAGGCTGGCTGCGATCGAAAGCTTCTCCCATGTACTCGTTGTTCGCTTTCGCGTATCGTTTTGAAATCGTGCTGACTCCCCCTCTTATTCCTTGCTTGATCATCAATAACATATCGTAGTCGCTCAACAACTCCAACTCTACGCCGGTCAACTTTAACGCAGCGTCCCATGCTAGTCCGGGTGAAGTATAATACCACGCGGGATCGAGCCTATAATGTTCGATGCACACGTCTCTAAAGTTTTCGAATACATCGGCTAATAATAAAACATCCGACAAATTATACAAGTCGTGATATTCTCTTAACGTTTTACAACGAAATACTTTCCATACATTTTTGGCGTGCTCGTAATCTTCATCGCTGATGTCTGAATCGTTCAGTTTAGAATAGAATTTATGCTTCGGAGGCAATTCGGTCTCGTTTAATCTTTCAATGCCGTCAACGTAATCGTACGCGTAAACACCTTTTCTGAGTAAAAGATCTAACTTCTCACCTTTAAAAAAATCACCTAAATTCTTACACTGATCTTTACTAAGGTTCTTCGATAACGCGTCGAGACTCGAAGGCATGAATCTAAAACTGTCGATAAAGCGTAATTCGCGCTTGACCGTTATCTCTTTTCCCTCTTTATTTACAAAGTTACCGACCACGATCTCTCGGCTAAACGATATATACTTTTCTTCGTTATTTGGAATACAGTTAATTTTCTCACCATTCTCGCCTCGCAATTTCTTCACGAATAGATGGCTGTCGTATCCGGATAGATTATGGAATACTACAGGGAAAAACTTGGGGACTTTGTAGTTCATATTACAAATGTTATGGGCGGCGCCTCTGAATTTACCACTTAAATGACAGTGATCTCTAACTCGATCTTTACCTAACTCTCCCCCGCAGATATGACAGTTGGTAGCTTCATCGAAACATTTCTTCTCAGTTATACCGAATATCATATTCTTGGGGAATTTAAACTGGTTGTATATTTCTTTTATATTTTCTACAAGAGAATCTATGAATATCTGGGCAACATCGTCGTCTTCGTTTTCAGCCGTAAACCTCACTGGCTCTTGGGAATAAACACCGTCGTCGAAGCATTTTATATGATAACAAAACGAACTAGGTGTATGTTTCTGGTATTTATTAGTGTAAGACGTGTTGGGATCGGGCTGGCATGTATCGATCGGTTTGATAAAAGACTCAAAATCGGCGTAAACGATAAACGGCAGTCTCATCGATTTAAAATAATGCTTAAAACTTAACATAGTTCCTAGGTCGGGGAGAACTATTCGTTGGGCGTCTTGCCGTGAACAGTACTCGGTATGCTTATTCAGCGATTCTACTTCTCTGTAACCGGTTAAACATCTTTTACAATAATGCATCGAATTATGGGATTTTTCCGTTCGTGCCGCCATCAATTTATTAAAGTTCTTTATCCAACAGTAATGCTTCTTTTCACCGTCGGAAATAAGCAGTAGATCTACGCAGATATCGCTTTCATGCTTCGATATATATAATGGGTATACATCCTTTTCGTAGCCGAATACGTTAACGCTAACGTTATTGTTACGCTCAAACTTATTTATAATATTAGCGTCAGCAGCAACCGGGAATTCAATACCTTTCCAATCGAGTTTCTTAGATTGTTCTTTTAGATCTTTTGTGATTCTTTGAGGGTTTTTATCCGTTGGATTCAGCGCTCTAGTAATACACCATTTAAAACATTCTTCGTCGTCGTTTTTCAGGTTAATAATAGCCGTTTTATTAGCTAAATACTCGGGAAGAGGAATATAAGAACTACCTTTCAATGGCTTATATACCACTGTATCGATATCCAACTTCACAACGGCTTTAAACCGCCAATTACTACCTCTCATCTGAAAACTTGCCATGCTCTCCTTAATTTTATCCACTGCGTTGCTATATATTTCGCTCACGTCGGTTGCGTCTAAAATGATATCGGTCTTCGATTTAAAATTAGGTTCGGCCACGACTTCTTCCCCGGATTTAATATCTACTTTCTCCATTACGCAATTAAGATTGAATTGAACTTTTACCCCTCGATTTTTCGCTAACAGACTGACTACCTGCGGTCTTACGGCGTTAAGAAAAGACGTAAGATCGATGTAACCGGTGGAATCGATCGTGTATTGCTTAGTAAAACCTTTAATAGCCTTCGCGGTCTCTCGGATTTGGAATTTGTTTTTATTGATTTTACTGAAAATACTTGAAACCCTCGACTTCAACGATTCCAATCTTTCATTCACGGTTTTCTTTTCCTTTGGAGGAATGGAACTAACCCACCGATCCGCAAAAGAATTAATAACAGACCTAACCTTAGTCTTCATCTCATTCCAAACATTACTAACAGAAGATTTCCAAATATCAGACGGAGGCGTATACTTACCTGGAACAAGCGTTGGAACTTTAATGTCCGGAACCGGAGCGTCTAACGGATTGATCGCAGGCCTAGGCGACATTAATGCTACGAGTTCCGCTTTTCGCAGTCTCGAATAACCAACCATACCTCTCTCTCGAGCGATATTTTGTAGTTCTTTAACGGTTTTTGACGAATAGTCCATTTTATTAAGGACATTTATTCCTTTAAGCGATTTCATGAAATCGGCTCGTGTATCCATTTTATTATGGACATTCAAGCCTTTAAGCCCTTTCATAAAACCAGATTACTAGATACTATAGGAAATTCCCAGCCCGCGTAATCACCCCATGACTCATAGGCGCGTCATCAAAACTGTGGGGATTTCCAATAGTTTCGATGACTCATACGATGGTCGTCACGTGACGTGGTTATTGCGTGGTTATTGGGTGGTTATTGCATTATGAACCTAGTTATTGGGTGGTTGTGCTGGGCGCTTAGTTTTACATCTACTGCACCTGTAGACCATATTTTTTCACATTGCAGAATTATATGAGGCCCACAGGTCACGTCTTGGTCAGAAAATTCTGCGCGAATTGTTTTTTTTTTATCAAATTCAACAGGCATTTGGAATAACACTTGCATGAAGGACTTTTGTAAATACGAATTCGGAATTCTCTGCAGTCTGCATTTAGAGTTGTTTTGCTTGAATAAAATAAAACTCATGTTTTTATTACAATAATGAGTAGTACGACTTGACAATTTTTTTTAGTAAGGAATAGAAGTCTGGTATGATTGTGATTTTTTGGGTCTTGGTCTCGGTCTTGGTCTTAAGGTTCGAAGTCTTGGTCTTGGTCTTAAGGTTCAAGGTCTTGGTCTTGGTCTTGAGGTTCAAAGTCTTGGCCTTGGTCTTGGTCTTGAGGTTTAAGGTCTTGACAACAAGACTGCTCAGAGTTGAACATAACATTCTTTACGTGCACGAGTCTATCAACCACTTGTAAATAGAACTATCAACAAAATCACTTCTTGCTCTCTTCAGTGATGGGCAATAGTTAACTAAAAAGTTGCCAACTTTTAGTTAAACTAAAATGTTTTAGCTAAGGATGAAGTTTAACTGAAAAAATAGTTCAGTTAAAACCAAAGTTTAACTAAAAAAATTTAGTTGCTAACTAAAATGTTAAACGAAAAAAATCAGCAATACGCAACTATTTTCCGCAATTCAATTCAACTTTATTGATCCGAATTCAATACAAAAGTACAGTAGGCACCAATCGGAATGTAAAAACATTCGGGATACAATAGGGAAAGCCCAAAAGGGACATAAGTCCCGCTTAATTAGGGCTGCCTATTTGTTATATAGTAATAAGATGGCACCAAAAAAGAAAAAGAAAATGATGGGGACAAAACCAGGTCCTGAAAATAATGTCCTTGAGGTATAGTATGAATGAAAAGTAAAGGACTAGTTGAAAATACAAGAAAATGCAAACCAAAAAAAAACAAAAACATTGAACACTGTCAACAACTCAACGTGAAAGTTATTGATTAACACTGCATGGTTTAGCATTAACAGCCTGTGTTTTCAAATTCATACACTACTTACAGTATGCCTGCAACTGTATGCTAGAACAGTAGGCCCTACACATTGCGTAGTCTGAAGGTGAAATTGTCATTGACGCTCTGCAGTATTACAGTCCAGTCTAAACTAGTCTATTTATTAATTTCCCAGAGAACCCGCTGACTCATCCCAACTGAGGCTAGATATTTTCCCGCGCACGCGACCTCGTGATAAATTGCGCCCCAACTAACGTCACACCGCCTTCGTAGGCAAACGATATGTGACCGTTAGACGCATCCAGCAAGCCGTGGCACCCTAACAATCAGTGAGTAATCTAGACGTCTTTGGGGGGGAAAGTTCCCCCCCAGGATTGATGTTTCCCCCCAGAGGCGAGCAATATTACAATGTACAGACCGTCAGGGGAGGAAAAATCCCCCCCAGGATCGATGTGGATACATGGTTTCCCCCCCCCCAGAGAGATGGATTCCTAAAAAAAAGGTCATCAACTTTTTTTTGACAGAGGAAAAAAGTAAAAAATTGGGTGAAGGACTAAAAAAAAAAAAGTCATCAACTTTTTTCGAAGATGAAAAGTGGACAAATTTGGGAAACGTCAGAAACTTTTTAAAGATGGAAGACAAAATTTTGTGTCAATTGTTTGCTCCCCCCAGAAACCTGGTTTCCCCTCCCAGACGAGGGGGACTAGATTAAACACTGCGTAACAATGCGTGTGCGCTAGACGCTTAGGCGTGTAATCGTTAGCGTGTGCTCAATGCATTTAAAAGAACTCAACCTGTTACTGTTAAAGCAATTCAATTGGATATATTTTGTGTACGTCGTAAATCTGCTCTAAAGTCCATTACATCTTTATAGCACACTGCATCGCATTAAATTACATTTTTACAGAATGATTCTATCTTCTGTTCAGCGCTAGAAAATCTTGTACTATGCTGATCAATATCATGCTGGTTATAATTGCTTGTCTAAAGCAGTGATTCATGTTCGTACGATCCTAATCAATCTTTCGCTGACAGGCGAATATGAAGGAGAAGAGTTACTGTCTGCTGTGAGGAGAATCGAAACTAAATGTCAAATTATGCAAAGTCTTTCTTCCATAGGTCTACGTCTTATTCTTCGTCTTTTCTTCTGCGTCCGTTTGGCCAAAGGACACAAACGACTCTTCTATAATTAAGAGAAGATGAAATGCGACGAATGCTTAATTGGAAGAAACGATGCACAGCCTGAAGCGCCATCTATGCCTGAGTTATCCATTGCAATTGGTCTGTTCAAGTGAACGTGCACCATGTGCTGTTGATGAATGGGTTGGTACATGTACTGCTGGTGGGCTGATGATTATTTAGCACCGAGAATAAAGACACATGGACGAATTGGCTAACTGCCAGACAGACGAAGGATGGACAAACATTTAGAGATGGACAGATACAGTGCACATGCCTTTCGTTGGACTGTAGTAGTAGTAGGCCCATAGCGATATGGACAATGGGAGTTCTGTCAGCGCCTCAATTGAAGGCTGTCTTACGTTGGCTGTCTTTGGAGCCATGCATATCAACACATCCTCTGCAGCCGACGCTCTGCCTCCAATCATCATCAGCTGCATGATCCGTCTCACGGTCATTCCTAATCAACAACGTCATTTCTCTTTCAATCTTATCAGTTGAAGCATGGTATAAACAAAGCAAAGCAACGACGCCGATAACGACGACGTCAGTGACGGTGATCATGACGACGACAACGACGACCAAGATGAAAATGATGATTGTAAAATGGTAGATTTATAAACACAAAACTAGGGACCTGCGAATCACAAATTTTCCGTCGAATCGAATCTCGAATCGAATCGGGGGTTAAGATTCGAATTCGAATCGAATCTCGAATCGAATCAGCGGGTACCAAAACCATGTTTGATATTCAAATAGTGTGTATGTGATAGCACAGGCATACCACAGTATCAATATCTCAATAACATTTCTGCAGTTTAAAATCAATTAAACTGAACATTAAGCTAAATAACATAATAACTCACAAATAATTTATGAGTTAAGTAAGTAAGTATATTCTTTATTGTACCAACTGCATAACCACACTTTGGTGTACATTCATCTAAGCCAGGCAAGGGCAACTTCTTTTAATAGAGGGCCGCCCTAAGATTTTAAGGGCAGCTCTGGGGCCGTATGCCAATCGCAGGCTAATTTTTTCAGATTAATTTTCCCCGAGAAAATGAGAAAATATTAATTTCGGTTTAACTTCAAGTTTGAAATAAATGAAAAGAATTTTTATGATGAAAACATAATTATCCTAATGCCTACGGTTCTACACTACAATAAAAAAATATGTTTCAAGTTTCTTCAGTTTTAAAAATACATAAAACTGTTAGTCTGTACAATGCATCCAATTGCTACATGTGCAATATATATAATAATGATTAAGGTGAGATCTGACACTTCTTCCCACCACACAAATCCGGAATGTTTGCTTTAATGTTCGAAATGCCAATTCGAAGTTCATTTGAGAGATTGTCATCTGTTAGTCTGCATCCGTTTTTGCATTTTTTTAAGTTTCATCTCTGAGAAGAACTGTTCACGATTTCGCGAATATCCTAAAAAATAGGTGCTTGGAAACAGTGCAACCATTTTCAGGGCATGAAATCTATGTGAAGGGCAAGAATCCTGTGAAATGTACAGTTTATAGAACTAAATCAGAGGTATTTCACGAAATTTCCTTTTCAATTCACTGTTGCTGAGGGTTTTCTGTCGTGTGTCGCGTTGCACACAGAAATTCAACAATCAATATATACCATGGCAGCTATACAGCGTTCAGTGGCTCAAGCGGACAGGAGATCAAACGCCAGATCCTCCATGGTCTCTCTTGGTAAAAACATATGTTGTTCTACAATTGAACGAAACACTAAACTATTGCTCTGTAAAATGATCGTGTTGCCAGTGCTTCTCTACAGTTTCGAGATGTGGTCCACCACAGAGACCCAAACAAAAGACGCGACACTTTCAACGTTAAGTGTGGTTCACTCTACTCAGACCTTGTGAACAATATCGAGATCAAGAGGAGAGCAGTGATAGCACCGGTCTCTGCCACTGTCCGAAGATGCAGACTGCGTTCTTCGGAAATGGACAGAGGCAGACAAACAGACAGACAGACAGACAGAGAGGCAGAGACAGAGACAGACAGAGGCAAAGACAGAGACAGAGAGAAACAGAGGGTGGAGAGAAAGAGAGAGAGAGAGAGAGAGATAGATAGATAGATAGATAGATAGATAGATAGATAGATAGATAGATAGATAGATAGATAGATAGATAGATAGATAGATAGATAGATAGATAGATAGATAGATAGATAGATAGATAGATAGATAGATAGATAGATAGATAGATAGATAGATAGATAGATAGATAGATAGATAGATAGATAGATAGATAGATAGATAGATAGATAGATAGATAGATAGATAGATAGATAGATAGATAGATAGATAGATATAGAGAGACCAGTCACAATGATATCTATACCATAATCTGTATAATTATATATATAAGAATATACATCATAATATATATATATAGTAATATGTATTCGTACATTATGTGTGTATATATATATATATATATATATATATATATATATATATATATATATATATATACACACACACACACACATGTGTACATGAGGCAATGCTGGGGTTTGCATACAAACTGAGTGGGCTATTTTATATTTCGTCGAATGTATTACATCATTCTATCTCTACCAATGTTTGGCAAAATTCCTGGAAACTCGTTTTATGCTCGAGCAATGTAGTCTCAGCGCTGCTGCTGTTGCTGCCGCATGGTTGGTCTGGCGGTCGGTATGGGCTTGTGTTCGTGTTTTTATGTTGCAATGGAGGTCGATTGTCTACGATCGCAGAATATGACTATACTGTCACGACTGATCAGAGATCGATTCCGAAACCAGCGAAGAGAAGACCAAAGGAAGAGGACGAGCGCTCATTCATGCCTATGCAAAGGCTTCATAGGAATTGACAAGTTAATACTCAATCTTGTCCTCGTTTAATCATCAGCATTTTTCATCAATTAACTAACTAGTAAATAGTGAAACCGTTAGAGCATCAAACTGTATTAAACAAACCGACAAGGAAACACTATAACTTATTTTTAGTAAGTGATTTCTGTAGCACCAGTGTCTAATGCACAAGGCATCAACTGATGACGCACCAGAGTCAAGCCGTAGTCTGTCGAGATAGAGAGGAAGTGGATGAGCAAGTCGATTAAAGATTAAGTTGGGCACGAAATGACACAAGCGACTGAGCAGATCGAGCAGATACAGGGAGGCAATTCCAAAATTTAGGTCCAGCAACCAAAAAGCTCGTTCACCCAGCACAGTTTTAGTTTAATGGGATAACCAGAGATATACCTTCAGTTGAGTAGTGATGAGACCGAGGAACGTGGACGGACTTAAAATTCTGTGGTTGGCCATAGTTCAATGTTCTATAATCCTTGGGCCTCAATTTGAGAGTGATCCTCTGCTGACCAGGAAGTCAATGCAATGATTTCAGTGGTTAATGCTGCATTTCGTTCAGGCCAGTAAATGTATTGAAACTGTCCTAAAACGCCTCATGTCTTAGATCAATCCCAACATGGAGACATGGGGCGTGTATGGCTTTTGTGAGGTACATCAAAGACGCTACCGGTACCATATTATTTGTTTTTTCTTTGCATCGGGTACCTTTGATTCCACAAGAACTAAACAAGATATTTGGATTATATTAAAACCATTCTGGAACGGCTAGAACTAATCAAGATTTTTCGGAACAAAGGTCATAGGCGTAGACTCGTGGGGGGGAGGGCAGCCGGGGCACGTGCCCCCAATAATTGAGATCAAAATCGACTGTACATTTAATGCAACAAGTGTGGAATCACCCCCCCCCAATATTTTGGACAAGTTTACCCCAGTGCGTTAGATTATGATGGCAAAAGAGACACTGGTTTCTCTCGTGTCACCGGTTATACAAGAGAGACTCTGTGATGAAAAAGTAGGCCATTGTTGTTAATTGGGCCGAGAGGTTTGTGCGAGTATGTTGTCTTTTGCGCATTTCCTATTTGCTGCCAGTTCGGCTGCTGAGGTCGATGTGGATGGAAGGTAGGATACGGTCAAAGTGTAGCTGTTATGCGCACATGTTATGCGCTGGGGCGTGGTGGCTCAGTGGTAAGTTCGGCGCCTTGTGACCGGAGGGTTGCAGGTTCGAATCCCACTCTAGCCGCTGCGTACGGACCTTGGGCAAGTCCTTCACTCGCAATTGCTCGTGGCGCTTCGGCGTGAAAATTCCGACGCAGTATCAAATGCTGTAGTCGGGAGCGCCTCTGAGTAGTAGTAGACTTCGAGAGGCGCTATAGAAATATCCGGAATAAATAAAAAAAGGCAACCAAATGCTTCCAAATGAAATATGGAAATCCAAATATTGCATTTTCATATTTCACGAATGAGCTTTGGAAAACTTGCTGTTTATTCTGCATTCTCTGGGTATAAACCTGACTCCACCTAAACAGCGAGGCTGCGCTGAGAGAAGAGATGTCTGGAGTAGCTGTTAGTTTATGGTTGAAGGTAGGAATGAGGGTCTGCAAAACTGTACCAGCACGAAAATCCGATATTCTAAAGTAAATCAATGTGGCTAACAAACTATGGTTTAAAAGGCGGTCTAAGGAGGTGCATAAAACACGGCACGAGTCAGAGAATTCGGATGCACCGAAGCCTTTTAAAATAGTGGTTCTGGACATCAGGAAATTAGCTGTCGAACAAGAAGAAAGTTTATCTGTAAACAGCGACGACTAGATATATAGTCTCTGTACACTGTTGGGCTAAATTCAAACATCATCCAGTGTCCGCGATGATGGGTAGGGTTGTTCCTACTTGTCCCTCCAGGGCTCATCTTCTGCCAGGCCTTCTGACGCTCTTACACTGGTCTGGGGCAGACTATTACTACGTAAATGTCACCTTCTGCTGTCACTAAGACTTTTCCCGCTGGCCTAAGAACTTAACCCCAGCGTCGAAATGATCCTCTCAGATTTAAAAACGTCCTCACGGTTTCATCTCTGACCATTCGTCAACTGCCTTACAAAATTACACCTAATGGGTCTGTCGTGAACAGCGCGCCATCTTTTGATGCGATATTTTCGTTTCTCAGAAAATTCATTAGGTCTACTGAGATTATCCCAGCATGGTTTAGTTTCTTAATCTAAGCTGTTCATAAGATGCTGAGCTTTTGTACACACATAAAGTAGGCCTCAATTTTTGCCACTGTTCTCGTGAAAAGCGGACTCCAAGGTCAACATGACGAGGCCGTTGTTTTGAAGTGTAATAGAAGCAAAGTTCTGCATGAAAACAAGCGAAAGACAATTGACGATTGAACATGCAATTCCATGGCATGCAGAGCTGCGGTTGAATGTACGTCGAGAAACCACCACCCCCCATCCTACGCATGGGAAGGACGACAAGTATGCAGGCGTGAATTCCTTATAGCGAAAATTTATTAAAGTCATTCATTATATTTAACACTGTAAAATAAACACTTGCAGGAAGGACATGACTTCCTGTTCAACAAAGAAGAAAGCAAGCAACAACATAATGAAAAGGATAAATGAGCTCAGAGGAACCTACACAGCGGGGAAAGGGTCAAATTCGAACATTAGGTGGTCTAATCAGACAGAGAGAATAGAGCCGGAATGCGGTGGGTATACAGAGGCCTCCGACCGTTGGAGAAGAATGAACGGTCTTTGTGCTGGACATGTTGTTGATGCTGATGATGTTTTTAAATCTGTTCAGAGTCGTGATGAAAGTCTGAAGCCTTATCTAGCAGGTATTTGCGCGATCATCATATGTGTGTTTATGGGCTTGCTTCTTAAAACCCACATAGATAATTGGATATTGTTTGGCCTACTTTCTCTTTATCTCTACGTAACATATAGGCCAGAGATCCATTGGACTCGATGGAAATATTTCCAGTGGCAAATTTGGCTGACGTAATTTGTAGGTCTTCGACAGAGCTATCTTCACAGCTCTCATACATTAGATCTGTTTATATTGCTTAATAAAAGATCTGTGTCATGGACAATCATCGTAATTTCAAACATATATGTATATATATATAGTTTCACACACACACACACACACACACACACGCGCGCGCGCGCGCACACACACACACACACACACACACACACACACACACACACACACACACACACACACACACACACACACACACACACACACACACACACACACACACACACACACACACACACACACACACACACACACACACACACACACACACACACACACACACACACACACACACACACACACACACACACACACACACACACACACACACACACACACACACACACACACATATATATATATATATATATATATATATATATATATATATATATATATATATATATATATATATATATATATATATATATATATATATATATATAGTTGAACTCGGGACGAGGTGGATTATCTGGGTATGATGGATCCCTCATGCATCAGACTGATCAGAGAATCCCCTCTCCATCTAGCACACGAGTTGCCCCTTTAGATCTGAGACCGTGGCACCATCTACCGATTGGGTTTGAATTGCTTTAAAACTGTTGAAGGTCCTTTTGCGTTGTTGATTGTTGAAACGCGTCATTTTCAAGCGTTTTATGCGAAAAATCGAATTTCTACTCTTGATCCAATTTGAAGACAGTACAAATTAATTGAATATTACATTGTTCATCACGAGAGGTCAATGACACAGATACATTGTCTTAGAAGTTAGAAGGCACTTATATACATACTTACACACATTCAATGTCATGATTATAGGCCTACATACATACTACTACACACATACATCAATGCCAATATGCATAAATGCCAGCATGCATAAATAAGCAGCGTAGAAGAAGATAAACAATTAAGGCCTTAGGCCTAGGGCCTACATTAGCCTACATTTAATGCGGTAGAAGCGGATTCGTATCAGCGCGGCCACAGTCAAGGTCGAAAGGATGATCACTCGTATAGCCTGACGGACACGACGACAAGAGTGAGGCTTATCGATTGAAGACTTTCAACTGTTGTAGTTTTTATTCAGAAAGCACAGTCCAATAGGCCTAGTACATCAGTCACTGTTCACGACGACGACAACAACAACAACAACGACGACAACGACAACGACAACGACAAATCTCTAGCTACTGACTACGGGACGATCACTCGAACTGCTAACATGTCTGTCAGCCTTATATACAAAAATATTGGCCATATTTGGTAAGGTAGTCGTCTTGGTCACCCGCTTAATCACATAGCTACCTTTCTTCATCTTTCTCTGTCTCTGTCCATGTATATCTCTGTTTAAATGTCTAGTCTCTGTGTGTTTCTCTGCTTCTATCTGTGTCGTTCTGCCTACGTGGCACTCAGTCAGTGTTCAACGGCCTAGTATTTCACACTTGTGGTTCTGTATATGCGTGGCTGTCTCAGTCTGCTTCTCAGTGCATGTTTTCAACAGAGTATTAACACCACGAAAATAACAAAACGTAATATACCCATAACATAGAAGATCTAGAGGTATGGTTGCCATCGACATAAGAAGATCTAGAGGTAGAGGTATGGTTGCCATCAACAGAAGAAGATCTAGAGGTATGGTTGCCATCAACAGAAGAAGATCTAGAGGTATGGTTGCCATCAACAGAAGAAGATCTAGAGGTATGGTTGCCATCAACATAAGAAGATCTAGAGCTATGGTTGCCATCAACATAAGAAGATCTATGGGTATGGTTGCCATCAACATCTAGAGGTATGGTTGCCATCGACATAAGAAGATCTAGAGCTATGGTTGCCATCAACAGAAGAAGATCTAGAGGTTTGGTTGCCATCGACATAAGAAGATCTAGAGCAATGGTTGCCATCAACATAAGAAGATCTAGAGGTATGGTTGCCATCGACATAAGAAGATCTAGAGGTATGGTTGCCATCGACATAAGAAGATCTAGAGGTATGGTTGCCATCAACATAAGAAGATCTAGAGCTATGGTTGCCATCAACATAAGAAGATCTAGAGCTATGGTTGCCATCAACATAAGAAGATCTAGAGGTATGGTTGCCATCAACATAAGAAGATCTAGAGCTATGGTTGCCATCGACATAAGAAGATCTAGAGCTATGGTTGCCATCAACATAAGAAGATCTAGAGCTATGGTTGCCATCAACATAAGAAGATCTAGAGCTATGGTTGCCATCAACATAAGAAGATCTAGAGGTATGGTTGCCATCGACATAAGAAGATCTAGAGCAATGGTTGCCATCAACATAAGAAGATCTAGAGCTATGGTTGCCATCAACATAAGAAGATCTAGAGCTATGGTTGCCATCAACATAAGATCTAGAGGTATGGTTGCCATCAACATAAGATCTAGAGGTATGGTTGCCATCAACATAAGAAGATCTAGAGGTATGGTTGCCATCAACAGAAGAAGATCTAGAGGTATGGTTGCCATCGACATAAGAAGATCTAGAGGTATGGTTGCCATCAACATAAGAAGATCTAGAGGTATGGTTGCCATCGACATAAGAAGATCTAGAGCTATGGTTGCCATCAACATAAGAAGATCTAGAGGTATGGTTGCCATCAACATAAGATCTAGAGGTATGGTTGCCATCAACATAAGATCTAGAGGTATGGTTGCCATCGACATAAGAAGATCTAGAGCTATGGTTGCCATCAACATAAGAAGATCTAGAGCTATGGTTGCCATCAACATAAGATCTAGAGGTATGGTTGCCATCAACATAAGATCTAGAGGTATGGTTGCCATCAACATAAGATCTAGAGGTATGGTTGCCATCAACATAAGATCTAGAGGTATGGTTGCCATCAACATAAGAAGATCTAGAGGTATGGTTGCCATCAACATAAGAAGATCTAGAGGTATGGTTGCCATCGACATAAGAAGATCTAGAGCTATGGTTGCCATCAACATAAGAAGATCTAGAGCTATGGTTGCCATCAACATAAGAAGATCTAGAGGTATGGTTGCCATCAACATAAGAAGATCTAGAGGTATGGTTGCCATCGACATAAGAAGATCTAGAGCTATGGTTGCCATCAACATAAGATCTAGAGGTATGGTTGCCATCAACATAAGAAGATGGCAACCATACATGTACAATTGTACATGCATAACTCCAGGAAAGAATCAAAAAGGCGATAACTAAGACGTAGTTTAAGAAGAACCGTACAACACCAAGTCGAAGCAGGTGAATCATTTCCAAATCAGACTAGGTATATATCTATGTCTGTCTGTTTATATATAGGCCTACATATATTTATTTTCATATGTCTATGTCTACCTACTTACCACCAACAAACCTACTGTTAATACCCACCTTTTTTCTGCATAATATACTTACCTACCTTCTGCCCCTCTGCTTACACTTAGAACCCTGTCACCAGATTGGATAGATTAGCCATAAATTTACACACTCACAAAGAAGTACCAACACTAAGTTAACAAAAAGTCACCAGATAGATTACATCAGCCATGGATTTACACACTCACAGAGGAGTTCCAGCACGAAGTAAAAAAGGGGTCACTAGATTGAATTAGATTAGGTGACGTTTACCGGCTGACTACATACCCACATCCATATCACTTACAGGGTGGGCCAAAATAAATTAACCCCCTACAGGTTTTTGCTAATATTTCGGCCAAAAGTAAGAATTTTTAAATCAAATCTTACTCACTTAAAAGTAATTCATATATACGTATGACACCCAAATTTTACCAAAATATTTCAAATAGAACCAAAGTTATATCACTTTTACTGAGTCCACCCACTGTTTTTGATGGTCCAAAAACATGTAACGCAAGAAAAAGTAACAAAAACCGATTTTATTAAGTCACATCTCAAATAACCAGTCTTGTTGTCAAGACCTTAAACCTCAAGAACAAGACCAAGACCAAGACCTTGAACCTCAAGACCAAGACCAAGACCAAGACCTTGAACCTCAAGACCAAGACCAAGACCAAGACTTTGAACCTCGAGACCAAGACCAAGACCAAGACCTTGAACCTCAAGACCAAGACCAAGACCCAAAAATCGCAATCAGGTCAAGACTTCTAAAAATTATCAAGTCGGAATATTCGCTATTTTAATGAAAACACGAGTCTTTTATTTTATTCAAGCAAATTAACTTTAAATGCAAACTGCAGAGAAATCCGAATTTGTATTCAAAAGTCCTTAATGCAAACTATTATTCCAAATGCCTTTTGTATTTTATAAAAACCAATTCTCTCAGAATTTTCTGACCAAGACGTGCCTGGTGGGCCTCATAAAAATTCCGCCATGTGAAAACATACGTTCTACAGGTGCTGAAGTCGCTGACACACACACACACACACACACACACACACACACACACACACACACACACACACACACACACACACACACACACACACACACACACACACACACACACACACACACACACACACACACACACACACACACACACACACACACACACACACACACACACACACACACACACACACACACACACACACACACACACACACACACACACACACACACACACACACACACACACACACACAGTAGCTTTTCAAGCACTGGATGTTAATGTACAGATAGTGAGTCCATTTGAAATCTTCCCAGATACAGAATAACTGTTGCTGCTTCCCAGATACAGAATAACTGTTGCTGCTGCCAATGGGTTTTCCAGACCAACAAGACTTGTATCCATCCATAGATATTGGTCAAATGATGCAAGCAGGCTTGATACAGAATTCTTGAGTTCTGTAAATGACTGTTCATATTGACAGCCGGTCTTGGTCTTGGTCTTGCGAGACCAAGACCAAGACTTTGAACCTCAAGACCAAGACCAAGACCAAGACCTTGAACCTCAAGACCAAGACCAAGACCTTGAACCTCAAGACCAAGACCAAGACCAAGACTTTTAAAAACGAACTCGAGTGCACTCGAGACCAAGACCTTGGTCTCGAGGACAACAAGACTGCAAATAACAGGGTATGGAGAAGCAGAGAATTACAAAGGACCCAAGTCAAAAATATACGAGCCGATATGCACTGGAATGTTGGACAATGCGAAAGCAAGATAACAAACGAATTCTTACAGCAGTATTGAGTTGGCTGTGGAAGATCGCAGGGATTTGAAGACTGCAGAAAATAAGAAATGACGACATAAGATATGATCTCCATTCTCTTCGGTCATGTGTCAAGTCAAGACATTAGATATCCAAACAACTCTGCTAGAAAAGTCGTTCAACGAATGATGGTTTGGACATGTAGAGAGAATGCCAGTTGACCGAATCCCACACAGTGCACTACATGCAAGATTCCAGGGAAAAAGAAACAAAGGCAGACCAAGACTACGCTGGATAGAAAATGTAAATGAGGACATAATATCACTTGGACTATAACACTAAGGGCAGTGGCGTAGCTAGGATATTTTGCGCCCGGGGACGAACTATGAATTTGGCGCCCCCCCCCCGTTTTACTATTTCACATTTTCAACATAATCGAATGACAATTTTAATTTTTTAATGAAATAAAATATGAAAAATACAGAGTGTACATGCATGTTTCCCCTTAGTGCTCAATGGGACGCCAAAATCATACCTAAGAACTTATTTGTAAGTAATGAGGATATAATTGGATATATTTGGGGCGCTAAAATTAAATCTTATGCATTCATTTGTGATAAATTAGTTAAAATTGCATAAAAATTAAGAGTAAAATTATATTTCTTAACCCTCATTTTGGCGCCCCCTTCCCTTGGCGCCCGGGGACACATGTACCCCCCTGCCCCCCCCTAGCTACGCCACTGACTAAGGGGGCAATGGACTCGACAAATGAGACTTCAGGAACTGATGATGATGATGATGATGATGATGATGATGATGATGATGATGATGATGATGATGATGATGAAATTGTATTAATTTTTCACAGGGGCGTCTATCCCCCCCCCCTAAGTCAATGGAGCAACGTCCCTTTTCCCCCTCTTCTTCCCCCTCCTCGTTCCTTCCCCCTAAAATGGTGGCACACACACTGACAGATCTCCCCCCTTATTTCTTGGATGGAGCATTTGCTCCAAGGTTTCTATGGTGTAGACGCCTCTGACTCTTCACAACGGTTATGATACGAGTATTGTTTTGTATTGCATTTACCGATCTATAAAGCGCCTCTCACAGTACAGCCTAACCAGAGGCGCTCCCATGCGAAGAACCCCACGCAAACAAGTCTTAAGAGAACGAGCAGGAACAGCAATGTCCCCCGACAAAATAGCAGAACGAGTCAAAGAGGGAAGATCATTCCAGAGCAAAGGACCAAAAGAAGTCTCGATGCTGGGCAGTGGCAGTCAGAGTCAGAAGTCCAACAAGTCTTACCAACCTAGAGAGAGGAGACGACGGATATAGGCCACCGAGATAGGACGAGAAATAAAGTCAAAGAAAAAAAGTTGATGTATAAAAATTAACCGTTTTACTTATATTTTAGTAAATATATACTAAAATTTGTATTCTGGTGGAATCGTGACACAAACCAAAAGCTACCAGAGAGAGAGAGAGAGAGAGAGAGAGAGAGAGAGAGAGAGAGAGAGAGAGACAGACAGACAGACAGACAGACAGACAGACAGACAGACAGACAGACAGACAGACAGACAGACAGACAGACAGACAGACACAGATGGAGAGAGAAAGTCATTAGGAGAACGTTTTAGCCTGTCCAGTGCCCACGCAGGATATTCATCATCGGTTCTAACCCTTGATCGACCTTTTGTTCGTTTTTCTGATCCCAGGGCAATAATCGTAATTAAAGAGTCTGATAAATAACTAAATTTACTCATAAGTCACATCCGACAATTAGTCAAATGCCTGCCAGCTATACTCTTAGTCCGGGATGAGTAATAAAATTCTTAGCTTATTAGGCCTATTTGCGAATAATTGTTATCCAACGACAAGGCTAGGCAAAGAGACAGACAAAAACAGAATGGGAGGGAGACAGACACTGGAAGTGACATACAGACAAACACAAAAAAGAGGGAGGGAGAACATTGCTTGGACAACTTGGTCGGTGACGCAACCAAGCCACAGACTGAGGTATTTTACTCACTGCCTTGCGTTCTTTATTTAGCCACAAAGTCATGACGCCCTATATTCACTGACGAGGCAGTCAGGGTCGGGTGGGGGGGGGGGTAGTGTGCGAGGGTTGCGTGGAGAACTGAGAGGCACGTGAGCTTATTCATGGCATCAGTAGCAACTATTTGCTGTGATCACATCCTCCACGTACTTGTTTGACAAACATCGATCATTCTAAATTTTCCTCTCTAATTACAGACGTATGGACGGACGAATGAGGCAGAGTCAGAGACTGACTTAGCAACAAGTAGTTATATGAGTGTCGACACTTCACGCGTCATTGCCGCCCCTAGTAAAATAATAATACAATTCAGCTTATGCTTATATACGGCTGAGCACATATATCGCTTTGGAAGTAACGTCAAAGACACACAGCTATAGGTATCGGATACATTTCTTATGGCTTTGGCACTCGGCGTCAAGGTAACTTCAATGTTCAAATATTATTGTAATTGCAGTTAAGACTTTTCTCGGTTTAATACACTTATGTTCACTTGTATAACAGACAGCTGGGTCTGTGGTATATGCATAGTGTATGTACTACTATGTATGCATCATAGGATGATAAACACAACTCAGAAATAGACTTAATATGTATATAATCCTATATCACGTAGGCCTACACATGGATGCATATCGGTAGACCTAACATTCGTAAATATAGGCTAAGCTAAATCTAAATGGCAATTAAGTAAGTTGTTTATTCAGTCGATTGGAGATAGAATTATCGGTTGAAATGTTCAATCAAATGAGTCCCAGTGAAATACTCTATATCAACAGAATAATTATGAATATTATGTCGAGGCAAACTATCAGAGAGCTGCAGCGGTTTTGTGCAGAATCTGTTCCAAAATAACAGATTCATCTTAATCGCGTAGCAACAATAAAAAAATCTAGGAGTCTGAATAACTTTAGTAAAAGATAGTAGTTCGCACTCGATATTCAGATAATTTGCATTGCATGTGGTCGAGAAGCGTTTGCATAATCGTATCTCTTGGCTTGATTAATTCACTGTGCATGCTTTATGAAAGGCTATGCTTTATAAAGGGCTATGCATGGATTTCAATTTATAAAGTCAAAAATGAAGTTAGATATAGATGGCTAACGAGACCCGTGTGTGTATCTCTGCAGTCTACAAAATATAGACATCGTATAAAGCTAAAATATGAACCAAATTCGGGGCTTATAATTTAAGTAATCAGCTTCAGGGACAGACCAAAACGCTGCAGAAACGGCGATGTACTAGAACGCCGTATACCATGTGCACCCAGACGACTGCTCGGCCGATCAGCAGAACCACAAATGAGGAAAGCCAGATGGTGCTGAAGTGAATCTAATATTCACAGTACTGCTTCGCAGGCAAATTCCATTCACGGTCGTTAGGTTTCATCGAATGAATCTTGACTCTGAGGATCAAGTTTCGCTAAGCGCTCAAACGCAGTGCATGATAACAGCCATTTGCCAGATGAGAATAAAGGTCCTTTCGGACACTTGCCATGTTCTCTTTGTTTTCTCATATTTAGTCAAAGTCTTGTTACGTCTTTGTTGATATTGAGTATCCATCGTCGCCGTCTTCCTTTCTTTCTGCTTCCTAATTCGTACCCTAAACGTATAAGGCATTGTGTACGATGCGATCAGTTGGCATTCTTGCGAAATGACCAAACAATTGAAGTCTTCACTGAACGACTCTATTTCGCAGGATGGTCTGCATACCAAGGATTGTTTTATTTTCTTCGTTTCTAGTTTTGGTAGTCTTCAGACTCCTGCCAATTCTATTGCCAGTTCATATCTGTTGTTAGGTCTATTTCCCATCTTGTTTTCTCATTTTACACCAGTCTGATTCGTATACATTAGGCCTATATCTATTATATCAGCTGGTACCCTATTATGAAATAATATTTCCCAAATTATTCGTTACTTTCTTAACCTACTTTAGAATAATATTCCCCAAGTTATTCGTTACTCTCTTAACCTACTTTAGAATAATATTCCACAAGTTATTCGTTACTCTCTTAACCTACTTTGGAGTAATATTTCCCAAGTTATTCGTTACTTTCCTAACTTACTTTGGAATAATAATTATTTCCCAAGTTATTCGTTACTCTCTTAACCTACTTTGGAATAATATTTCCCAAGTTATTCGTTACTTTCCTAACTTACTTTGGAATAATAATTATTTCCCAAGTTATTCGTTACTCTCTTAACCTACTTTGGAATAATATTTCCAAAGTTATTCGTTACTCTCTTGACCTACTTTGGAATAATATTCCCTAAATTATTCGTTACTCTCTTAACCTACTTTGGAGTAATATTCCACAAGTTATTCGTTACTCTCCTAACATACTTTGGAATAATATTCCCCAAGTTATTCGTTACTCTCTTAACCTGATTTGGAATAATATTCCCCAAGTTATTCGTTACTCTCTTAATCTACTTTGGAATAATATTTCACAAGTTATTCGTTACTCTCTTAACCTACTTTGGAATAATATTTCCCAAGTTATTCGTTACTTCCCTAACTTACTTTGGAATAATAATTATTTCCCAAGTTATTCGTTACTCTCTTAACCTACTTTGGAATAATATTTCCCAAGTTATTCGTTACTTTCCTAACTTACTTTGGAATAATTATTATTTCCCAAGTTATTCGTTACTCTCTTAACCTACTTTGGAATAATATTCCCTAAGTTATTCGTTACTCTCTTAACCTACTGTGGAATAATATTTCCCAAGTTATCGTTACTTTCCTAACTTACTTTGGAATAATAATTATTTCCCAAGTTATTCGTTACTCTCCTAACTTACTTTGGAATAATAATTATTTCCCAAGTTATTTGTTACTCTCCTAACTTACTTTGGAATAATAATTATTTCCGAAGTTATTCGTTACTCTCCTAACCTACTTATCTTCAAAAACTACTGCGCTCCCTATAGATTAGTGAAAATAACTTGACTCAGTTCGGTGTTTGTTGTCTTAGTTATCGTTATAGTTAAGTTTACATACTTATTTAATTGCTGTTGTTGGTCGATGGACCACATTTTGGTTTCTTCTCTGATTCATATGCTCTGGGTTTATTTCTATTTAAATATCGGTTGGCTGTCCTTTTACTCAGTACTGTTTACTTAAGTGGCCCTGTTTAGCGGGATAATCGACCCCTTCTGGGTCCCCTCTTGTAGCCAGTACTTGCCAATTCCTTGCTATGCTTTTTGTCTAGCTAAAGTCTTTTTATGGTTGCAGAAATAAATTTGATTTGATTTTGATATATCTAGGAAGATGAGTTGAAAATCGTCTCATATATTCTTAGCTTTTGCTTTCTTTGTTATTCTGCTCTTCTTGCGTCTCTGATAATTTTTCCAAATGTTTCTGATGTGGGTCCATTTCTCCACTGCAAGTCTTTCACAAACAGGCCTACCATCTGCGTCTATTGGACCTACAAGACAGGCGAGTATTTTGGTCTGTAGGCCTACCTACGCACTGAGTTCTTGCATGGTGTTTATTCATATGTTTATATGTTCATTATTGTCTCTTTGGTTTACTTAGTTCTAATGCTCCAAATCTTTTAACCGGAGAAAGAATCAATAACTGTGGATTCTTTAAACTAAGGAATGTAAGGAATCTCGTTTCAGTTCCAAACGTCATGCCCTGAAGGTCATTAGACGAAACCACTACAGAGGTTTACTCTAATCATTCTATTCTATGATCTCATTTGCAGCGTGCATCTTAAACTCATGGAAACCGAACTTCGGCTGCCAAATATAAGAACAGATTGACAACAAACAGACCAGGTAGTGAAATGACACGGAATGTTAACCGTAATCGTAATCGTAAACTCCAAATTTCTAAAGCGCCACATGAAAGCTAAGCGCAGGGCACCAGCTCATTTACAAGCGCTGCGTCAAGTCAGAGGGGTTTCAAAGGGTATTTAAAAGGAAGTCCAACTTTGGTTCATTCATTCTGAAAATTTATACAGCGCTCCTTCAAGATACCTACTCAGGTAGACATGTTAGACATACCGACTGGAATGCCAGTCTGTTTGAGATATGAATGGGATAAGGTGACAGGCATTAAATAGTTTCAACGTTAGTGAATAACTTAATTTCATTTGTAAATCCTTCCAATTATGCGGCTTATGTCGGGCGATCTCTGAGCTCTGGTATGCGTCGGGTGATCTCCTCTGATATGCGTCGGGTGATCTCCTCGTATGCGTCGATTGCATTTGTCCGCACAAACTTTGCCTAATTTAAACTTTCAAAGCCAGTGTTACTACTTCAAATGGAAGTAGTTCAGTATTCATTATCGAGATTCTCATACGCGATAGACCACGCACAGCGTCGCACATATCAGATGTCCTTTGACGACGAACATTGCATTTTTTTCAGTCTATCATGATTGAATGTGTTGTGGCAACAAAATTCAGGGATGCTATAGGACCAAAAGCGTAGTAATTTATCACCGCATGTGATTGAGATAACGAGAACAATTAAGTGTTAAGAAGATCTCGTCAAAACTAACAGAACGATGTACACAATAGGCTTAACCCATTCAGATCCGTGTATACGGGGTCAGAACTGTATAACAGATCTCAAGAAGTTTGCAACCTGCCAGGGTAAAGCCAATGAGTAGCTATTACAAATCTAGATTCTGTTTAGTGGCCCCATAAGTGCAGTTCAACCGGTTTTAATTACGAGTGCATAAACAGGAGAATTACACCCGAGGAGTGACATTTACCAGGTGGTAATTTGTGCTCCATCTATTGATGGTGACACGTGGATTCAAAAGGTAATTAGGTCTGCTTAACATAACTTAGCTTTGTTTAGAAGTTAACTATACACTCAATGAAAACTAGGCAAGACCATAGCACATTAGACATGATGAAACCAGTCATAAAGTTCCAGTCTCCCTAAATTATATTACTCGAGACTAGACTAGTCTAGGCTAGACGAGAGATAGTGGACTAATCTAGGCTAGACGCCAGACTATAGGCCTACTCTATAATAGGCTTAGGTTATATTTTTATTAGATTAAGTTAGATTATATTAGATTGGAATAGAAGACTATTCAGAGTAATAATATCAGTTCGCATCTTTTAGTCAAAGATAATTAATTGACTGGGGGGCTAAATTTAAAATAGAAGACTGGTGACCTTTTTAAGCTCCCAACTTACGCTGTTGGAACTCATTTCATCGACTTTGTGTGGCGCTAAGATATTATTTCGAAGCAAATTCTCATTGAATCACCTTCAAGTATTCACCGGGTTTGATATTCTTTTAATTTCACTGCATGTATACCTGCAACGTCATGTCCACAACGCCAAATGTCCACCCATCTACATTCTACATGTATCTTCCTAAGTTCCTTAGTTCTCCGATCACATAGTCAGATGAATCAATCATACAATCGTCCTTAGCATGTCCAGCACAGCTAGGACCAAGCATTGGCACATCGACGCTACGTAGTACAATCGTCCTTAGCATGTCCAGCACAGCTAGGACCAAGCATTGGCACATCGACGCTACGTCATCTGGTTACCTTCTGCACAGATTGTTTTCTAAATGGATGCCAAGTAGAGCGGAAAACCGAAGCGTTGTTGTAACTATAAAGCAATCAGCTGAAACCGTTAGCAATGGACAGACGCACAATGACAACCGCCGTAGTAGGCCTACGTGTGTTTATAACAGGCCTTTGTAACGGCAGACACAACGGCACATTGGCACGCGGGTCCAACATTAACCGCATTAGGCAGACATAGACTCAGGACCAGAAACTCCTATCAAAACGTTTCTGTCTGAGTTGACGCTCATCAAACATGTCGCCCTAATTACAATGCGACACTGAATAATTCCTCTGTCGTTCCGTTCGGCCGCGTGCATTGGCAATCATTTTAAGTCGCATTAATATATTATGCAGTTCTGTTGTTTTTCTAATGGGTTAAGTCTGCCGTGGACGCAGAAGGGCTCCTCCTGTTTTCGTAACGATAGATGTCTCGTACTAGAACGAAGCACATGGCTCAGCAGTCGAATGGCAGTCGAATTTCTCATTGGTTATCTCAGGCTCAGGCAGTGGGCTGTTGTATAAGTAGGCTCTTTATCATCCTATGCACCTGCGCAGTGAGATTTGAACGTGTTTAGTCGACTTATTGTTAATGTTCGCATAAATTGACTTCTACCTGCACAAGTACGTAGGGCCTACAGACATAGAATAGCTGTGTATGTAGTCGCGTGCCTGTGCTGGGCCTTCAGTTCTGATTAAGACCCACTGCACATGTATACAAGCCCCCCACCGCTGAAGCGTCGGCCAACTACACGCACTGCACATCCATTAGGAAACGCACTGTAAGAGTAACTTGATATAACATTGACAAAGATGCCAGCATAAGTGTAGGCCTATCACTGATACAACAACTTAATTGTCTTTTTCTGATAAAGAGCTTAAAGTGTCTTTTTCTGATAAGGAGCTTTGTTGCTACGCAGCTATGTAATAGGCCTAATGCAATAAAAATCTGAAACATTTTGACAACATTTTGGCCTTTATTTAGTATTCATGGATTTAACAAAGTATTTAAACTGTATCTATAGCTCTGTTATGGGTCATTAAGGCAGAATACGTTAAGTGTAAATGTTTGGCCTTGGCTACGGAAAACACAACCTTAGCCTTCTAAAAATGGCATTAGTCGTTTGTGTATATAATTTATAGAAATTTACCATATATTTAGCAGATACATGAATATATGTGATTTAATGACCCATGAAAGTGTATCTCGTGCACGGTGTCTGGTGATGTGTTCATACATTGCTGTGAATTTGTCCAGAGAAAAGCTCCGCTACTGAGAACTTGTGACACTCTGAGAGAAGAGGAAATCCCAGAGTGGAAATCGATGCCTTCGGGGCTCGCAAACAGTTGAGACTAACACTCGATTAGCTGCCGTGATCTGCGTGGGTATAAAACTGACCACCCATTGCGTCAGCCAATGACTCAGACTCAGCAGAGAGATTATGAGTAGCATTCCTACATAATTAAACGGCGTGTGCTCTATGCTCGTCTACAAAGACTCGTTGTTCTAGGCCTCTGCTGTCGAGTGTAAAAGTGTTTTCTGATCGTCCGAAGTCCAGCGTTCAATTATTTTACGACCAATCCAGATAACTATGTACAGGTAGTGAGAAGCAGGCAACCATATCACATACACACACACACACATCGACTTATCATCATAAAATAGGAATTTGGAAACCTGTTGACGTCTGACTCTAAGCCTACGTCGTCTTTAATCCTAGTTATGCAAACTATTTCAGTTCACCTGATCGCCACCAGGTTCGCAGGACTGTTGTCTGTTCGTGTAGTAACATTAATCCGAAGAACAAACGCATGGCTAAATTCAATGCATCCAGGTACACAAGGACCTCCAGGTCTGGCCAGTTCCCCTCCCTCCCCTATGACTGGTTAAACGGCTGTCATAGGGAGGGAGGAAGGGAGGAGTACCATGGACTGTGAGTCTGTGTACTTTTCGGCTTTGGCTCGTGTACAGCGTCTTCTAGCAGGTTCGACATTTAGGTGGTTGTATACTTAAAGCTGATTTTGTGCACCGCTAGTGTACGCAACCTGACTGATATCTGTATCATGTATGTACGAAGGCAATGCAAGGGAGGGTTAGGCATTGAAGTAGCGGCCTAGTCGCGTCGTGCACTATCTCATGCACATGCGTCGTGTATAAGGTATGCTCGCTTGAGTGGCTCTAATAGCATTGTTTGGCGGATTGGACGCAAAGGGAATGGGTCGGAGGAAGGGGTGGCCTACATTCTTTTCGGGCCACTTGCTTTGCTCTGCTATGCGCCTACGTCTGATGAATACCATAGACCGCCACTGACCATTTGACATCGCACATGTAGACCTAGAGATTGACAGGTCTCGTTTTTATTCCTCGCTCTAGAACAAGGTATGTCACTTGCAAGTCGTCGAAAGTATTACACTGACATCTCGTAGTAAGCATTCATTTACGATTCCATTTTTTTCTGCCTTTATGTAGCGACTAGTATTGCATACTTTAAGTTGGCAAGTCAGTCGGCTACATCTGTAAACTGAAAGAAAACGAGGTCTTTGGCTTGTTTCGCCTGAGGACTTCCTGATGACTGCTGACCATGACTAAGTAAAGGGATAGGCCTACATGTACAAGACAAGAAACCCTAAAAATGACACCAGGACTTAAACTTTCTTGCATGAAAGTTTCATGCATGCAACAGCACTCCGTGACATAGGGATCTATGGAAGTGAAAAATTTAATCGGAAAAACGCATTTAGACTCCAGTTCCACACTAGCTTTGGATTTAACATGATTTGTAAATAATAGATAGATGTCGGTTGCTGTTTTTTTCTTGTGAAATGTTCTCTACGGCATAAGAATTCTGACAGTTGGTGTAACTCTAAGAGAAGGTCTATCTGGGAATGGCTCTGGAGTTTGAATTATATTATACCATCCCGATGAACTACGGTTACGGATAGCTAAACCAAATAAACTTAGAATCTGCCTATAGAGTTGGTTAACCTGATACTTTATAAATGCACGGTTGTCTCTGCAGAGCACATTCCTGTTAGAGAATACTTAGCGAGGAGTCGTCTTAGATATCGGCTTTGACTGTATCAGAAGCGCAGACTATATTATTATAGGGCTTTACACACGTATCCCTTAGCTGTAATTTTGTGGTTTCGAACACAAGACGGCTGTAATTGTATTTAAAAAAGGCTCGTTTTTAAGATGGTTTATTGAGATGAAGTAGACCTTAAATCAACTGACTGCCTATCATAACTAAAACCGATGTCTGTATTCTTCGTTTGTCTTATATTTAAATTTTAGAAATTATCTGCAGTTGGAGAAATGTACAGCTACAATGGGAGAGGATGGAAGCCGACACCCAGCTGCAGTAGCAGTGGTGCTGGTCAGTCATCGGTCATGGTATCATCAACTGACCATAGCTGTTCGAAGGTCATTGCGGAAGATGAAGACGAAGTGGATATAAAGGGCGAGGAAAAGGACGTAGCAGCACCTCTGCCTACCAGCGAAACGAAACAGCTGAAGGCGAAGAACACTTCAGCCAAGGATAAGCGAAGGCTGAGGGAGAAGAGAAGGAGCACAGGGGTCGCGTCCCTCGCTGGTCACGAGGTAGGCACTGGCAATCTCTCTCCTCTGTTCTTCAACCAAGAAATGCTGTTGTTGTTGTTGACGTCAACTAGTCCAGGCAATTTACAGTTAGACCTGGGCAAAATTGCTTCAGAAGCTTTTAAAACGTTTTTCTACTCAGGAGCCATTGCTGATTAACATAACCAAAATTCGACAAAATCCGACCACGGAAACACCCCAAAAATGAATTTCAAAATGGCGAATTGGCTGTTTCATAAGAAACACCAATGAAATTAATTTACACTTTAATCCTGTACTTGGCCTGTGAACCCGTTTGGTGTTGGGGAGAATATCTGACTTCCACTTAGTCAGTGGGTCCATAGACATGAAAAATCTTTAGCTATAGGTGTCAATCTGTCCTTGGCTGGGGTCTGCCTATGTTTAGCTTGAAGTCAACCTGTCCTTGGCTGGGGTCTGCCTATCTTTAGCTTACGGGTATGCCTGTCTTTGGCTGGGGTCTGCCCATCTTTAGGTTAGGGGTCTACCTGTCCTTGGCTGGGGTCAGCCTATCTTTAGCTTAGGGGTCTACCTGTCCTTGGCTGGGGTCTGCCTATCTTTAGCTTGAAGTCAACCTGTCCTTGGCTGGGGTCTGCCTATCTTTAGCTTACGGGTATGCCTGTCTTTGGCTGGGGTCTGCCCATCTTTAGGTTAGGGGTCTACCTGTCCTTGGCTGGGGTCAGCCTATCTTTAGCTTAGGGGTCTACCTGTCCTTGGCTGGGGTCTGCCTATCTTTAGCTTGGGGTCTACCTCTCCTTGGCTGGGGTCTGCCTATCTTTAGCTTGGGGTCAACCTATCCTTGGCTGGGGTCTCGCTATCTTTAGCTCAGTGGCGGCGCGTGGGGGGTGCAAGGGGGTGCGGTCGCACCGGGCGGCCACTTGAGGGGGGCGGCACTTTGACTAACTGAAATTTTTTTTCGGTGCTTCCTGTGGTCACCGTAGAGTTTCATTTGGAATTATTACGTAATTCGTTGCTAGACGTTTCAATGAAACTTTAATATCATTATTCAGTTAACTGTAAATCTTCACTGTTCATGCGAGTTTCAATGTATTTCTTAGTTTTAAATTGATTTAGATCATTTTAAACCTATAGTTTACAGCAGCGGCGTAGCTATGATATTTTGAGTCCTGGGACGAACTACGAATTTGACGCCCCCACTCCGTTTTACAATTTCACATTTTCCAAATAATAGAACGACAATTTTAATTTTAATCAAATGACAATAATATGAAAAATGCAGATAGTACATGCATGTTGCACCTTATTGCTTAATGGGGCGCCAAAATCATACCTGAGAACTGGTTTGTAAGTAATGGATATAACTGGATATATTTGGGGCTCCAAAATTAAATCATTTAAATTTATTTGGGACTAGCTGGTTTACCCGGCGTTGCCCGGGGTTATAAGTTTCAATCCCTGGAGCGAGTAAGCAAGAAAAGTTAATGTGAAGTGAAATCCCTACGACTACGCCATCTGGCGAATCTTTTGAGATGCGTCCCGGTGACAGAGAATTGGCGGTCACACAGAATCTTCTCGGGCGGCGCCATCTGGCGATTGAAAATAGGTTGAGTGTAAGTTTTTTTGACCAGCTAAAAATGCATTGCGCTGGTAGGTTTTTGCCCGGCACACCATGGTAGCGGTGAAAACGGGGGACGCGAAGCCTCACACTGGGTGTGTAATGCCGACCCCGAGACAGTTCCCTTGACGCTCGCGGACACATGTACCCTCTGAACCCCTAGCTACGCCTCTGGTTTCTAGAAATAATGATTGCGCTTGATTATATTGATAATGTGGTTTACTTTCGATGCACACCTCTCCTTCTCTAGCCACATCTCCAACCTCCCGCACTCCTGTTTCGTGCACATTCGTGACCTCCGACGCATCCGGCCCATGCTCGACCTTAAAACTGCCTCCACCATTGCTACCTCTATTGTTCATTCAAAGCTTGATTACTGCAGTTCCCTCTTCCTGAACCTTGAATCCACCCAAATCAAGCGTCTGCAACTTATCAAAATCTCACTTGCCAGAGCTGTCACTAGAACGCCCACAGCAAGTGAGTTAACATCATCATATCACTCCCATCCTCAAATCATTCCATTGGTTAAAAATCCCAGAGAGAATCCACTTCATTATATTACACTAACCTACAACTTTCTACAATATTCCCGGCCCAAGTACCTCAGTGATCTCTTCACCATTCAGACAACGCGCTCCACCCGATCCTCCTCCTATCTCAGTCTTTCTTGACGGCCAGTCACTACTCTTCTCAAGTTCTCCAACCGAGTCATATTTAACACAGCACCACGCCTATGGATTGATTTCCCCCTGAATTCCGCAGCTTCTCAGTTCCTCCATCGTCATTACAACCCGTCCTTCATTCTCCTTCTCATGGTCCTCTATCACCATCTGGCTTTCCACTCAAACCTGGAATCTCACCTTTTCAAGTACTACCCTGACTCATCTGATCCCCCGCCTTCAAATTCTTCTCGCAATAAACGACACCCGCCTTGACAGCTCCTCTGCCTCTTCTCTGATCTGGCCACGTGGAAACTGGACTCGCGTCTCTTTTGCAGTGTTGGGTATGAGTTAACTCATGTGAGTTTAAACTCACGAGTTAACTCACTTGCTGTGATTTATGAGTTTGAGTTAACTCACCTTAAAGAGTGTGAGTTATGAGTTTGAGTTAACTCATATTTTCTGTGAGTTTGAGTTGTAACTGTCAATTATTTTAAACTCAACTCACTCTTCGGCACTCGGCACATATTATGTTGAAACAAGCCTTTTTTTATATCGTCGGCTTTCCATACTGGTGAGTGGTGACGGCAGGGAGGGTCGTAAACACTGCTAGCGGACAGTATTTAAGCACTGCATATTAAATTTTGTATATTGTGAACAGTTAAGAACAACATGGCTGAAGTACCGTGTATTCTTGATGGAAACTATTTTTCTGTTACAAGTAGGCGTGATGGAAAAATTGTTGCTCGATTAGAATGTGCTAGTATGAAACGTGTGAGTTTATGAGTTAACTCATTTAACAAGTGAGTTTGAGTTAACTCATTTCACTTAGGATGAGTTGAGTTTGAGTTTAAACTCATTTTGAGGTGCGTGAGTTGAGTTTTGATTTAACTCATTTCTTGTGTGAGTTTACCCAACACTGCTCTTGTGAACTACTTTCTGGGGACCCACTCTAATTTGATTTGGCCTTCTGGAAACCGGACTCGGACCTCTTTTTGACTACTATCTGAAAAACCCCATCTGATTTTGTTTGCTTATGCAAAAAGTACTTTAAGTGCGCAATACACAATGATACTAGTAGTGGATCTGCTTCATCTGTTACTGTGCTCCATACTAGGCTAAGGCTGCTACTAACTACTATCATACACAACACAGACAAAATTTCCCTAGACTACTAGACAGGCCTGTCGCCATACGGGGGGGGGGGAGGGGGCGGCACACTGATGCTTCGCACCACCTTTGAAAAATCCACGCGCCGCCACTGCTTTAGCTTAGGGGTCAACCTGTCCTTGGCTAGGGTCTGCCTATCTTTAGCTTAGAGGTCTACCTGTCACGTAAAAATTTACATTTACCGAATGATGGAAAGTTTGCTTGATGGCATCATCGATGTAACATAATGATCTTGTCCCTGACTTTTCAATGTGAAGATGACACTGAATGGCGAAAACAATATCAGAAATTAATTCGACATACCGAAATCAGTAGCATTAGAGGTATTACACGTACATATACTCTAAAAACAAAATAGGTAAATTTTCCAATATGGCCGACGGCGGCCATATTAAATTTGGCCATAGTGTCATTCGTGGCAACATGGCCGACAAGCACCTCTGTGATTTTTCATGTTTATAGAACCCACTGACTAAGTGGAAGTGTGATATTCTCCCAACACCAAACGTACAGGATTAAAGTGTAAATTAATTTTTATTGGTATTTCTTATGAAACGGCCAATCCGCCATTTTGAAATTCATTTCTGGGGGTGTTCCCGTGGTCCGATTTTGTCGGATTTTGGTTATGTTATTCAGCAATGGCTCCTGAGCAGGAAACCGTTTTAAATGCTTCTGAAGCAATTTTTCCAAGGCTGAAGGGAAATTTGAGCTAGATTGCCTGGACTAAACGTGAATATCATCACCGCCGTAAAGTGAATAAAAATCATAAGCTGTTGGAACTAATTGGTGCCTCTGATGCTTAGTGAAGATTTGGATATATTCACTTTCCTATTCCTCTGTTCTCTCAATGTAGACCGGGACTATTTCTGACGTTTCAATTGAATATGCGATATTGTCTCCACTGTATATTCCAGTAGCTTGACGCCTGCTAATTATCTGGCCTAACGATAATGACAAGCCCTCCATCCAAAAATTTCTCTCAGGCACAGACTATTCTGTGGAATGCCATTTTCAAAGACAATACATGATACGGAAACCGTTTGTTTCGCCATTATGGATAAATGGTTTAAAAGCATATTCTGCAATCGTTAATAAACGGCTCTGGATCGATTCAACAGAAATCCTGGCGTCGACCAGGATTTCTGACTGCCATCTGCCGTCTTCTCTTGCGGTTGTACAGCTGCAGTCATTTTAATATTGTCCTGCACTTGTTTAAACGACTTCTTAAGAAGACAATATTTGATCTCAATGCAGAATCGCAAGAGGTCGGCGCATCAATGGTGGCAGATTTTTGGAAACTCTTTGTTCCGCAATTATGAAGAATGTCGCCATTTCTATTTTAATTAATTGCCAAAAGTAAATCAGATGCTACATGAAAGTAGTAATCAGTGTTTTTAACGACAACTTCAAAGCTCCATTGACCGAAACCGTCAACCTCATCTGACCAAACTGCAAACTTGATCGAATTAAAAGCTTCTATGTATTACTGGCTTCAATGTACATCAGGGCTTGAGAAGCAGTTTATGTTATTTCAAAATTCATGCATTGTATGCCTCGGTTTAACCTAATCACGGCAAGTTTGACCTTTGCCTACAGTAGTACAACAATTTGCACGACCGTTTGTAGTCGAACATTTCGTAGTTTTGTTTTTGCTCATCAACCGATGTTGTATTTCGTCAAACACATCTATTATAATTGCTTTTCTGTTGCTGCAATCTTCTGTCGAAGCGCAAGAATGCTTTGCGCTGGGAGACTTGTAAGGTTATAAATAAACATTATGAATTAAAGTGCACACCTTCCGTTAAATTTTATACAATCTATTGTACGGATTACACATTCTAATCGTAAAGTTAATTTCTGCATTACATTGCATACATTTACACTGGATTTCATTACTCCAAAATTGTGTGTTATGAGCGTATCATGCGTTACTTTATAACTTCGCCGAAAATGCATAATAGGCCTATTACGTTGAATGTATTGTAAGGCGGACGAGGAGACAACACGTAACACGTCATTCAATGAAATAGCCGTAGTCGCCTCAGCAGAGGCAGCAGCAGCAACGGCAGAGGGTCATTACGGCGGCCAATCCAAGATAGCTACGGATGATGCCATGACAACGCAGTCTCAGCACCCGATTCCAAATCATAATGGATCTGTAACGCAACACAAGTCAAAGCCTACTGACGTTACATCAGATCAAGTAACTGTCTGTCTGTCTGTCTGTCTGTCTGTCTGTCTGTCTGTCTGTCTGTCTGTCTGTCTGTCTGTCTGTCTGTCTGTCTCTCTCTCTCTCTCTCTCTCTCTCTCTCTCTCTCTCTCTCTCTCTCTCTCTCTCTCTCTCTCTCTGTCGCGTTCTCTTTCTCTTCCATTCACGCTTTCTGCCTCAGTTTCTATGTCATAATTTTCTCTTACTGCACCGCGTATCTTGTCTGTCCCGCAGTGTTACTGTCTGTCTTCACGTGCATATTGTATGAAGGCTTGTCTTAAGATCAGTGATTTTGTGTGTCGATGTACGACTCCTCTATAGATTGTAGTGAGTAGACGATACGCAGCACTTTATTATTGTGGGACACGACAGCCTATTGGGGGCACACCAGCGCATTCAGTTCAAAATGTTGACTCTTATGCACAACTGTTTGGACAGTGTAGCTCCTTCAAATCTCAAGACCTTCTGTACCTCGGTCTCTTCAGTCCTTGGTCATTCCACTCTCCGCCCGGCCGCCAGAAGCCTTCTGGTTGTTCCCCGCATACGAGGGGCCACTGCTCAACATAAACGATTGCCTATGTTGGCCACTCTAGTTGGAACCGCCTTTCACAGGAATTGCGGCTTGCGCTCCTCAGCCTTTCTCTTCACCTGTTCTGGAAACGCCTGTAGTCCATTTTATTTGTTCGTGGGCCAGAAGGGCCTCTGAATCATTGAGTAGCGCTTTGCATGGGACGTGGGAGATGGTTGATCTGGCACGCAGATCAGAAAGACGCGGGTTCGATACCCATTAGCCCATAAGGTTTACTCAGCCTTCATTCCCTAGGTGGCTATTGCAAAATGAGCAGTATAGGACAGATGGGTTGCCATATAGTTAAATTCGACTCCTGTTAAACTTGTTAAGTTGTTATCATCTGTTACTACTATATCATGTAATCTTACTGCGTACTTGTCAGTTTGAATTAATAAACGAAGATTATTATTATTATTAAAAATAAACGCTTACAATTATAATTAGAGCGCTTGATATGTAAGGCGAAGAGTATACGGTTCAAACCTCACCATGAGGCGATGATTGTATAGGGACCTAAGGCCTTGACCTTCACTCATAAAGTCCCAGGCCTTGCCATAAATCCAATAAAATATCAATATCACCTATATAGGTCTACATATACACGATGAATAAAAGCACAAACGATCAAAAACAGGAATAAGAAGAAGAGCAGGCCCATCAGCGACCTCATAAAGGCAGTCATGGCCCAAGTTTACCAGTCTTCACTCTGGCGTTTGATCTGTCCACTGATAGCGTCCTGTTAGTTGATCAGTTTATAGCCGAGTTGGATAATGCTCTGGGTCTCTGAGCTGAGTGCGGCTCTCTCAATAAGCAATTAATGTACTTCAGCGTCTTTGTGACTTTCCATAAAGTGCGCTATACTAAGTGTCCTCGTAGTACAATGTGATGTGATTAAATTTTGATGTCGAGAAATCAAATCTAAACTTAATTAGTGCCGCTGTCGAGGAATTGCATCTGAGATTCAGGTATACGGCTATATATTAGTTCACCAACAATCGGCTACTACTTTGAAGTACATTTATTTTATTTATAATGTTATAAGGTATACTGCGCCGAATTCCAGCCAATGGTTTGCATCTGTTCGTCTGTCTGTTTGTCAGATGTCCGTCCAAAGTCTCAGTATCCATGACGACGCCCCACTCTCTTTCTCCGAATCCACGCCAGCAGGCGCCACTTCTCATTTGCATCACATCACAGCGACGTCATCGGATTTTACCAAGAATCTGTGTGCCAGACCCTTCGAGGCGAAGCGAAGTATCCTCAAGGGTGGCGGCAGTCGACCAGTTGCTCCTGCTAAACCGGAAGCATTTGTCGGCGCTTCAACACGCAACATAGCACAACGTCGACCTTCAAACGAAGATTCCCGGATGCTCGCTCGGGTTGCCGAATTAGAGAAGGTGAGAAAAAATGTTCTCGAAATGAACAAGTACTTGGAAAAAGGATAGCATGCCCTAAGATAACATATTGTTGTGTTCTTCCTAACATGACAGTGGGTGTTTTCACATGCAAATACGACAATTACTGATTCTGTAAACATGACGTAGGCATTCGGACAGCCAGAAGACATGACGCATTTGTAAATGCCGTCGTGTATGCATGACTTAACGATGCTGTGTCATAAAAGATGATTAGCGTCGCCCTCCTCCTTTATCTAAGTTTGGGACTGGCACTATCAGAGTACGAGCAGTGGTGGAGTAGGCAAGCAAGCTGAAACATATGAGTTTTAACTTTAGTTCTGAAGGCAACTGACAGAACTTACAAAACTGGTCAGTGAATTCGAAAGATTCAGACCAACCACCGAGAACACCTGAAAGTCCCAAAACCGTCTGGGTTGAAGGCACAGCTTGAGGTTCAGGGTAACCGTTGACCGAATGCAATATTTGCTGGAATATGGGATGAGCTTGGAGAGGAGAGGAGAGAGATCGACTGATTTCAGTGCAATGTCTTGTGAACTATATGCAGGATTTAGACTGAATTCTTTGCTTGACGAGCATCCCGTATAATGCGGAAATATTGATGTATTATGTTGACATATATGAGTTCACAATGCTTGAAGGGTTTATGCTATTGCTCATGCCAGAAAATCTTGAACGATGTGTAGATTTTGCAATTCTCTTTTAGCAATAACCATTAGAATTGAGTTGCAGTAGTCAATTCTCGATACCCACAGCAGGTGCGAGTGGAACTAAGAGAGTTTGAGGCATATAAGATTTATTTAAATGAATATTTCTATAGTATAAGTGAACTGATGTACTATAAATATAGCCTTAAGCCAGATTACATCGGTTTTAGTAAAGCGATTATGTATAATTTTAGTTTAATTAATTAAAGAATCGAGAAGAATCGATCAGGCCTTCAAGAGAGCGAGACTGATGCAATAAGATATAAATAGACTGTTGTGAACTGTTCTCTAAAGAATAGAACAACTTAAATACGATTCCAGAGAAGCGTTGTTACAGTCTCTTAATGTCAATTATACCACGTTACTGAATAGGACAACTATACTTAGACAAGCGAAGTGCAGTCATGGATTAGGAATAAAGGGATCATAAGGACATCCAGTGTTTGACCCAAATCATGAGTTGGAAAGGATATGTGCTCCATGATATCATAGGCATACGAGTTGGAAGAAGATGTACTGCATCAAAGGCAGACAGGAGATCCAAAAATATTGTAAGGCATTGCTCAGAGTGTCCATGTGCATATTGAGTCGCCCTTAATAATGAGTTTAGAAGGGGTTCGAGGCCGTCCAAATAATTATTGGAATTTTGTGAAAAAAAGTGAAAAAAAGGGAGAAATGACGAACATTGACTGCACTGATTTTCAATGTTCAGAGGAGAGATAAGGATTTCAAACGGATTCTGAGTTGGAATAGAATAAGTGAAGCAAACAAGTTATAGGTGTGACTTTTGAGGGAAAGCACTTCCGCAACGAAGTCCATTCTGCCGAGGTTGATTTAGGAGAGAAAAGAAGAAATATAGGCCTATCATTCCCAAGATGAAGAAGAGGCGTTTCAGATGGCTTGAGCTGAATTTATTTAAACTAAGAATATCCATAAGATGATCCAAACGTAATTTTTAAGACAAGATGACTTATGTCGAATAATAATGGATGTTAAGTGGGCAGACATTCATTGTTTCAAGACGGCAACCTGCAGGGACTAGGAATTTGCACAGTGTTACCAGAAAGAAATGTCAGCAGAAGGCGCACTAGCAGCAGGCAGTTGCGATGTTTTGGACCCATAGTAGTAACTTTTGGGAGACAGGATTAAAACGAACTATAAAAACATGTGGGTATTTGGGATAAGGAGTAGATAATATCAAAAGGATAGCGAAATAAAATGGGTTTATCCAAAAAGACATGAGGCGATGGCTGGGGAGATTGAGTACACACGTGACAGTCGACTGAAAAGATGGACAATGATGCAGAGAACTACAGTTAAGAAGGTGTAGAGTTTCATGCTAGTTTTAAATTTAAACTGTAGCAGTGACAGCTTATGTAACGCAGATGGCTTTATTAATCAGCAAAAAGACTAGTCCAAAAAATAGTCCGACAAAACGCACAGAGGGTATTAATCGGATGTTAGGGAGTTGTTTCGATTTTAAATTCTGCTGATTTAATTGGCTTTAAACACGTTTTTAATTTTAAATTGAACTCGTAAGATTTTAGATTTAGCTTGTAGTTAAGTGTTTATTTTCATATCACATTTCATCTTAATCTAAAACCTGGAATCTATCGATTCATTTGACCATCCTCTTGTGTTCACCTCTGTTTTCGCTCATTCGTTTGAATCATGTGGCGTTGTTTCACTCTACAATTCCGTTGTTTACAAAGAGTACCTGCCTTTCTTTAGCTAAAACCACAACTCGGCATTCTTTTAATCAGGCTTGCCCGTAGTCTGACTGAAGATTTCTTGACAGTCTTCTGTTGACTAGGCCTACATCTATAGGTTCCGCCTAGGATTCTCACACGGCATTTTAAAAGAATTTATCGAAAGCTAAATAGCTTTACAATGAAGGCCTTTGGATCAATACTCTGGTTTTGTTGTTTAACAATGAATTGAAGTTGATTGTATTAGTAAACAACCTGTAAAAAACTGAACCTCATCTTCTCTGCTGTTATCGTAGCTTTGCACGGAACCAAAAAGCAAGACATTGTAGTCGCAATAAGAATTCATCAAATAAAATCGCAGTAATTATGAAGTATATAAAATTTGACATAAAATGCACGTATGCTTCTTGCGATAGACTCTCAAATATACGATTGCCTTAGACCTTCTGCCGCTTTGACGCACCCTTAGGCTTACCGGTCCTCGATCTATAGTCCTCACTTACCGTCAGATGCCATGGCGCCTATGTTGTATGTATATGCCACAATACATATCTTAACTCTGGAACCAGCACAATTGTAGGTTATATTTTAGGCCTATATAATGTCTTTATTGTATGTATTCTACTTTTTTCTGTCTCAATCGCCGTTCATTTGCTGTAAAACATTTAAGAGTTTCTGATTTAATAACTGTGTTGTTTCATGTCAGCTTCTTGAATGCGAAAGGAGGGAAAATGCTTTGATGAAGCAATTCCTATCTGAAAAAGATTCCAGAATCCGTGACCTCGAATTGAACATCGCGACTTTGAACGAGGTAATTATAACTTTCAAAAGAAATGAATAAAATATGGATGTTCACAGTCCATATTTAATCTCAGCATATGGCTACTACACAAGATCTCGTTAGTGGAAAGATCTTGGCTACTACATAAGACAGGTTAATTCAAACTCACTTACGTTAAACATAAGCAAATTAAGCCAGGTGTCTCTACAGCCTATTCGGAGAATTAATTTTTTGCTCAATACATTTAGACACATTACGCGTCCATGTTCTAGGTTGCTTCGGGTCTGTCTTCGGGTTTCCGCAGTTTTTGGAAATCTATGCATCCCGCAGATACACTGCCCTACTGGCAGTACGCGGTTTTGGAATATTGCATCGCGAGTGTATTCACGGTCTGTGATACCTCCATCCATCCATCCATCCATCCATCCATCATCCATCCATCCATCCGTCCGTCTCTCATCAGCGCAATTGGAGACCAAGGTCTTTGAAGTTACAGAGGTTGAGTTTCATTGATGGCTATTAAATTCGTGTCTGCGAGTGTCTACCAGAGCAATTCTTCTGCAACTCTGGTTTGACTACAGAACTAACTATAGTTCCCTTGGAGGTTTTTTTAAAGAGCTCACATTCATGCGACATATTAATTTGCTTTGTCGGGACTCTTATTATCAACTTCGTCAGTTAAGGGTAGTCTCCCGCACTCTGACGCAGGCAGCTGCTTCTACCCTTGTCCATGCGTTTGTGGTTTCCCGTCTGGACTACTGTAGCGCCCTTTACGCTGGCCTCCCAGCTGCCCGCCTTGGGTGTTTGGACCGGGTTTTGAGTGCAGCCGCAGGTCTTATTGGTCGCATCCCCAGATTTGGCCAGGTTTCTCTTTATATGCGGGATGTTCTGCACTGGCTCCCTTTCCCGCTGCGGATCGCCTATAGGGTCTCTGCACTGGTTAGGCGTTGTCTAGAGGGACTTGCTCCCCCATACCTGCGGGAGTTGTGTCGCTCTACCTCGGGGGTCTTGCGGAGATCTGCTCTTCGCTCGGCTGACCAGGCCGAGCTATTGGTCCCCCGCACGCGGACAGCCATTATGCAGCGACGTTCTTTTTCGGTCGCTGGACCT
>OY744604.1:52974043-53152801 GCA_963556255.1 Allolobophora icterica
GCCCAGGCTTGAACTGGGACGGCCGCCCCAAAATAAAAATATGATTAAAAGTATCATGATATTTTAGTTCCAATTCTTAATTTTAATGTTACATATTATGAAAATTTATATTGGCAGCGCATGGTTGTTACCAAGAAATTTGCACTGCAACGTGAAACGTGCGGCTACGTGCCAATATTCACTTTCACTTAAGGCCTACCGTTGATTATAGCGCATGCAATAAAGAAACAGAAGTTATCGATTTCTTGTACATAGACAATTAGACATGCTAGGGCTACAACATGCTTTCATGATATTTCTGAATCAAACAAATTTAACAATGATGTCCGGTACAGAGCGAAAACTCTCCTGGATTCTTTGACAAGTTTGAATCTATTTTGACAGCGCAATTGCTTTTTAAAGTGTTTGAACACAAAACTCCGTTATCTCAATATTTGCAAACAACGTCATAGACATCCTACGAGCCTATAAGATGGTTCAAGATACTATCAATGAATTAAGTCAAATACATCGAACTTTTTATGTCATTTTTGAAGCAGCTGCACATTTTTCAGAACTTGGTAACAGTGAACTAGATAATAAAACTCTCGACATTGATGTTGAGACTGCTTTGAAGCCGAAAAGAATTAGGTCAAAAAAGAAATTGCAAGGAGAATCTGCTAAATGACCAGCCAAATGAAAATGCGAAAGATAAATTTAGAGTAGGCCTAAATGTTCACAACATGGTAGCCTAATGGATCAAGTCATTAGTAGTTTGAAACAGATTCTCTGAGCACGGTAACCTTTATGCTGATTTGTCTTGTTAAATCCAAACATTTTGCAGAAATTTCGATAAGGATTCCCAGTGATGGATTACGTACAGCACCTGAGCGAGTTGCTAAGAAAATTTAATTGCAGTGAAACAAAAGAACAGCTGCAAAAGGAATTATTGGACTTTGCCAGAAATTTGGAATGTTTCATAACTGAAAGACTATAATTTGCTATTCGGCACTGAAATAACAGACACCGTCTCAGAAAACGCCATGCAGTCTAAATCTATAGAAAGTGAAACAGTCCCAATAGCAGAAAACAGCAACAGGAACAGAAATAAATGCAAATCATGAAGAAAATGTATTATTTGCTGTTACCACGTTCGTCTTAAGTTCAGTTTGTATAGTCTGGCTTATTCATATTTGTTTTGGGTTTACAAATTCGTTTTGAGATTATCCTCATCACAATTAAGTTGCTTGTGAGAAGTCATTTTCGAAATTGAAATACATTTCGAAAACAGATTAAGAAATTTGCTAAGTCAGTGAAGTTTAGAGTCTTTCGTGCTGATGGCTTATGAAAAGGACCTTATTCTCAGAATTAATAATGATGAAATCGTTGACGTTTTGGCGTCAACTTGTGATACGATGAAGAAATGCTATACTAAGTGCTTGTGTGAAGTTGTGTCTACAAATTCTATCATGAAGTTAAGTTTTTTAAATAAACTAAAAACACTACATAATCTAACAGTTGGTTCCTAATATAATTACGAATTTACGACAAATAACAAATTGAAACGCATAATATGCGTTTTAATTTGTAATTTGTCGTAAATTCGTAATTATGTTAGGAACCAACTATTACATTACACTAGCCTAAATGAATATTAAACCTGGGATTAAGATTGCAATCTTAGTCCCAGATTAAACGTTTAAGAAATTAACACATATTATGTGTTAATTTCTTAAACGTTTAATATTCATTTAGGCTGGTAATATTATGCCATTTGGCCCATTAATACCTAAAAATGTCCTCCATTTTATGTTAAATGTTACAAAAAGCATTGGCAGGCACCTCACAGGCCCCTATCCTGAAAGGTTTCTACGCTCGATTATGTGGGCCGCCATGACCAAATTTCCCGGGCCGCTTTTGCACGCCAGTCCGACCGTTTTCAGTCATCGTTCCCAATTCTCTCTCCCGCCTCCGAAGCAGAAGTGTCACTCCTCCTAAACTCTCTACTCAACAAGCAATACGGACTTGACCTTATATATCCCGACCACTCTTCTAAAAGACTGCCTCTGTCCTCGTTGCTTTAATTACCAAAATTATCAACCTCTTAATCTCTACCGGCAACTTCCCAATGGCCTTTAAGCACTCTCAATAGTCACTCCCCTTCTCAAAACAGCAAATCTTGAAAAGGAAAACCTATCTAACTATCCCATCTCCAATCTTTCTTTTCTATCTAAGTTAACTGAACAAATTTTCCTTGCTCGGCTAAACGACTACCTATCTTTTAATTCACTTCTTAACCCCCATCAATCTGATTTCACTAAACACCACTCCACAGAAACTCTGCTTGCTTCTCTGTACAATAAACTGGTCTCTGCCGTCAGCCAACAAGTCTCCTGCCTCTGTCTCCCCGACATCTCCGCCGCATTCGACACCATCGATCACAGCCTGCTTCAACTACTATCTTCTTGATTTGGCGTCTCTGGCACTGCTCTACTCTGGTTCCAGTCCTACTTGGCTTCCCAATCCTTCGCTGTTAAAGCCTCCAGTCGCTAGTCGCAACCTCTCCCTCTCTCCTGTGATGTCCCTTTAGGCTTCGTCCTAGGTCCACTCCTCTTCATCCTGTAAACCACACCTTTAAGCCATCTCGTAAAATCCTCCTCTGTTGACCACCATATCTACGCACACGACACCCAACTCTATATGTCCATCTTCCCAAGCTCTTTTCCACCTCCATCACACAATTACTCAACGTGGTTAGCCTAACCTAATTTCACGGTGGCTGTCATCCAATCTCCTCTGCCTCAACCATTCCAAAACAGAATTCATCATAAAATCAAGAAAATCTTTGACCCTTCCATACACCTATCGACTAACTCATCGTCTGACCTTCGCCTCTTACAGCAATCTTGGTATTATGTTTGATTCACACCTCTCTTCCGCTAACCACATCTTCATGACACCTCTCGCGCACCTGCCTCATACACATTCTTGACCTCCGACGCATGCGGCCCATGTTCGACCTTAAAACTGCCTCCAGTATTGTTCATTCAAAGCTCGATTACTGCAATTTCCTCTTCCTCAACCTTGAATCCACCCAAATCAAGGGTCTTCAACTTATCCAAAACTCACTAGCCAAAGCTGTCACTGGAACGCCCAAACATCATCATATCACTCCTATACTCAAATCACTCCATTTGCTAGAAATCCCACAGCGAATCCACCTCAAAGTCCTATCGCTAATCTACAACTCCTTAGAATATTCCCAGTTCAAATGCCTCCGTGATCTCTTGACCATCCAGGCAACCCGCTCCACCCGATCGTCCTCCTATCTCAGTCTTTCTCGACTTCCGGTCACTACTCATCTCAAGTTCTCCAAATGAGCCATATCCTACACAGCACCACACCTCGGAGGATCTCCCCTCTGAATTTCAAAGATTCAGTTCCTCCCAGGGGCGTCTATCCCCCCTAAGTCATTGGAGCAACGTCCCTTTCCCCCCTCTTTTCCCCCTCCCCGTCCCCCCTTAAAATGGTGGCACACACACTGACAGATCTCCCCCTATTTCTTGGATGGAGCATTTGCTCCAAGGTTTCTATGGTGTAGACGCCCCTGGTTCCTCCATCATTACAACTCGTCCTCCAATCTCCTCATGTTCCTTTATCACCCCGGGCTTTCCACTCAAAACTGGTCTCATCTTTCAAGTAGGTCCTACTCCTACCCTGACTCATTTCTCGCCCGGAAGGACACCCGCCTTACAGTTGCTTTCTTAATCTGGCTCTCTAGAAACCGGATTCGGACCTCTTTTGGACTACTCTCTGGAAACCCCCTTTGATTTGATGTAGCGCTCGTGAATAGGCTGTTGCTCTGCGCTTGGTCTTCGAGTGGCGCTTTAGAAGTTTGAAGATTTCGATTATGATTACCTTGTCTAGCTTCTTCTCCAAGCGTCCTAAATAACATTAATGAATTATCCCTGCTGACTTTTATTTGTTCGAAGGCATTCTAGGCAGCTGTACAATTTCGAATCGTCATTTTGCTTTCTTTCGTAAGTTCCAGTAATCGTTAATAATTGTAATTATAACCGAAGACTCATATAGCGCCACTTAGATCAGCGGACATAAAAAATTAACTATCTGTTTTTTTATCATAATTATTACGAATTAAGTTTAAGAAATAACTTCAAATAAACTACAGAACAAGATCATGATGAGTCGACAACCTGTAAAACGACTATTTTTCTGATTTTTGTTGTCGAATATTAAGAACTAATTTTTCATTTTTGTTACATTACATACTCTTGTGAAACACAACTTGTACAGTGTTTGTTATGTAGTAAACTGAAATGTGTTAGTACAGCTTATAGAAGTTAGAACAAGTTGAACAACACAATAGAGTCCTGTAAAAAAATCTACAAATATGCAATGTTTACTTCAAAAATTTCCTTCGGCTTCAGGTATGATCATAGTTGCAGAGACTTTTACACAGCATTCCAAAACATATTTAGGCACCACAAAATGCTGCTTTTACTGGCTTTAAAATGTTCTGAAACTCAAGTACGAGCATCTACAATATAAAAAATTGCGGGGGTAATGCCCCCGAACCCTCACAGTTTCCACTTAAAGGGAAGGGGGCTGGGGGTGGGTGGGAAATTTTGGAAGGGGAAGGCAGGAAAAAGGGTGGAACGGGAAGGCAGGGGATGGGAAGGTAAGGGGAACGGGCAAAAACGGATGGGAGGTAAGGATAGGGAAGCGGAGAGGACAGAAGGGGATGGGACGGGACGGAGATGGGATGGGGTCTGCCTCGTCTTGATTTTGCCTCTGGCTACGGGCCTGCGTTCTAGATACACAACCATTTATTTTGGTAGAGAACTATGAAGAACTTTGTGGCACGGAGGTCGATTGGTTAGAGCGCTCGGCGCTATAACGCGTTGAGTAGGCCTACGGGTTCGAGCCTAGCCATAGGGCAATTAATAGGCCTATGTATGGGCGTTGTTTTAAGAGTATGGGGGAATCATAACTAGCCTACCTCGAGATATTAAAATAACAAAGACATAATTACATATATTAACTTCATTCTATTTATATATTAGTAAGTGTAATCAGAGGCGCGTTTACACGTAGGCGCACTAGGCGCGCGCCTAGGGCCCACAAATCTCGGAGGGCCCCCAAACGAATGGAAATATATTTTTTTCAATTTAAAAAAATAACATTTTTCAATATTGAATTATTTTAAATATAACCTATGTTCTATTTTTGAAGTTTAGCATTCCCATAAAAGTAGACCCTATATTATTGTGATTTAGGCTATATTGTTTTCTTCATTTGGGCTGGTACAAGTTCAGAATGGCCCCCTAAAATGTTTGCGCCTAGGGCCCCGTAAATGTTTGCGCCTAGGGCCCCGTTTTCTGTAAACGCGCCTCTGAGTGTAATCAGAAACAAAGAATTGTACATAGTTATGCTAATGCTTAAATTTTATATGATCTTCGGTATTTATGAGGTAGATATTGATATATGACGTATAATTTATGGTAATAATGGAACCAGCCGTGTGTCAGCGCCCAGCCAGAATAGTGTAGCGGAACGCCGTTGCTAAGCGTCCCGAGACCGTTGCTAAGGGTCTCCCTCTCCTCCGCCGTGGCTGTTAGTCTAGTCCCGGGACCGTTGCTAAGGGTCCCCTCTCCCCGGCCGTGGCTGCTAGCCCAGAGTCCCGGGACCGTTGCTAAGGCCCCCTCTCCCCTTCCCGATCCCGCTAGAAGAATATAAATAGAAGGAAGCGGACCGCGAAAGAAGGACAGACGGACACAGATGGACAGTTTACATAATAGACGATAGATACGTAATTTTGTTCGAAAGTTAGATGAGACGTAGCTAAAACGCTTCTATTGTGATCAGTTTGTTTGGTTCGATTCGTCTGAAGTTAATAAACTATTGGATGTCGGCTGGTGCGATAAGTCCTCTGACAGACCACGGACGCGGGATCTGAGTAGTTCGGACTTGGCTGTACGGGGGTGAGAAAGAGGACAGGCTATTTCCCGTCACAATAGGCCTACCAACATTGAGCCAATGAGCATACATTGATCCAGTATCACAAAATCACGTATGTACATGGAGCAACTTTTAAGTCAATGCCGGAAATGGTCAGATATCAATCCCTAATTCCTGTTAAAGCTATCACGTGGCCAAACAATATTTCTATCTCACGTACTAAGAAACAGTAGGTATACGTGGAATGTAGGCCTACGTCGTACAACCTAAATTACGCCAACAAGTATAGGCCTATAGCCTAGCATGCAACATTGGACGAGCGAACATGGAGCAACCTAGGACCGACTTTCGTGGGTTTGTGATATTGGATGAAATTAGCCCATTGTTGGTTTTCTGACTTGGATCTAAAATTAGCCCAACAATAGTTCCATGCATACAATATGACAGTGCACATTCATGTACATTATAAATTCCAAACTTGAATATAATAAGCCTATATAATTATAGTGTCAGCATAATACGTAGATCTACAAGTGCCTATAGTGAGCTATATATAGGCTCACTATATAAGCACTCTAAGCAAGTGGAACCACTTGCTTAGATTAAAACGGAATTAAGTCAGTGTAGGCTATGCACGTGCCAACAGTAAGAAAAAGTACGCGTGACATATATATAGGCCCATAGAGCCCTACTATAGTTGTACATCGCATTATGCCGAGATATAGTAGGCCTAGATAGGCCTAAAACGTAGCGCGAACCTATGTAGAGCCAACATTCGCGATTTTGTGACATTGGATAAACGTTGGCCTAATGCCAATATGTATAGGACACATAGGCGTAGCTACATTGAGGCAAGAGGAGGCAGTTGCCTCCTCTTGCTTTGTAGATTTCTAAACTTTTCCGTGGGTTATAGTCCAGTGATGGGGTCTCGAGACCGCGGTCTTGGTCTCGAGACAGTCTCGAGACCGAAAACATGCGGTCTTGGTCTCGGTCTTGGTCTTGAATGTGCCGGTCTTGGTCTTGGTCTTGGTCTTAAAGGTGCGGTCTTGGTCTTGGTCTTGGTCTTGGGCGTCTGGTCTCGGTCATTTGCCTTTGGTCTCGGCCTTGGGTGCAGAGGCGGCCTCTGACAGGGCAAAAACGCCGCCCCTTACTCAGCACATATATTTCCATTTAATTTCTTATTAACTAATTATATTATACTTATTGTGGCGAAATTCGCCAGGTTTCAATTATGACGTCATGATGGTAAGCTTAATAGATTGGGTCGTTGAGTGCATTAGACACCCGTGCCTCACCAGGGCACCCGTGCCTCACCAGGGCACCCATGCCTCACCAGGGCACCCATGCCTCACCAGGGCACCCATGCCTCACCAGGGCACCCGTGCCTCACTAGGGCACCCTTAGAAAGGTATATAAGGCACCCAGCTTTTCATGTAAAAGTTCTTTGGTTTTTATTTGCCTAGAGGAGGCGTACGTGTGTAGAAGCAAGTTATCTCGGTTTTCGTTGTCTGGAGAAGACGTACGCGTGTGTAGAGAATAGTTTTCTCTTGGTTTTCATCGGTCTTAAGGATATAATAAGATCGTCGGTTTCTCATTGGATTAATACGAGAAGTCATCTAGTATAACAAAAGTGTTCTGTTATTTCGATTCAATATCGTGGATTACTTGGATTACACTGTGAATTCTATTACGAGAAAGTGCCTCGTGGTTCTTTTGCCAAAGGGTATGTACACGGAGTTTCTGTGGATGATTTGTCATAAGAAATCGTTAATTGGCCTTCGTCTGTGTTCATTGGTAGTTGATCAGTGGCCGTAAGTCCCCCGTTGACAGCGAGGGCCGAACCCCGGACATAGATAAATAAACTTAGTGCGTTCAGACCATCACCTCAAGGGAGAGATAGAGATACGGCGGACGGTCCATCCTGGTGAACGAGATAACGCGAGTGAACCGCCACACTGCCAACCTAAGTAAGGTGATAGGGAAGAACACCTACGACGCACTAAGGCGGTGAAAGGTTCGTTTCCGCCACATTGGTACCAGAATCGGGGTGGTGATTTCACCGAGTGAAACTGTGGGACATTGATCAACTACAAAGCAACGACGAAAGCGATCATCGATGGAAGACGAGGAGATAATCATAAGACGAAGACCGCGGGACATAGAGGATCCGTACCCGGGCACTTCGACTCCCACGAGAAGACGGCCAACGACGGAGGCGTCGCCAGAACATAGTCTGTTGGAGGTCATCGACGATGGTGACCTGAGACCAGATGAACCGAATGGAAGAGAGAGGTCAGAAAGAGAAATGTCGCCACAGAAATTGCTAGAAGGCATCGGAGGACTACTGAAGACGAGACCGATGCAGATGAAACCGGGGAAGTTCGACGGAACAGGATCGTTGGAGTCTTTCCTGGCGCAATTCGAAGTATGTGCAACACATAACCGATGGACGGCTTCGGATAAAGTTGACTTCCTCCGATGTGCCTTGGAGAAAACTGCGACTCAGTTGTTATGGGACTTCGGCGCTCGACAAGATGTAACGTATGAAGAACTGGTCGGACGTCTGCGACAACGGTATGGCATGGAAGGCCAGGCCGAGATGTTCCGTGCGCAGCTCTACTATCGACGCCAGAGAAACGGTGAAAGCCTTAGCGATTTTCTGCATGACATTCGGCGGCTTGTGGTCCTCGCGTATCTGGTTCCATCCAATGAAACTACGCAAATTATTGCCAGAGACTCTTTCTTGGAAGCCATGCGCGACCGTGAACTTTCACTCAAGGTACGTGAGCGAGAACCAAAAGGTTTGGACGAGGCCTACCGGACGGCGCTTCGTCTCGAGGCCTACCAGCGAACGACGGATACGGACGATCAAAGGAGACAGCCGAACAGAGTGAGAGGAACGCAAGAGACCGACCTCGATGCTCAGATCCAGTCACGGATAGACCGCTTTCTCGCTGAGCAACGAGAGGAGCAACGAAGATGGCAACGAGAGCTGGAGAGTAACATCGACCGACAACTTCGAGAACTGCGGGGCCCAGCTGCGACTACTGGCGCCACCGGGCGAGATGCTCGCCCATCGGAAGGTAACCAAGGATTTTCACGACGGACGGCGGCCTGCTTCAACTGTGGCCGACCCGGTCACTTCGCTCGCAACTGCCGGCAAGGCCGCCGGCCCTTCAATCGTCAGCCAGCAACGGCAACGGTCGGAACGGAACCGACTGATGTCACGGAAGATGTCGTCACTAACCACACTGCGCGGCCGAGACTTCCGAATCGTGCAAGCAACAACGCCATCTACATACGAGGTATAGTCAACGGACGATCGCAGACCTGCCTGATCGACACTGGATCAGAAGTAAGCCTGGTACCGTCTTCTACTGTTGAAGGGTTAGACTTACGTCCTTGTAATCGCTTTTTGATGGCTGCGAATGGGTCTAATATACGGGTCCTGGGAGAGGTAAATATTCCGATAAGGATTCGGGAGGGATTCGCAATTCCCACAGCTTTTCTGGTGTCCGATCAAATCGCTGAACCGTTTTAGGTATGGATTGGTTAAGGGAACACCGATGTCGCTTAGGTTTTGGTGCTGGGGCCTTGTTTGTTGGGCGTAGGCGAGTTGCTCTTGTGAAAGGCAACGGGTCCATGTGGTGTCGGCGCGTGATCGTCGCTGAGGAGGTTGTGGTAGCTCCTAAGTGCCAACAGGATGTGTCAGTTAAGACGCAGTATGGGGACTTAGCTACTAAAGCGCCTGCATGGATGACTGAGGCCACAGAGGTCCAGCCTGGTGTTCACTTAGCCCGAGTAGTAGTAGGAGATCGTGTGGATACAACTCAGGTAAGGGTGGTAAACCTTAGTGAAGACCCGGTTAAGCTAAGTAGGGATCAAGTTCTAGGAGGCTTACACCCAGTAGAGGTTGAGTGCAGCAGTGTTAGCAAGGAAGGCAGAGGTCGGGTTGAGGGTGATTTTTCACTTGACTTTTTGCTAGAAGATCTTCCGGAAGAGGTGAGGCCGAATGATCGCGTACAGCTGCGAAACTTGTTGGCAGAATATAAGGATATATTTTCTGCAACGGAAGGAGATCTTGGTAGAACGACCGTGACTACACATAAGATAGACACAGGTGATGCACGACCGGTAAGACAGCCTTTAAGGCGACAGCCATTGCCGTATAGGACTGCAGTAGATGAGCATCTGGATAGTATGTTGGCTGCTGGGACCATTGAACCTGCTGTTAGTGAATGGGCGTCCAATGTAGTGTTGGCCCGTAAGAAAGATGGCACTTTGAGATTCTGTATTGATTATAGGCAGTTGAATGATAGGACTAAGAAGGACTCGTATCCGCTTCCACGGATTGATGAATGTTTAGACGCACTTGCTGGTGGTGGGTGGTTCAGCACCCTGGATTTACGGAGCGGCTATCACCAGGTGGCCTTGGACCGGAAAGATGCGGACAAGACAGCCTTCGTTACGCGACGGGGTATCTTTCGATGGAATGTGATGCCGTTCGGGCTCTGTAATGCGCCGAGCACTTTTCAGAGGCTGATGGATATCGTCCTCTCCGGGTTAAACTTTGAGATTTGCCTAGTTTATCTGGACGATGTGATAATCTTCGGGAGCACCACAAAAGAGCATCTAGACCGATTGAAGCAGGTGTTTCAGCGACTGAGAGAGGCTAATCTAAAGCTTAAGCCGAGCAAATGCCGTCTGATGCGCAGAGCAGTTAATTTTCTAGGACACATCATTACACCAGAAGGAGTGTCGATGGACCCGTCTAAGATACAGGATGTTGTTGAGTGGCCTACCCCTCAATGGTTGAGGGATGTACGAGCATTCGTAGGGTTGTGCTCCTACTACAGGCGCTTCATTCGTGACTTTTCTATGATAGCGGCCCCGTTATTTGCTTTGACAAAGAAGGGTAGGGCCTTCGAATGGGATTTGACCTGCCAGGAAGCATTTGAACGGTTGAAAACCGCCTTGACAACCGCACCAGTTCTAGCTTTGCCTGGGGATGAAGGAGTTTACGTGCTGGATTGTGATGCATGTGACTTGGGCATAGGAGCAGTTTTGTCTCAACGCATTGAAGGCGAGGAAAGGGTAATAGCTTATGGCAGTCGTCTTCTGTCCAATGCAGAAAGGAATTACTGTGTTACTCGTAGGGAGTTGCTCGCAATAGTACACTTTACGAAGTTGTATAGACAATACCTGTTGGGTCGTCCATTTGTGTTAAGGACGGACCACGCCGCCTTGCAATGGCTTCAGCGAACTCCGGAGCCTATTGGTCAACAGGGGCGTTGGTTGGAAAGGTTGGCTGAGTTCGAATTTCAGATAATACACCGACCGGGTCGACAACATGGAAACGCGGATGCGCTTTCCAGGAAGCCATGCTGTCAATGCGGCTATGAGACTTGGAGTGAGGTGACTGAAGTGGCGGGGCCTGGTGTAGCAGATAATGAGCCTGGGCCCCCGGAGTCATTAGAAAAGGTACAGGAGGAAGACCCGGACCTTGGAATAGTGAGATCATGGCTGAAGGAAGGTGGACAGGTTCCCGATCTTGTGCAAATCTTGTATGAGAATGCCGCTATCAAGACGTATTGGCATCAGCGCGAACAGTTGTATTTGCTAGGAGGCGTCTTATATCGCCGAACGCCTGACAATGTGGAACAGTTAGTAATGCCTAAGGTCCGACGCGAAGAGTTCCTTAGGCTGGCTCACACGGGAATTACGGGAGGTCATTTGGGGACCCGACGCACAAGATGGCAAGTGCGACGTAGAGCATACTGGGTAGGTTGGTCTAAAGAGACCAAACGCTTTTGTCAGCGTTGTTCACAATGCGCCCAGTACCACCGCGGACAACCTCCTCGGCAGGGCCCGCTGCAACCACTGCCTTGTGGGGAACCCTTTGAGCGACTAAGCCTAGACATTACCGGTCCTCACCCAAGGAGCCGACGGGGCCATGTTTATATTTTAACGGTCATGGACAATTTCACTAAATTTCTCGAGGCAATTCCCATGGCTAATCAGGAAGCGATATCGGTGGCTAGAGCGTTAGTTGAGAACGTTATCGTCCGATACGGGGCCCCGTTGCAAATACTTACCGATCAGGGAACGAATTTTGGTGGGAATCTTTTCCGGGAGCTCTGTAAAATATTGGGCATCGATAAGGTCAGAACCTCTGCGTACCACCCAAGCGGAAATGGAATGATAGAAAGGTTTCACAAAACTTTAAACGCGATGTTGGGGAAAGTTATATGCAGCCATCAGAGGGATTGGGACGAAGTCTTGCCCCATGTCCTTGCCGCCTACCGGGCGTCGCTGCATGAAACGACGGGCTACAGTCCGAATTTCCTCATGTTCGGACGTGAGACAAGAGCGCCTTTGGATCTTGTCTATGGTCGACCTCCGGACGCCCTTCGAACTGATGCTACGTATGTGAGCTACGTTCAGGAGCTTGCTGAACGTATGGACCGCGCGTACCAACTGGTCCGCGAACAGTTGAAAGTCACGGCGGAACGACGTCGCCATACTTACGACCTTCGAGTTCGTCCGGCACAGTTCAAGCCTGGAGACCGTGTTTTATATTTCACACCGCGTCGTCATCGAGGTCGCACTCCGAAATGGACCCGTATGTTCACGGGACCTTTTACTGTGGTGGAGCAGCGGGGAGTTGTAAATTACGTCATCCGGAAGACGGCCAATTCCCGACCGTTTACCGTGCACGTGGACAAGCTAAAGTTATGCTTTAGTGAAGAAGAATCAAGGAAAGAGGATTCGCCGGACGAGCAACCTATGAGCGAAGAGACCGACAGCGGCCGGCCACGGCGTGAGATCCGTCGGCCTGCACGTTTTCTACAGTAAAGTGGATAGTGCCGGATGCGCGGGCATTGTGGTCTTGCCTGGACGTCCGAGATAGTGTTCTTTAGTGCCAGTTGAATTACTGTGACGATTCTGATCGGATTATTTCTTTATTGCAGACGGCTGGACGTGAAATCCTAGTCTAACGAGTTAGAGTCCTTGTCATGTATCCGATCTTCAACTACCGCCAGCCTATTCTTGGTCGTAGTGTGGAATTGTCAGAAAGAAATTATACGGCTGCACCTATTTTCTGGAACGGCCGAGCGAGTATCGTCGGAACGACCATCGCCCCTCCTGGATGGTCGATCGGTCGTGGTGTGCAAGGACACGTTGGTTATATACCTGAACGGAGTTTGTTGATGGAAAGTGAGAGCGAGGCAGGTAATCGACTGTTTCGTGTTCCTCCGACCCCAGCTAATAGTCCAGCATCATCGGATTCTACGGACTCGGAAGCCTCGACTGTGATATTCTCGCCAATGTTGAAGGACGATCAGAATGATGTAACGGCGGCGGTGATTAACGAGTTGGGCCGTCTAAAAACTGCCAGGGGATTTCCGAAGGATTTGCCGGACTCCTACCTGTGTCACCTCTGCTTCCAGAAGGGTCATCGTATACAGGAGTGTGCACTAGCTCGACCAAGGAACGAAGCAATTACTCCATATCAAGGAAAGAAAAGATGCTTTGGGGAGTATAGTTGTCTTCGATGCCGAAGAGAGTGGTTTTCGCAAAACAGTTGGGCTAATGCGGGACAAGACTGCCTTGGATGCGGAACGACAGTGTACCCACATAAGCAACGTCCACGGTCGAAGAACCAGAGTCAAGATGCCTGTGGGATCAACCGAACTCATAGACAGCAATTGTGTGGAAGATGCAAGGAGCTTGGAGACTGTTGCTTCCTAGAGACCGCATAGAATGGATGACTGTGTTGCTTCCGTGACTGACTCTATCACGGAACGGTGATTTCTTGAGGAACTTGATATTGATGTCATTACTTAGTGATAAGTTGTGGTTAAGTTAAGTAAAATTAGTTGTCATTGAGCTAACGATGATTTGTGATTTTGTGGTTTAGTTAACCTGCCATGATGGATGATGTGAGTTACGTGGAGGAACTCGACGTGTCAGAACAGTGGCTTCTGGACTCTGATATTGTCGCTGAGATTATGGCGTTATTGGATGGTGATGCGAATGCATTAGAATCATCCATACCACCTGATTTAGACGACATTGAGATGTCGTCGCTCTTCTTTTATGATTCTGGAACGGTCAGTCCTCCGGTTCCAGGTGTTTTAGAGTCTTCATCAAGCATGAATAATTCAGCTGTGGAAATGATACCTGTTCATGTATTGGAAATAATGCCAATACCTTTTAGTGGTTTTACGGCTGTTTAGTGGCCATATTCTTGGGGCATTTGTCCCTTTGGGTTATGTCTTGGTCACGTGAATGAGTCTGGCTTAAGGCATGAATGATTTTGACATTTTCTGACTGTGTTTTGGAAACGCATTGAATTTTAGTTAAGAGTGATAAGACTATTGATTAGGTTTTAGACTAATTTCTTGGTGATGTATTTTGAGGGATAGCATCGCGCTATACAAGTGAGACGACAGTGTTAGGGTGACGCATGTGACCTAGACGATGAACAGGTCCAACAAGGTCATGTGGGTTGAGGTACATTACCTTATTCTTTTACGTCTAGCAGTTAAGTCTATTGTTTTTGAGGGTGATCATGCATTGCTTTTGAATAGTAATTAAAATATTTCAGTTTTCATCACGCAGAACTAAGGTGATGTTTCAAATGAAAGTTTTTCATGTGTTGTGATGGTGATGTGACATTGGAGACTGAAGAATTATGACTGTTAGGTGCAATAGTGATTAAAGAAGATTTTAGTTTTCATCAGATGGGGTTAAGCTGATGTTTTAAAGTAGATGTCCTTCTTACAGGTTTGAACCGTGAACTTTAGTCGCGTACAGTTAAGGTTGTGTATTATTGTAGATAAGATTTCTTTTGTGGCCCAGATGTTGGTCAGAGGGTGGGGTCACCCTCTCAGCCTGGCCCGTGGAGAGTGTGGCGAAATTCGCCAGGTTTCAATTATGACGTCATGATGGTAAGCTTAATAGATTGGGTCGTTGAGTGCATTAGACACCCGTGCCTCACCAGGGCACCCGTGCCTCACCAGGGCACCCATGCCTCACCAGGGCACCCATGCCTCACCAGGGCACCCGTGCCTCACTAGGGCACCCTTAGAAAGGTATATAAGGCACCCAGCTTTTCATGTAAAAGTTCTTTGGTTTTTATTTGCCTAGAGGAGGCGTACGTGTGTAGAAGCAAGTTATCTCGGTTTTCGTTGTCTGGAGAAGACGTACGCGTGTGTAGAGAATAGTTTTCTCTTGGTTTTCATCGGTCTTAAGGATATAATAAGATCGTCGGTTTCTCATTGGATTAATACGAGAAGTCATCTAGTATAACAAAAGTGTTCTGTTATTTCGATTCAATATCGTGGATTACTTGGATTACACTGTGAATTCTATTACGAGAAAGTGCCTCGTGGTTCTTTTGCCAAAGGGTATGTACACGGAGTTTCTGTGGATGATTTGTCATAAGAAATCGTTAATTGGCCTTCGTCTGTGTTCATTGGTAGTTGATCAGTGGCCGTAAGTCCCCCGTTGACAGCGAGGGCCGAACCCCGGACATAGATAAATAAACTTAGTGCGTTCAGACCATCACCTCAAGGGAGAGATAGAGATACGGCGGACGGTCCATCCTGGTGAACGAGATAACGCGAGTGAACCGCCACACTGCCAACCTAAGTAAGGTGATAGGGAAGAACACCTACGACGCACTAAGGCGGTGAAAGGTTCGTTTCCGCCACATTATTTTGCCGGAATTTGCCGCCCCTTGAGAAATGCCGCTCTAGGCAGACACCTCTATCGCCTATACCTAAAGCCAGCACAGCTTGGGTGGGATCGACAGTGGAGTGTGGAGTATCACTGTATTTGTTAAAATTTATATGTTGTTGTCGATATTTGCTGGTCTTTGTGATCGTTAGTTTTTTTTTGCATCCCATCAACTCCTGCACCAGGTCCTGTTGAGAGGGTGTTTAGCTGTAGTGGACTCTTCATGAGACCTCACAGGGCACGATTTGGGGATAAAACCTTGTGTGATTTAAATTGGTTCTTGTAAAATGTAGCAAACATCTGATTTGAATGATGAGATTATGTTACACTTAAATCGAGAATGGCGTTTACGGCATTGGTTTTGAGGCTTAGGTCTTGGTCTTGGACCACAAGGTCTTCGTCTCGGTCTTGGTCTTGGACCATGCGGTCTCGGTCTCGGTCTTGATCTTGGACCATGCGGTCTTGGTCTCGATCTTGGTCTTAGGTTTTTGGTCTTGTGCACAACACTGGGTTATACCTCCGCACCCCTACTACACCTGGATGTTTCCCGGAGATGCCTCCTCTTGAATTTAAGTCTGGCTACGTCCTTGATAGGACATGTGATGATGTGAAGCCTATTTTCGGTTTTCGGTAGGCCTATTTGTCGGTTTTGAATAGGCCCTACCGACTTCGGTGTCAATTCTGTTTCTGAATATTGCGATAATTCGATCTGAATTAAAAAGACTCAGCACTAATTAAGATACGGGTCTACTCTCCAGCCCACTAATATCGAACATAGAGCTACCCGCAGGATTAAGCGCCACATTTCCTCTTCTGCCACCCGGCCGGGGTTGTTTGCCGAATGCTTTGCATGGTCTCGGACCGTACTCGATCGTTTCTCACTGTCATATCAAAAACTAACTTAATGAAGCTTTCACAAGTCCAAAAAAGCTCTCCCATATAAGCCCCATCTGGGAGCGAGGTGAGTCACTAAAACTCCAAAGCATGAATGAATATCACTGATCCTAAAATCGATCTTTGCATTAAGTGGCTGGCATTAAAAAGCCAAATAATTATAAATACCGGACTAATTCTTCTACACAAACAGTCGTTGATTCACCATTATCCGTCTCAATTAATTCTCAAGCGATTTATCTATTCCTCATTACGCAGTAATTCCATTTGAAACTAATTTCACCTTTTCAAGATATCTTACCCTGGTCCAGCTCCGCCGCCTTTCGATTTCTACCAAGATAAACACAAGTTACACAACGCACCTTAATTAACAGCTCCTGGGCATATGCTAGCAGGACAAGAATCTACATTTCGATTAACTTCCGTGTCTTCACTCTGTTCATCACAAGACAAATCTCCACTCCACCGTGTCCAATGCTCATCGGACCCAAAACGAGCCCACATGGCAACTGCATTGTATGGTGGTCCGCTTTGGGCCTAATGAACATGACAATCGAAGATCTTCTGACTGTTCTTGCTAGCATGTCCATATAGAGCCTATCCAAAAATTAGGTGGGCTCATGGGCTTGGGCTAGCCACATCAGCCCCATGGGCACTGTGTTATGTGAAAAACACACATTTAAATGTGGTGCCATAGTGAAAACCAACGGCAATTATGGAGGGTTTGAAGTCACAGTTCAGCAGATGCTATACATGTAGGTCTATATGACAATTATGACTATTCATTGTCCGAACACTGTAAACGTGTTAGCCTCCAGCTACTCTACGCCTATCGTAACTTCTGTCAACTGTGGGTTCTTTTCTGGTGTTCCATATGAGTTTTCTCTGCAAATGCTTTGTGACATAAATTTTGTTTTTATGGTTTTATCTCCAGTGTGGGTTCTTCTATGGCATTCCAGAGTAGTATTCCTTGTAAATGCTTTGTGACACAAATTGCACTTGTATGGTTTTCTCCAGTGTGGATTCTTTTATGGCTTTCAAGATGAGCCTTCTGTTCAAATGCTTTGTGACATGAACTGCATATAAATGGTTTTTCTCCAGTGTGTGTTCTTCTATGGCATTCCAGAGTAGTTTTCCATGCAAATGCTTTGTGACATAAATTGCACTTAAATGGTTTTCTCCAGTGTGGGTTCTTTTATGGTATTTCAGAGATAGTTCGTTGGCTTATGTCACAAAAACAAAGGGAAATCTATTTTCAAAATAGAAAATACTATTTTATTTTGTATTTTCAAAAGACTTTGAGAAGTATTTTCTAAAAGTATCTTCAAAATAGTTTTAAAAAGTACTTTGGAGAATTCAAAATACTTTTCCAAAATACGTTTCTAAAGTACTTTTCAAAGATATATTTAACACACCATCTGCCAAAATTATTATTTTAATGTTATAAGGTTTAAGACCTCGACTAGAACATGTCACCTTGTGCTGTCAACTCCTGGAGCTCTAGCGATCGCCACGACACACATTCTTTTGGTTTGGTGTGTCTCATGACGATTTTCTTGGCATGTTAACAGGGGTGGTTTGCCATTGCCTTCCCCTGGTTTTGCCTGCCGTGCCCGTTCGTTCCCCTTCCCATGGAAGGGTATTAACGGTCCGCACCACGTGAAGGTGGGCACGGAGGACTTTGGTTCATCAGCCCAGGTCGGATCCGAGTCTACGCTCTTAAGAGACGTCGGTCAGGTCGCCTCCCTGCTTTACTCTGAACCAGAGTGACTGATGAACCTTTGTCGAAAAATTAATTATCTTCTGAGCAGACCAAATACGTGTGAGTTTCTTTATCAATAAATGCTTCAGTCTTTGCCAGGATTGCAAAATGGGTAAATCTGTAATAGTAATGGTTGCAGCTAATCAAAATTGACAAAATGTTGTCTGAGCATGAGGCATCAATTTTTTTAACAATTTTAAATCTAAAATAATCATAAATTATTTTGTGAAAAGCTGTATTCAACATCCTCAGGTAAGTTTAAAGACAGGACCCGTTAACAATATTGCATTTTCAAATTTTAGTAAATTGCATTCTTGAAACAATCAATACGATTGAAAAATAGTTGGTTTCTGGCGTCTTCTCTTTTTGTCTCTTTGTGCTGTCGGCTCTAGGAGCCCTAGCGATCGCCATGAAACACCGTCTCCATTGCCGTCTTGCTACTTCCCCAGCAGCCCTTGAGTCGCGTGTTCAGCGACCATCGGCGTGGTTTGGAGTGTCGCATGACGATTTTCTTGGCATGTTAACAGGGGTGGTTTGCCATTGCCTTCCCCTGGTTTTGCCTGCCGTGCCCGTTCGTTCCCCTTCCTTTGGAAGGAAGGGTACTAACAGTCCGCACCGCGTGAAGGTGGGCACGGAGGACTTTGGTTCACCAGCCCAGGTCGGATCCGAGTCTACGCTCAAGAGAGACGTCGGTCAGGTCGCCTCCCTGCTTTACTCTGTACCAGAGTGACTGGTGAACCTTTGCGTCTTAGAAAGCCCTAAAATGTCAAATCTCGATGACAGATTCAGAATTCTTTTATTAGATGTGCGATTTTGTTAAGATTTTTAATCTTTCTCGATCTCCAGTCACTATCCTCATCTCAAGTTTTCTAGCCGAGCCATACCCAATACAGCACCACGTCTCTGGAACGATCTCCTCTGAATTCCGCAGATTCTCGGTTCATCATTATTGCAACCCATCCTCCATCCTCCACGTGTTCCCCTATCTATCACCCCGGGCTTTCCATTCAAAACTAAAGTCTCACCTTTTCAAGTAATTGTTACTCCTACCCTGACTTATTTGATCCTCCAAATTCCAATATTTCTCGCCCTAAACGACACCGCCCTTAACAGCTGCTCTGCCTCCTCTCTTGATCTGGTCCTCTGGAAACCGAACTCGGACGTCCTTTGGATTACTCTCTGGAAACCCCTCTGATTTGACGTAGCGCTCGTGAATAGGATGGTGCCTTGCGCTTGGCTTTCGAGTGACGCTTTAGAAGTTTGGAGATTACGATTAGGATTAGGGGAGGAATTAAAAACTTGTAGACTTCAGAACGAAAATCGTTCGAAAGTCAAGGTAGCCTAGCTACGTTTTAGTAGATCATGTTCCGTGGACATGGACGCCTAGCTACGTTTTAGTAGGTCATGTTCCGTGGACATGGACGGCGTTGGACGCGTCACAGACCTCGAGTCTCGACGAGTCTGTCTTTTCTATCATTTAAATGCTCTGCAGTCTCCAGTGTTGGGCAATTATAGTTAACTAAACCGTTGCTAACATTTAGTTTAACTAAATTTTCTTAGTTAAGGATGAAGACAGTCTAACTAACAAAATTAGTTTAGTTAAAAATATAGGCCTATAGACCTATAGTTTAACTATAGGTTAGTTGATAACCAAAAAAGTTTAACTAAAAAAATCAGCAATTCGCAACTATTTTCCGCAATGAACATTGAACACTGTCAACAACTCAACACGATTTTACTGACTTATTAACACTGGTTTTGCCTCTGTATAGAGTACAGTTTGTAGTAAGGCGCAGTTATATTCTTTATATCATATAAATTGAGTCTGTAGCAAAGATTTGATTAAAGGATATATACATCAGTGAAAATGAATAGTTTATTAGTCACTACTTGCTTCACTGAGGTAACACTGAAAGAAGACAAAAGCAAGTGTAAGAATTAAAATCACTGCAAAATGTCGATTTTGTGTGAATTAAAGGATCTCTGGAAATATTATGTCCACAACCAAATTTCTGAACCAGAACATGTCATTCATTATTAATCATTGCTAAATAATCAATTAGTCCTGTGTTTTTAAAACTGTGATCCGCGGACCAAGAGGAGTCCGAAAAGGATATGTCTGAAAATAGTCATTAGGCCTAATGATTACCACTGCATTGTTTTAGCATTAACAGCCTGTGTTTTCAAATTCATACAGTACGTCTGCCTACCTACAGTACGCCTGTACCTGTATGCTAGAACAGTACACATTGCATAGTTTGAAGGTGAAATTGTCATTGATGCTCTGCATTATTAGGCCTACAGTTCTACTTACCTCTGTTGTTGTGAAAATGTTTGTCGTAAAACGTTGGAAACAGTTTAACTACTTTTTTTAGTTTAGTTAACTAATTTCCTAATTTTAACTAATTTTAGTTAACTAATGTTTATCATGACGATCGCTAGAGCTCCAGGGGTTGACAGCACAAGGTGACAAGTGTGAACTAATTTCCAAAATCAGTTGCCAACTTTAGTTAAACTATTTTTTTATTGGAAAATAGTCTTAGTTTAACTAGAAAAAATAGTTTAGTGCCCATCACTGGTAGCCTCTGGAACTTTCTTGCGGCAAAATTTCGTTCTACGTAGTTTAGGCTAGTGTGGCCTTCTCATTTCGACTAAAAGTCATCTCCCCAGACTGATTTCCTTCGTAGGCTTTTCAGTTTTTATCAGATTCATTATTGACTTTTAACCGGGCACATACTTAAATATAGTTTGCGCAATGATTTTTGCTTAATAGCGACCATTGACTGATGCCTTCAGCATAAGCCTGGCGCTAAAGAAGTTATCAGCTTGTAATAAAATTATAGCTCTACGACTGCTCAGTACCTCAGAACAAATGTGACGTCATCTGGTCGAGTGTTCAACATGTAATATATTATCCAAGGTTGCACGTTGTGATGTAGGATTGTATTTTATATTTATTTTGGTTAGAAAAAATTATTACATATGTAGCATGCATAACATATTCTTGTAATAGGATTGATTGGGTTACCGTTTTATTATCCAATGAGCTTTACTGACCTAACTGCCTTTATTCGTGACTCCCTTCACTGGCTTCCTGCCCAACAGAGAATTCAGTTCAAAACCATCACCCTCGTGCGCAACTGCCTCACTGGGTCTGCTCCGTCTTACCTAATGAATTTCTGCACCCCGGTCTCTTCCCTGCCTGAGAGGGCCTCCTTGCGATCCTCGGCCCGTGGCCTTATGGTTGTTCCGCGGATGCACTCTTCCACGGCCCAATCCAGGAGCTTTGCTTACGTGGGTCCTTCAGATGGAACAGTCTTCCCCAGTCCCTCCGCCAAGAGCTTCTTGTCCTCTCTCCAATTCAGTTCCGTAGACGCTTGAAAACCTTTCTTTTTGCCGGTTTTGGCAGTGATGCGCGTATGGGTATAGAACGTGGACCTGCTCCGAACGTCACCAAATTTCACCGGCTGGTAGGTGGCACGAAAAGGAGTCAAACGCGCCTATTCCCGACCTTGGGAATCAATTATACGATGTTATACAATTTTTTGAATATTCCAAAAGAAACCCGAATTCCTGAAAATGCTGAAAATACACAAAAGCCCAATTTCCCGAAAACAGTTTTATAGGAAGCGGCCGAACTCTCAAAAACTATTCAAAGTTAAATTGTAAACTTTTATACATGACACAGACCTAGCGTGGCCTTGATGTATCTTGATATACTGCCTATTCACCTATTTACTTGTAATTTTAGTCTAAAATCGATTTCGGGGATTTTGGTTTCGGGGATTCGGGCCACACCCGTGGACGCTATAACAGCTTTTAAGAAGAAGTTAGGAAAATTGGGTTATTAAGCATTCCAGGTTAATTTGCAGTGGTTCTATCACAGACTACATGTCTTCTGAACCACTTAAAACCCTTGTTATGTTATGTTATGTTATGTTATGTTATGCCTCTGATTCAAGTTTGAGTGTCTGGAATGTTAGCTTCATTCATTCATTCATTATGTCCATCAGCTGATTGAAGAATTGTAATAATGGTGAAGTTTTCAATAGCATTGCTGCAAGAGTGACTGGTGTTGCATTTAGTCCTGTACTTCTTGGTTTCAAAGTCTGCTGACATTGAGTTTTTATATTTCACAGAAGTCAAATTTAAGGCCAAAGTGGGACGACTGAAAGATATAAAAGCATTGCAGTAAATTTGTTGTCATCAGTCAGCTACTGAGAACTGTGTTTCTGGACTCTGTAAAAATGTCATGCAGCAGGAAAAAAGGACGAAAGTCAAAGTCTGATGTTAATGCAAATGGAATGGTTATAGACAGTGAACAGCAATCAAAACTATCTACACCAAAAAATGATTTGGAAGAAACCAGTATGGATGACTTTGACATCAGTGCTACTGACAGCAGAGGAAAGCAAAGCTTGGCATCTCCTTTACAGAATTTAGTGACTTCAAAGGGTAGTGGAAGAAAGTCACTACAGAAAAGGCAACGTAGAATTCAAGTTGACTTGAATAAAAATATTGGTGATCCAGATGATCCACATGATTTAGCCCACAGTAACCAGAGAAAAAATATAGATTGGAATGAATCAAAAGTCACAGATGTGGATTTAGTAGATTCAACTGTTAAGGATATAAATTTTGATGACTCGGACTTGTTGGCACCTGGGACTGACATTTTCACAGCTTCAACACCTTGTTCAAGAAAATCACAACGCACTAAAAGAGCAACGAAATGGACAGATGATTTTGTTGTTGAGCAGGCTGATTGCACCAAGTCCAAGCGACCAAGATTATCAGCATCTGAAAAAATGCCAGACATTACACTTGATACATCAGATCATCAGGCTGATGTAAGTGTAATAAGTTTACCCATAGTAAAACGGACACGATCGTTTCGCAAGAAGAAATGCGGCATGTTGTCTGACCATGAAAATTCTGGGACTAGTTGTCAGCAAGAGTCAAGAGACAACTCGTCTGTTGGTATCAGTGGAAGTGGTTCTATACTGTTTGAGGAGAAACCATGTGAAAAAGTAAAACGTCAAACAAATCGAAGACGATCAAGGAAAACCTCAGGCAACGAGCAGCTGTTGCCATTGGGCAAATCCAGTATGCCTGACTCAGAAGAGAATAGCAAGGTATGGTTACAGTGGTCACTAAAGTAGCTGCACATTGATCTTATATCTTTGTCTGTCAGACTAATTCAGCTTTGAATGATAACTATTTTTGAGTGATATCTAACAATTGCTTAACATGCTTTTATGTATAATTGTGATTGAGGTTTCAGTGTCTTTATGAAGGTCATATTTATTTGACGAATACCAATTTTGTGCTTTGTATTTGTACTCGGGATTCTTTTCATATAGAAGTTTAATATATTTCATTTTGATACCTAATTTACACAAAGGATTAATAGTACTTAACTTCATTAAAAGTTTGGGAAATTAGGAAATGAATTGCCAAAGTTTATTATATACAGGTCTGTAACAACAATTTTTTTTTATATATTTTAATCATATTAGAAATGTTAATTAATCCTTACTGTGCTGTTGTGCAGTGTCATCTAGCAAATACCGTAATTGTACAGAAGAAAAGGTTTTTGGTTCATAAGCCAGTTTAGAACCTTCCATTTCCATTTTGTTAAGTTAAGGATAGGAAGTTGTTACCTTACAGCTGAATCATCAGCTCTGGTGCACCTACTTGTTCAGAACTTATGTTCTTCTGCTGCCCTTTAAAGTTAGCAAACGCGACTATAGAATGAGTACAAGGCTTCATGATGGCCTGTAAGCTGTTGGTGAGAGGATCAGACATTTTGAGTGTTCTAAGACTGGTCAGTTATCCCTGCTTTAAGTGTCCCATTCACTTTATTTTAGAAAACAGCATCTGGATGAAGGTTTTCTTAATTTATATTTTAGTAATGTTTATCGTTTGTTTCTTTTTTATTGGTAGACGTTTCCATGTTTTCACTGTGAGGAAGTTTCAAACAGTGCTGCTAATTTGAAGATCCATATGGCAGCAAAGCATCATCGAATCGTAAGTCGGAAGAAACCTGTTGTATTTGTTATTTATAAATGACGCTTTGTAGACGTTCTGCTATTTGGTGATGCTTTTGGTTTGATTGTGCTGCACTACTTGGTACGGAAACTGTCTTAGAAGTGTAGAAGTAAATTATTGTGTTGGTAGCATGAGACAGATACGGTGTGGACTCGTTAATGCAGAGTTATTTGGGGACATATTTTATGATACAGCCTGTAAACCAAGCCATGCATAAAAAAGGATAATGCTGAAAAAGTCAATATTTAGCGCTACACTCTAGTTATTGTACTGCACATTAGCCAGTATGATGTGTTAAGTTGATAGCTTTGGGGACATAGCACCACTTTGCATTAAGGAGAATGGCGCATAAACCCGGAACATGTAAACACTGTATCAGCTTTGCAGAACTTGTAGCTATTATCACTTTGATTTGAGCAGGTAAATTGAGGAGCGCTTTGAGTAACAGTGATGTGAGTAGTTTGTATTTTCCTCTTATGCTGCCTTCTGTGTGGTGAAAATGTAAGGAGAATACTAAATATGCAGTTGTATTAGTTGTAATTTCTGAATTCCAAACATAGAGGCAGCAGCTGTGGTTAGGGTTTCTTTCAAGTTAAGGCAGAAATTACCTGCATTGTGAGGAAGAATCTCCTATTGAATAAATAACTAATGAAAAATTGAGATTTACATGCCAGATATCAGTACTTGAATCAGAGGCATGGTAGGTGGCTAAAGTGAATGGAATGTAATGGACAGTCGAGGGAGGAAGCCAAGTGACTGATGGATTCACAAAATAGACAGTTTTAAGTTACAGCTCGAGGAAGAGGATGTTGGGACTTACCTTATAAGTAAAGGTATTTTATTCAAGACAATGGTTGAGGCTGAGCTAAAATCACATGCACTGAAAGCTTTACCAACAAAAGTTGATGAAGCTTCTAAAGATCACTGGATCATGTGATATGGGTATGGACATGATAGTCATTTGTGGATTGGAGGTAAGCACGCTGTTGAGTATGAAAGAGTTGATAGGTAATAGTAGCCATTTTAAAATCAGTATGCCTTGAGACAGGTAGCCAGTAATAGAGTTGTGACAGAAGACCAAAGGCAGGTGAGAGTTTGCTACTAGGACAAACAAGATGTGGCCAAGTTCTGCAGTTCTGCACCAATTGTAATCTTTGACATTATTAGAAGAGGCGTGATACCGAATGGAATTAGCATAATCCAACGGTGACTGAACAAGAACTACAGCAATAGGAGTGGCCATATCATCAGTAAGGACAGAGGGGGTCATATGTGTCTTAGGGCTCTAAGATGGAAGAAGGCAGTTTTATAGACAGCAGAAACATGTTGCTTAAAAGTAAGAGCAGAGTCAGTTGCGACTCCAAGAGTTGTGATTTTTTCTCACAGAATAACATTTGTTCTGGATATATCACTTGATGAATAAGAGGAAAGTGAAGTAAGTTATGATGTTTATGACTAAATTACATGTAATGTGGATTTCATTTGTCTTGGTTATCTTGCTTATAGCTGCCTGGGTAAGATTTCTCAAATTCTAACGAGGTTGGAGTCAAGGTCCTACTGTTTCAGAATCCAGATCCAGAATTAAAAGGAACATGTGTTTTAGCTGATTAAAATGTCACTAGTGAGAAGAAGAGAAGAGCAGTCCCTTAAGCTAGCCTTGAGGTAGCCATGGGTATTAATTGTTAGCAACTTCATTTTCTTACCCTCAGCATATGAGGGTGGGTGGCCAGTCCTGTCCCTCGCCGTCTTATCTTCCCACCGACAGTGTACGATCAGTGTACTCATTATGACAGAGTTGACTAGAGGGTGCAGGCAGGTGGAGCAGAAATCTAGAACCAAATTTCTGTCCTGACGGGGATTTGAACCCCGACCTCTCAGTTGACAGTCCACAACATGCTAATCACCACACTATCGAGCACCCAAAGCACTTGGTGGTCAGATTGCTTGGCAGTCTGCTGTGATCGTAAAGTATCGGAGTTGGCTTGTTGTTTGTTTAGTTGTGCATTATTAAACATGGTCATCTGTTAGATAGCTGTGTTGAAATGCCTTTGTAAAGTTCTGTAAAAGGCACTAAATAAATATCCAGCTACATACACTCATAACATACATTTGCTGATGTCTTCTTTCAGTGGACTCCTGATTGTCCTGAAGGAAAATTGAATGAGTATGGTAGCTTCAGACTGTTGAAATCCATGAGATGTCTAAAATGTGACAAGTCGTGTCACACTTTTACAGTTTTTAAGAGTCACACCAAGTGGTGTGGCCGCGAGGTGAGTCAAACTTTAATTTCTAATACAGTTTGAAAACACTCCTATGTTCCTGTTTAGCTTATGAATTGGTTAAAATATTGTAAAATGATGGTCATACTTTACAGACTGTTATCAAAATATCATCACCAAAGGACTCTAAATATCTGTATTCTGTAATTAAATCATGGGTTGACAGGTATCTAAACATTTGACTCTAATCCTGGGTAAGCAAGACTGTAATTCATCTAGACGCTGGTATTTATCTGTTATTTATCTGTTATTTTATTATTTTATTATTGACATTTATTGATAGAGCAACAACACCATGATATCACAATGACAGAAGTCAGTACAAACTCGAAGACTTCCAGTGAATGGTGCAAAAGTCATAAGGTCAATCCAAAGGGGTCACGTGGACCCGCTGATGGCACTGAGGCTGGATTGGCCTTTGTCTGGATAACATTTGGCCATAGTAACAGTGCAGAAATGAAATGTACTGTATGAGTGTATAATACGCAATTAAAACAAACTAAACAAAAAGTCCCTTAACACATCTTTGAGGTAAATTGCTTTTAGAGTTAACACAGTGATGCTTCACATGTCGTATAGGAGGAAAGAGTTGACTGTGAAGAGTGTGGGAAGAATGTTCGAGTGATGTCGTATGATGCTCATATCCGATACATGCACAAACGTAAAGCTGAAGCAGAGAATGCGAAGGCCAAAGCGATGACAGATGAAACTGTTGATGTGCCTGCTGCTGAAGTATCTAAGACCTCCAATACGGGTAGATCATTGAGACGAGCAGCTGTCAAGTAAGTAAGATCTGGTTGTTGTTTTAAGGAGTTTATTGGTGCTTTTAATATAGTTTTTTGCCTCTTTAACCCATTCAGTTCAAGTGGCACAACCATGCCATGTTTGATGATAATGTACTATTTACCAAAGTTATCAAATGCCACCTGGCTGATTGGTGGGTTTGGGCATATGTGACGCCAGGGCTCAAAACCCGTCGCTTGTCGCTTCCTAGATATTAAGCTAGAAGACGAAATAGGCGAGAGGGGTCAATAATATTGAATATTCTTCAATTCACCAGTTGCCTATGCATTTGCCATAATTTGCAATGTAGTAATCCGATTTTGATGCCGTTTGTTTTATTCGATACAGGATATAGCCCTTTATTGCCCAGCAAAGTTGTAGTACAATCAAGTAATGGTTGCTGAGGACTTTGATGACATGAATATTCCGAAATTTTTTATTCGATTTTCTCACTATATATTAATGAAAGAATCAAACGAGCATAACTTCAGTTAGCAAAAAGATATTTTCATTCTGTAAAAAGTATTTTGAAGCAGATTAATTGTAGAATATGACTAAATAAAAAGGTCAGAAACCGACGTGACGGGTTTTGACCCCTGGCGTCACATATGTTCAGCTTCATGCAAGAGGCATTGCACAGGTCGCTGATGCACAAATGCATCAAGTTTCAGATTTTGATGCTTATGTGTAATTGTCTTGTGCTCTCAGCTTCATCTTCAGTATCTCAGCAAGTTATGTGTATCCACCTCAGTCATTCCTGGCCGTAGGTTTCTTCTTTTTGCTGCACAGGTGGAGCTGGTTTTCCCCAGATCAAACTTCCATGGTGCAGCACAGAAGCTTTGCTGTTGTTGGTCAAACATGCTGGAGTACATTGCCTAGCACCTCACAGCATGAGCTCATCATTTGTCTCTCTTTAACCGTATTCCATAAACCATTCTGTTTGATCATGGGTTTCTCTCATTTGTTTGGAAGCGCCTCCCTTGGCAAGAGGGGCTAAATACCTCTATGATTACATTTACCAAATGCACACATGTAATATACATGCTGTTACTATACTTAAACTGCTGTAACTTAGGGAATTGTATCTTTTAATGTGTTGCTGATCTTATTGTAAATTTGGTATTTCATGTAATTCATGGATTGCTTGTGTCAAAAATGTGCATAGATAATTACATTTAATCTGAAAACGGCCAACTGTTGAAACCTTGTTCTGGGTGTATATGGCCGTCAGCCAACTTAGCATACCTTGAGGAAACAACCGTGCAACAACTGAGGCAACACCGTGCCTTCTTTGTCTCTGGCCCAGTGACCTGGAATGGGCTCCCAGTAGCGCTGTGCCTGACCCCAATTGATCACCTTTCTCTGTTCCACTCTTGCCCTAAAACTGTCTTGTTTGACCGGGGTTGGATGGGGAGCGCTCCTGAGTAGGGGCGCTATGTAAGACCTCTGTAATAATAATAATAATAGTAATACCTGAGATTTGACTGAATGTCAAATTGTTTTCCACATTTTTAACCGACTTGCTGGCTTTGAGAATTGCTGAAACCAGTTTACAGCCAGTTTCTGGCAACAGCTACACTTTACCTGCAAACACTCTGGCAGAGCAAAAGACTAACTGTAGTGATGAAATATCAGAAGATGTGATGGTCGCTCACTTGGTGTATTAAAAAGTGTAAATAAAGCTTTTGAATCTGCTACACGTGAAGAGTAAACCAACAACATATATTGTTTAAACTGTTATTGCAAACAGGTATTACATTTTCACTGCAACAGTAAAACTATGTCTAGAATTATGTGCGACATCACCAAGAACCTGATGAGCATTCATGGTATGTAATATGGGAAGCACATGTAGCATGCTCACCAATTGGTTGAGCATTTGCCATGGAAATTGGATTGTAGGTTTTAGCTTGAAACAGTCACAAAGACACAGTTTCTTAGCTCATTGAATCATGCTTGTTTACAAGTAAATAAATTAATTAGCATTGTTAAGGAGAGTTGGTTCATTTATTGCAGGGCAAGGAAGAAACTCCGGGAACTGACTGATTTAGTGCCAACCAGCAGTTCTGATTCTTATGCTAAGGTATTAAATTGAGTTTATTTTGCTTTACTTCTTTCTCATCTATATTTCTCTCATATTACTCATCATGTCCCTTTTATGTCTAATTACCGTTGCTCTGCATTATAAACTTCCCTGTATCTCGGGCATAATTAACCACATCCAACACTTGTTAGTACCAAGTGCAGATGGTACAAAACATGTATGAAGTTTGGCTTTTTATATTTTATTTTCTAGCCACAATACATTTGCCCACATGAGACATTTCCTGCTGACTTTATGAAGAAGTTGGATGACAAAATGAAGAAACTTCATCGACTGACTTGCTGTTATCAGGTATTGATCAACAATAGTGTTTTAGACATTTTTGTTCTTTGTGAACATTAACTTGGTATGTTATGGTAGTTTCTGCACATTCGTTTAACATGCTGTTGTGCAGTCATGTAGAATCAATCAAAATATTTCTTCACTGCATTTATTTGACAATATGGAAGAATAAGTATGTTGAAAGCTCTAGTTTGTATTTAATAAGTGACGTTATATGTGGAAACTGCAGCGTAAGTCATTATGCTATAACTATTCACTTTTATTTGTGTTGTTTTATTTATCAAGCATCATATATAGCTACGGTAGAAACTCGCAAGTTACCACAATAATTATGTTATTGCCAAAAATCATATCCTGCCATCTGATGTTAAAATCTGCATCTGAGATCTGTAGGGATAAGTTCAAGATAAACTAATCCAGGATGCTGATGTCCATTTATAGTTTGGTTGCTGGAAACGAATGTGTTTGTGTGAAATAGGGGCCATATGTAAAGAAAGGCTGTGAATGTCTTTAAAATATAAATCAGATTTGGAGTTAAAGTAAGGTATCTTTAAGATGTCATGTGAGAAAATGTAGATATCTAGATAAAAACTGTGCTTGGTAATTATGCATTACCTTTTAACAGGATTTAGCTGTTTTTGGGAATAGGCTGATAAAAGGAGCTATATCAGGCTTGTTTAGGATATATGTAACTTTTAAAATTAATGTATGTTATTAAAACAATCACTTCAAGTAATTCATAAAGTTCCATTTATGGCATAGAGTTTTCCAAATGCTTTTGGGCATATCTGTGCAAAACATCTCAAGAATGAACATTGTTTTTTCTAGGGTTGCTCAAGTGAGCAGAGTGAAGTTTCTGAACTCGTTGCTCATCTTCTGATGTGTTCACATAAACCAAACTTTGTCTGCAATCCTGAAGAGTTTACTTGCCTTGCGTGTGGCGATTCCTTTCAGTTGGAATCAGAAGTTGTTCATCATTTGACACAGCATGACTGGACTACAGTGAGCAATGTTACATTCATTGAAATTAAGAGAACTCTTATAGCGAGGGTCTGGTGTATCAGCGATCTTCCACAGTTTTTAATTGATTGAGCTTTGAATTGTATACTCATCTGATTTTTAACACATTGTTAACTTGTGAAAATACACAGTGTTTTGGTTTTCTGTTGTATAATTAATTCAAACACCAGTTCAGTTATGACATTACCGGTACTTCTGTTGCCAAGATTAAAATGGAAAGAAATAACAACTTGCCAAGACACATGCTTGCAGTGGGATATGTGTGCTGAAATTGCTGACTCGTCATTGACCTGGGGCATGGCGCCCCAGTGCTATGCCCACTGATAACACGCATAGTTTGAGTTTCCCAATACCTGCTGACTCATCACATTACATCTTGGAAAATTCCTGGTCAGACTCATGTTAAAAAATTGGTGACTCAGCTTTAGTCACATTAGATAAGTTCTTCTATGAAGGTACTTAAAAGGTGCTTTAGTAATTGTCCACATTCATACATGCAACATAATACATATTAATAAGTACATATTTATATACATACATAGTACATTCGTTAACTCTGATGTAGTAATTTCAGTCTAATGCAAAATCTGATTTGATATACCTGTAATGATTAAGCGGCCAAGCTAAACTGAAAGCGTGAAGTCTTGTCTTCATTGCCTCTATATGATGAATTCTTCTGAAATTGTTTTCTGTGAGCTTAGACCCAAGTACTGTCAAGTAGTGAAAGTGAAGCAGCTGAATTTTCTGATGAGTCGTCTGATGATGATGACGAAGGTGAAGGTGACACAAGCGATGCTTCAGGTTTATCTCGCGGTATTTGAAAATTTGTTGTTGTTTTAATTTTTGATGCACTACATTTGGAAACTAACTGATGTTGGATGATATTCAAATGTTTTGCAATTTTGTCAAAGACACTGTTTCCTATCATCAGTAGCCTTGTTGTAGAAACTTCTTTCAGCCACTGAGCCTTCTGTTTGAAACATCTGATAGAGCAAATAACTTACAGTCTGGCATATAAACATCAACACATCTTGTGTGCTTTGGATTGTTTACTTCTCTGTTTCCCCAAGACTGGTTTAGGAGTGCCTCTGAGTAGTATTTGCAGTGGTGCTGTATAAATTCTACATTATATTGCTTTACATTATAGTACATGTCACATTTAAAAGCTTTTCAAAGTACGATGTATACTGCTGAAGTTAAAAGTGCCATTATGTGGTGGTTAGCAGTGAACACCCATCCATGTTGACTGTCAGTTATAAATGATTTTCAGAGTAAATAGTTTGGAAATGCTAGGTAATTTGGTGTGGGTTATCAGTCCATTGTTTGTAATTGCTGAATAGGAACTGATATTCTCTTCTCTGCTTTATTTTATTTTGAATTGTCTTAAAATATTAATTAAAATATTAATTAAAATATCCTTAAGTGGATGCTGTGATGTTCAGAGTACTTAGAAAACATCTCACAACCTTTTAATTATATAAAAGAAAGACTTCATTAGTGAAACTGATTTTGCATTTTCACAAGCTGATGTTTAATTGATATTCTAGGTGCCGGTTATTCTAAAAAGAAGACGAGTTTGCTCCCAATGACAACTTTCCTTCAGCAGCATTGCTGGTCCAATCTTTTTCCAAACTGGGAAGCAAAACAATGTCTATACAAAGCACTTCCTGCATCGTAAGAGACCATTTTTGCCATCTATATAAATAAAGAGAAGACTCTGTCTGTCACAGCGATGTTTGACCGCGATGCATTTCTACAGCTTTCGACCTTTTCACTTCAAACCTTCACTACTGTCTCGGGGTCGGCATTACACGCCCAGTATGAGGCTTCGCGTCCCCCGTTTTCACCGCTTCCATGGTGTTCCGGGCCAAAACCTCTCCCAAACCCCCGCTTTTTACAAATTCGAGTCGACCTATTTTCATTCGCCAGATGGCGCCGCCCGAGAAGATTCTGTGTGTTTGACTGCGATGCATTTCTACAGCTTTGGAGCTTTTTACTCGAAACCTTCACTGAACTATTATTCATTTGTTGCGTTTTGTTTCCGTTCTCAGTATTTCCTAAACCCGGGCAATGGCGGGTTCACCAGCTTATTCGCTACAGGGATTGAAACTTATAACCCCGGGCAACGCCGGGTAAACCAGCTAGTTTTTAATATATGTAAGAAAAGTTTAGTTAAATTACTGTAATTGAAGGCTAGATCTCCTCAAATAGAGAGATCTTGGTGCATGGCTCCTTGTATGCAGATTATGTGTTGCTTGGTTAGTTTATGTTGTAGGACTGCGATTTGGTGAATAATTAGCTTTCGGGAGGTACTTTTCCTTTCATCATCTCAGAAAAAGAAAAGTTGGAAAAGAAGAAAAGAAAAACAATGGGGGATCATGCCTTCAACTTTTTCGTGGGTGGCTTGCGGCAGGTGTAGTAAGATCACCTGGGACAGCAGCAACCCATTTTTCAATCGTGAAAAATAAGAAGTTTATTCATTTAATCCTATAAGTTCTGAGAAAGCATTTAAGTTATTTAATTTCAGTGTTATGTTTTTGTATTCAGAGAAGAAAATCATTATCTGCCACAGAATCCTGGCATGGCTGTTAAAATACAGACTTCAGAAACTGAATTCTCGCACACAGTCAAGCTTGACCTGTTCGAAACCTATCTCTACAAAGGTATAAGCTTACTCCTGTTGAGTCTGTGAATAGAAAATGTTGCATGTGTACAGCATACACTGATCCAAGATCCCCTAATTAAGGAGTTAATTTTCAAACTGGTCACGACTACTTTCCCATTTATTATGAATTGACTTCCTGATTTGACGATTGAAGTAACTCGACATTACAGTGTGGTTTTGTGTATTGGACCATTAAGTTGGGCATATTGGCATAACAGAAGTTTTAGTTTGTTAGGTTGGCATTACAGAAGTTTTAGTTTGTTAGGTTGGCATTACAGAAGTTTTAGTTTGTTAAGTTGGCATTACAGAAGTTTTAGTTTGTTAAGTTGCAGTAATTGTCTGTGAAGCATTATAATGTGTTTACAAATTTCCATGGTTATAGTTTATTTATGAATATTTGTTGTGTATATTTTTTGCATTTCTCCTTGTCTCCTTGTGCCGTCGGCTCTAGGAGCCCTAGCGATCGTCATGCCACACAGTCTCCGTTGCCGTCTTGCTACTTCTCCCAGTAGCCCTTGAGTCGCGCTTTGGCCTGGGAGTCCCACCTCAGCGCTCCGGCCTGGGAGTCCCTCCATCCGCGACCATCGGCGTGGTTTGGTGTGTGGCATGACGATTTTCTTGGCATGATTAACAGGGGTGGTTTGCCATAAAATCCTTATGCTGGTGTCAAAGACACAGCGGGGTCTCGCCCCCAAATATTTAATTGATGTAATTCACCGGCCTCTTTCTGTCTCTTCGCATCGTCCACTTCGCTCCTCAAACAGATTTGATCTCTCAGTTCCTCATACTAGAACAGCTATGGCTCAGTCCCGATCTTTTGCCTCAATTGGTCCCTCTCTCTGGAATACACTGTCTCCTTCTACTCGCTCTCAAATTTTAATAAGTAACCCCTCATCTTCTTTTGCTTTCCTCAAGACTTATTTCTTTTCTCTTGGCCTTGCGCACTGGGAGCGCCTCTGAACGGTTCACCCTACTAGAGGCGCTTTATAAATGTTCAAATACAATACAATACAATACAATACAATTGCCTTCCCCTGGTTTTGCCTGCCGTGCCCGTTCGTTCCCCCTCCTAGGAAGAGTACTTCCTAGGAAGGGTACTAACGGTCCGCACCACGAGAAGGTGGGCACGGAGGACTTTGGTTCACCAGCCCAGGTCGGATCCGAGTCTACGCTCATCAGAGTCGTCGGTCAGGTCGCCTCCCTGCTTTACTCTGTACCAGAGTGACTGGTGAACCTTTGCGGACTTTTTGCATTTACCTAATGTTATATGAATCTATTCATTAACTGTTAATTATATTTGTGAGGAAGAGTCAGACTGTGCAACTGCACAGGTGGCCATATTGGTCTCATCTGGGTTCAGCAGCATTACCTGTAGTTTGTTTCTATCTATATATGTGCAAATACTTAAATTAGCACCTTGTAAGTACCTTTTGAAAGTGCACTGTTCTCCAGCATAAGTGATGATAAGGTTCATTATGCAAATATGGCTCAGATAAAGTTTTGGAAAAGACATCACTGCTGTCCTTTCTTTATTGCGCAGTCTTTGATCTAAGCAAGTGTCTGTTTTTACTGTGTGTTTTATCCATCGAGTCGGATTAAGGCATTTAAAACTGAATGTCTCACCTGGCAACAGCCTTCCTTGTCTTATCTGTTGACAGTCTGTTACCACATAGACATTGTAGAGTTGTTGCTTTAGTAATGATGGAGCCTTGAAACAAGTCTTGCTCTTTGTCTTTTACTAATATTTTATTATTTCTGTGTATAGATTCATACAACATAAATGTTGGTGGGCCGATCTGGGCTTTGGCCTGGAGTCCAGTCCCCCCTGGTAACCATGCTGATCAGTACCTGGCAGTCTATGCACATCGAACGGCAGATGAGACCCACTTAGTCAATGAATGCTCCAATGAGACGGCTGTTATACAACTCTGGCGATTCCAGCTTCGTGATAAAAAGTATGGCTATTCATGTGGGAAAACTCTTGTCACTGTGTTTTAGATTTATGTTATATGCGAAAATTAAAAACAAATCGGGATTGGCATAATTGTGCACTTGCCTTTGGCATTAGTTCCTTTCAAAACCACAACCTTTTCTTAAGTACTAGGCTATTGCTGAAAAAGACATTTCTTAGCATTGTTAATTATAGTTGTAGCATAGGGTAAACACTTCAAGTCAGATTTACCTAGTGACGGAGGAGAAAGGCTTTATAGAGTCATAAAACATAAATGTTGGTGGGCCAATCTTGGCTTTTTTCATGGAGTATTTAGCTCTAGGCTCAGCCAACTCCAGATCTTGGCTCATCATCGTGGTAAATGCCAATATGTAATGGCAGAAACATATGTGGTTAAGGTGCTAGGTACACAAATATGTACATAAAACATGTACATATAACAAATTGTGAGGCCTTCTAGAATCCAAAAATATGAAGTAAAGTCACAAAGTTTGATTGTCGTAGTTTGTTTTATGCTTGTACTATTTTCTGATTAAAGAGCACCTGAGTCAGAAAAGCCTGAAATGATTGGTGGTTTACTGTTGGACTGTGGACCAATCTGGGAGATGAAATGGTGCCCCACTGGTTCTTGGAACAAAGGCTCTACTGAGAGTAGTCAAGTAAGTACAATGCATAGAATAATCAATGCAGAAGTCTACAATGGTTGCTGTACATCCTATTTAATGCAGTTGTATCTGCTGTATGTGTTGTAAAATGAATTATTTTTTTTAAATATAATTTTTTAAGAAATTTGTTGGTGTGCTTGATCACATGGGAATATGAATCTGAAATGCACTTCAGTATCCAATTGTTTGAAAGTCAGTGAGATATAGTGAATGTCGTGCAAACAGTGTTATTGTATAGAGGAATCTGTGCTGGTAATTGTGGTATGGGAACTTGTGTAGGCACTTATAATGGTATATCTGAACAGCCATATTGCATTTTGCAAGTGCCTTCTAGTGGTTGTAGTGTGTGTGGCGTGAGCTACATGGGCTTTTATGTTGGTACGTTTTGTCTGAAAGTATGGATGGCAGAAATGGATGAGGCACAAGAGTGAAGGCAATAGTCTAGAGTCAGTTATCTTGTGACAGGCTTTATAAGTCTAGTATATAAATAAATTAGTGAGTAACTAGAGAGTAATTGTAATATCTGTAACTGTGCATGAGAAATCCGTACACAGTTGGAGCAAAACTTGGTTTGATAATGCACTTGATTGGACTTGAATTCCTGAATTACTTGGTGGAAACCTCCTGTTTCTGTCACAAATAGTTAAAATGTTTAAACAGTTTGTTAAAGATGAAGATCTCTTCGTGGATACTTTTGAGAAATTGTGATGGAAAGTGTAGCATAACCTTGACCAAGCTTGGCCATTATGTGTAAGGGTGGTGGATATTGACGAGTTAAGGAGATCTGAGGGTATTAATAAAACTGTGAGGTTGCCATGTATGAAATCTCTATAAGAAAGAAGTTAAGACGAATATTTCTGTAAATTGGCCATTTGCATATTAATTGGTGCACACTACTTCAAATTAGGGCAGTAAGGAGACATGTTAAATTAAGTATTCACTGGGGTATCATAATAAAATTTAAAATAAAGGTCTTTTAGATGGAAACGCTGTACTCAAGGACTAGCAGTTTGATAGCTAACACAACAAGGAATATCAATATGCAAAGAACCCATTTGTCTGATTTTATGCCTACTTGTCTTTAGAGGATGATTCTCGCAAATTAACTTTACTGACTTTGTGAGAGTTTTCTCAGGCATGATCACATTTGTTTGATCCAGTGGCTTCTGTCTGATTAAGAAACACTTATCTGTAGGCTGTAAACTGTCAATGTTTCCTGAATTATTACTAATATTTTGTTGAATTGATTGCAGGATTTGTCTCGGATTGGGTTGTTGGCAGTTGCCTGTCATAGTGGTGATGTACACATTTTAAGGTTCTTATTATTTTACATTTGTATCTTTATTCTAAAACTGTGAATGTGATTTTACAACATTTTACCTTTTTGTCTTGTTATGTTGCTGCTGTTGTTAGTCTAGTTTGTTTTAGAATATGTTTAGAAAGTCGTTATCTATTACGTTTCATGTGGTGCAATTCTGACTGGTTCAGAATTTTCTCACAAGATGTCAGGGAAACATAAATGTTGATGGGCATTGGCTTGCTTGCTTCAACTCACTTGCCTTTAGATATTTACCATTCTATTAAATTCCATTTCTTATGGTAGTCTGCTGTTTATATAGGTTGGGGGTTCAAATCCACACCAGGGTAGAAAGTTGGTTAAAGATTTCTGCTCCACCTGTACCTCTTAGCCAAGTCAGCTATGATGAGTACACTGACCTTACAGGCATACACTGTCGGTGGGAAGATGAGACGGCGAGTGAGAGGACTGGCCACCCGCCGTCATATGCCGAAGCTAAGAAAACGAAGTCACTAACACTGCATACTCATGGCTGCTTAAGGGACTGGTCTTCTTCTTCTTAATTCTTCATTTTATATAGGTTTTTCATGTGATTTTGGAGGATGAATACGGTGATTGAGTACAATGGAGCTGCCAAAGGCGATGCACTGTATGTTGATTTTCAACCTGAAACAGAAGTTTGTTTAGTAGAAGGCTTAGATTGTTGTGTCTTTTTTTGAATTTTACAGCATTCCAAAGTGCTTTTCTCTGAGCAGCGAAGAGCAGAACGTCAAACTGTTCAGGGCAACACCTGTGGCAACACTGAAGAGGAGAGGAAGAGATGGAAGTCAGTTCTTTGAAGTTTTCATATTTTGAAATAGAATTTTTGTAACATATTTTAATTATTTTTTTATGCTTAATGAAATGTGTTACATGTATTTAGAAATTTAATCCTGTCAGATTTGATGACCACCAAACCAAAATAATTTTTGCAAGTGTCATTTTGTGAGCAGATATGCAACAAGGTATACTAAATGGCCTTTGATAGCATGATGTTTGGCTTTGATAGCATAATATTTGGCTATGATACCATGATGTTCAGTTTGACCTTTGCTGTGTGAAACCAACGATTTGTCTTTTCATCACAATAATTTATACAGAAAAATTGTCTGTAACACTTGTAGGGAAGAAGCTGCCTTGACTTTGTGACATGCTTGACGATAAAATTGTGCTTCAGGTCACGGAAGTTGTGAGGTGGAACCAGTTGATAGAAACACATAAGACTTACTTTTGCCTTATCTGTTATCGAATGTAGAAAAATGTTGCATTGTGTTTTCTGTATTGTTGAAACAGTTTGCCCTTGCCTGTGTCTTGACTGGCATTGGAAGCAAAAATGTGGAATGTTGATGGCAGGCTTTGCTGATGGTAAATAAACAAATTCTGACTTCATTTTAAAAGTGCTTTAACTGATGTAGTGTGCATTTAATATAGAATTTTGTTAAACAGTTTTCCTAAATGCATTTAAGAAAAGCTTGTGAAATTTAAACTGACCTACTTGTCCACTTATTCTTCTGGTAGTCGCTTCGACAGACACTTTGTCACTCTAGGAGTTATGCTGTGTCATCTCAACTGGGTTCATGACCTGGTTGTCTGCCTTCTTCCAGGATGCTCTGCATTTTGACAGAAACCCAGTGATGCCATTCTTTGCCTGTAATCTGCATCTTTGTTTACTTCTCGTTCTGAAACTCATGTAATTCATTTGGCAAGGATTGCATGCTGGAATTCTTTGCCTTCATGAGATGACCTGTGCTGGAGAATTCCAGAAGCAAGATTGAGAACACACTGATTTACACTGGTATTTCTTGTTTGAAAGTATAATGTCATAATGGCAGTGTCTTTTGTGCCTATGCAGCTATCTTTTTTCTGGATTATCAGAACTTCTAGAAAGTTTTTGCTGGTTTACATAGTAGTATTATTATTTGCCAAGGTACAACCAGTCTTTGGGACCTAAATATAACCAGTTCACTGCTCCGTCAAAAAGCTGAAGATGGCAGAGATTGGCTTTTCCCTTTTCAGTCAATCCGTTCCCATGTTTGGCCGGTAAAGGGAGTGGCATTCTGTCAGTCTCAACTGAATCTTCTTGTTACTTGCTCTGCCGACAGGTTTGCTCTCGTTTGGTACTCCTAGCTTTAATCATTGTAATAATTTTTACCTACATTACATGATTTCCATTTGCTTGTTTAGTAGTCATAGGTTTATTAATTTATTACCATATTGAAAACTTTGCTGAACACTTGTGAATTATATAACTTCATTTTCTAGTGTCTTTAGATGTGCTTGAAAGGTGCTGAATAAATACACAGGTACATACAGACAATGACATACAACCAGCTGTTGACACGGCACTATAAAGTACAGTGAAATTATGCGGCACATCTGACATCTGGTTATGACTGGAATGTGTGACCATCAAATGGAGGACATTTGCCATCAGAGCCAATTCCTTCATTCTTTATTAATTAATTAATAAATAAACAAGTCTTACGTTTTGCAAGTATTGCATTACATTCCTTAGTTACTAGGAGTAGCTTTTTCTCTATTTTGTCTTACCAAATTATTCATATATTTCACACTAACTTAAAATCAACCATAGAAGCAGCAGAGTGTTCTGACATTACATAAAAGTATTGACCAATGCACTACTGCAAGCATAGCTCATCCTTGCTCAGTTTACCTCAGTTAACGTGAACAAAAATTTTTTAAGTAAGCTAAGCATAGAGTTTGCAGGGCTTAATAGTTGAAGTATGTTGGTGTGTGTGTGCATGTGTGTGTGTAGAAGAAAGAGAGAGAGAGAGTCCAGTGAAGGTATGATTTCATAATGTCAGTGTTTCCTCTTTGAAACAGAATGATTAAACTCTGGGATCTGACAGAGCCTGAGTGTCCTTTGGCAACTTACCACAACACGTTGAATACAGGTGTCATTTGGCCTGTCAACTGCACGAGTAACTTCACTTGCTCAGGAGATGAGTGTTACCTGTAAGCTCTGTCACTTGAAATTCTTTGTCTTGGTGCCTTTGCATATATAATTTCCAAAAACGTGAGTGATTAATGCTGAATTTTGTTGATCGCTTCAGTTCATTCATTCATTAGGACATTTATATAGTATCGTATCGTATCTAGTAATTTATAAGGTGCCACTCGCAGTGTAAACTATTCAGAGGCGCCCTCAGTGCATGAGCCCTGTGGAAACAGAAACGTCTTGAGCAAGCGAGTAGATGCAGGGGAGATTCCCACAATGAGTTTAGTTCGAAGTCGAGATGGAAGACCATTCCAGGCAGAGGGACCTGTGACAGCAAAAGCTCGACGTTGAGCCAGAGTGGTCGTAGTACGAGGGACAAAGAGGTCAAGATGGCCAGTAGAGCGCAAAGGACGAGCAGAAGTTGCAGAGAGAGGTTGCCGCATAAGGTCAGAGAGGTATTTAGGGGCAAGCCATAGCTGCGACTTGGAAACCAGAAGGAGGATCTTATACTGGATACGCGAAGTAATCGGGAGCCAGTGTAAGACTTCAGTCATATATGTGGAGATATGAGCAAAGCGAGGAAGACGTGCTATGAGCCTAGCAGCAGCATTTAAGACTGATTGGAGGGGGAGAGGCATAGCATGGGGAGACCGAAGAGGAGCGAGTTACAGTAGTCGACCCGAGAGCAAGTGAATGCATGCACAATGGAGGTAAAGACAGTATGTACAGTGGATCGCCTGATAGCTCTCAGTCGTCTCAGTTGGAAGAAGCAGGAACGAGTCAGAGTCGAGATATGTTCAGTAAAGGTGAGGGAGGAGTCAAGAGTGACACCCAGATCGCGTACACTGGAGGAGTAGGTATAAGAAGGAAACTTGAGTGCCAGCAGTGAATAGTCAAGCTTATTTAGTTGTTGCTTAGTGCCAAAGTGCCGCTTCAAGAGGGCTACCCAGAGGCGCTTAATTAGTTGCATTGAGTAGAAGTTATTTTCTGTTATCTGACATTGGCATTATTTTCATCCATGGTGTGTAAAGGCTTTTGTATCATCAAGGCTTATTTGTGCATCACTGTTTCCATGCTCACATGCAACTTAACAGGTAAGATGTACTAGATCGCGTGGTGTCATTGAGAAACCAGTTCTGCCACAGAGGAAAAGCATCCAGGAAATAAGAAATATCTTCATGATATGATATTAATAATAATAATCTTTTCTTTATTTAAGCACCTGCTAATCGCACTGCGCTGTACAGTGAACATACATATAGTAGAAACGGCAGCCACGCAGGGCGCCTTGCATACGTGTATACAGTCGAAGCACATGATGACAGTTTTACAGGAGTCGAATATAACTGTTTTATACGGCAGCCAATAGGGCGCCAGCCACGGCCTACTATTCATTTAACCACCACCGCCACCTAGCGAGTGGAAGGCTGAATTAACCTAACGGGGTCTACTGGATTTGATCTTTGTACCTACTGCTCTTCACACCAGTGTGTTATCCATTACTCTATGGGTTATTAGTTATTGTTTTGTTAATAAAATGTTATTTGCCTGTTTTGAGTGGATTTTCAAGTACATAAAATATATGGCAGTTTTGTTTTAGCTATTAAATTTATTTTGCTGCCCGGATTTGAAGTGGATTTTACTGTTAAACTAGTTGCGAGACCAAGTCAGTAGCAATAGTTAGTTGGCACTGATGTGTTTACTAATGGCGTAGAATTTGGAGGAACACATTTTTATGTATTTTGGATCGAATATGTGTCATAAAAGCAGGCCCGCCGAGAGGGGAGGGCAAGAGGGGCAAATGCCCAGGGGCCCGGCGATTTTCCGGGGATTTTTAGGGGCCCGGGCCGGGCCCGCAATCAACTTTTCTCATAAAGCCTAATGAAAGTCTAGGGGCCCAGAATTTTTGTCGGTGGCCCTGCATAGAAGATTGATTCTATGATTTGTTTTGATATGCAGTTGTGAACACAATGGTACAATTCTATGTTACTATGCCACCAACAAACTTCTGACGAGGCCACTGACCGTTCACAATGCATCCGTTTGGGTGAGGCATCATCTTCTGTATAAGAAGAGTTTTGGGCTGTAATTTTTGTGTGTGTGTGTCTTGCTTAGAGTATGAAGCCATTTGTAATTCCTCCATAGCTTTGGTGTCTTTCACCATTTAAATCTTTTATTCATATATATTAATATTCTAATGCATATTTGAACAAAATATGTTCAATGATCTATATGTGCAAATCAAAAACCATTTATTTGAGCATTGCACAAGTTAGCTGTAACAGTTCTTGTTGTATTTGCATTCGTCTGTGTTAGATGTGATAGCTTGATTGTAATGTTTCTGTAACGCTAGGTTAGAGTAAGTTAGGTGTATATGTATGGTTGACATTGGTTGTATATATGTAATGTCTAGCATTATTGTAGGGTATAGAATGTTAAGATTAGGCTTTGGGGAAACTGTCTACTGGGCTTCGAAAAAACAACATTGAAAATGGGGCCGGCTAAAGAAAATTTGTATTAAAGGTTGGCTCATGATTGTTTCTTTCGAGGAAGCATTTATAAGTGATGTTGGCAACGCTTTCATCTACCTTTTCACATCCTCAACTTTAAACACCAGTGTTACATGCCTCAAACTGTCTTAGCTTCACAGGCAGATGATATTATGCTGTGCAAATGTAGTCTACTACCTACCTCATTATCACATTTATCCTTTGCTGATTTTCTTCTCTAACTATTGTTTTGCAACAAATTAAATCTACAACCTACTTCTTAATCAAATTCATCTGTTACCGACAAGTTCTTGTGTTTCTTCTCAGACCAGACCTCGGCCCTTAGACTCACTGTTTAAAACCTCTGACCTTCATGTGATTGTCTAAATATCCTCCACCAGTTATCAGCTTATTCCAACCAATAATACTGACTGTGATTCTTAACCTCATTTTTTAATCTTCTGACAAGCATCTACCCCGGATCTCATTTCTACTGCCCTGTTGAGGGGGTGTTTGATGTTTTGGACCCTGTATCACATCCAGTGTCAACTCTTTCTTGCTGAAGACTGCTTTCCTGCGTGTTGTCACATGTCATAGTTCACCCTGTATTGAAGAAGCCATTTCTCTCTCCTGATGATTTATTAAACTATTACCCATATCTACCCTCTATTTCATTTTGAAAAGTTTAGAAAAAGCGGTTGCTATTCGTATGAGCTTGTCACCTCTCGTCCAATAACTTTTACCTTCGTTTTCAATCTACCTACCACAATTTGTTTGCTCACGTTTTGACTACTGCAACTCGCTCCTCATGGGTTTCCCTAAGCAGTGTCTTTCCCCCCTTCAATCTGTTCTAAATGCTTCTGCTAGACCAGCGGTTCCCAAACTTCTCTGGGTCACGACCCACTTGTGAATATCTTGGCAGTCTTGGTACCCACTATGTAAAATTAAGCATTGTGTACTAAAATTTGCTTTGTAAATTGGCATCGAAGTATGCGAATTTAGGCACAGCACTTAGAAATTTAAAGCATTAAAAGGAAACTTAGGAAAAACAGTTTACAATTCATTGCAATCCAGCTAGTTATAGCCCAATCATAGCCAAATGTTGTTGTTGCAAAAAATTAATGTTTCTCGAAAACATTTGGCGACCCACTTGCCAGAGCTTTGCAACCCACTTTTGGGTCGTGACCCACAGTTTGGGAAACTCTGTGCTAGACTTCCCCTCTTTGCCCATATCTCTACTTACATGCTTGATGTCCTGCATTGGCTCCCTATTGCCGCAGTCCTCCATTATAAGATCCTCCTCCTTGTCTCCTAATCTCAGCAGAGTACTGCCCCGAAATATCTTTTGAACTATCTGCGAAAGCCGCTATCTGCAGCTTCTTTTCACTCGTTGCGCTTTGCGAATCGGTTTGATCTTTTTGTTCCCAGGACTAAAACTGCCTTGGCCCAGCACCGGGCGTTTGCTGTAGTGGGTCCCACGATCTAGATTGATCTTCCTTCTGTGCTCAGGGTCAAACTAATCAGTCTTGCATTCCTTAAAGGCATTTCTGTTGCCCCGGGGCTTCTGTGCTGAGAGCGCCTCTGAATAGATATTCTATAAGAGACACTTCATACATTTCTAGATACAGTACAATACAAATACCACCCCACTCAATCATCAGTACTTTCAATTTGCAATTACATGATCAGCTCCACAGGCAAAGGGAAAGTTACTGCCCTCATTCTGTCTTCTGCCATCATCAAGTCAAGCACCACAGAATTTTGTTCTATCCACCTCTGTTTCATATATCTCTTAATAACTGATCAAATGATAATTCAGTCCATAACTTTATGTTATCAGTCCATGTCATTTTGGGTCTTGAAGTAATATGAGCAAACTGTTCCAATATTTTGGGCTTTTATGACAGATTGATAAGTCATAACATTTGGTCTTGCAGCAGACAAAACTATATCCTAAGCATCTTCATGTATTATACTGGTATATAACTATGAATTTGTGTGTTTGATATAAGCTATCTTGAAAAAGTCACTGGAAGAGCTGTCATTTTTATTCAGTACATAACTATATTGTTAATTGATAAATATAGATATTGGGTATCTGAAATATGTGTATAACTATTTGAATAATAATAGTAACTATTTAAAATGTTATGTGATAATGAATCACTGTTTGGATGGAATATTCATCAAATTAAACTGGTTTTCCTACTATTAAATTTTAAAAGATTTATACAGAATTTCAATCATATAATAAACAGACAGTGTGGATGTAGCATCTAGATGTTGGATAAAGTAGTTTGGGTTGCAGATACGACATTTTGGTGGACTGAGTTTGTTATGTAATCTTCAGGGGATGAGTTACAGCTGTTGGTTGCAATGTTTGGTGAGCTGTGACAGTGTCGGTGTTGTCCTCAGAGTGCCATGGATCTCGCCTAACCACAAGTCCATTTCAGACTCTCGACAGGTGATTGCTTAACTTATGGTTTTATGTTGTCTTATTCAGAAGAACACAAGTTGTTATTTGACTGAATTTTGGAAAACTCTGTAGGTGTTATGTGAAATGGGACCAGAAATCATCATTAATGTTCCTTTGACGACTGACTTGGCATTAGCAAACAATTTTACGGTAGTTTGTGAGCAGCAGTTTTGGTAATGATATGACTTGTGAACCATGTTTCACTAAGAGTTTAGACATTTTTCAAAATTTATGAAAATCCAAAAAGTAAAAGATTTATACTCGATGACCTTATCACATTAAACTTTACAATAAATTTAAATTTAACCATAAAATTAATTTATCCGGCAGACTGTTTTGAAAATGATTAGCCCAGCCAATATATAGTCTTGTGCGTGATTCAGCATGTTATCAACAGGGCTTATATTCCAAGAGTCATACCTAAATTTATGTTAGGTTCATCAAGTTCAGATTTTACTTGTTCTGTTTTTGGATTTTACCTATTTTTCTTTGCAATATATCTTTATCTTTATATCTTTGCACATACTTTTCAATTTTTATGCATTCCAGAGCCTAGAGCAATCCATGCTTCACAAATTGGCACATTGGCTCTGACTCAAAACTTACATTTTGTTACATTCTTATGAAATATGCAGCTTTGTTTCATGTTTTATCCAACCTCATATGTTTGATTCTGCAATAGAGTTTCTGGACTATAATTTTGTTTTATTAAATAAACTTCCTTACAATCTACCATGGCATATATATGATTAATTATTCTTGGATAAATTGAGCTAGATTTATAGAATTCTCAGTATATCCGGTTGCCAGCATCCCAAATAAAAAGTTTGGGTTGTTATAAACGTGAGACCCAATCACTTTTGCCAACATTTACCAATGACTGCAGCTCTTTACCCAGAGATTGCCTTATCAAGAACTGCCCTCAGCCCTGAATGTCAACATGATCTTCTTGTACCACGAGCCAGGACCACTATGGCCAAAACTCGAGCCTTTTCTTGCATTGGTCCTGCTGTATGGAATCAGCTCCCTCCAGTGACACGTGCCTCCTTATTAGCTGGTGGCCCAAGTGCCTCGTTCCGCTGTCTTAAAACCTCTTTCTATTCACTGGGTCTTTCGCACTGGGAGCGCCTCTGATTAGCGAATACTGTGAGAGGCACTTTATAAATGTTTAGATACAATACAATACAACAGTGCTTCCCAACCTGTGTGCCGCGGCACACAAGTGTGCTGCGAGCGTGGTAGAAGTGTGCCGTAGCCAATTGTCGGAAATCATAAGTTTTATATGACAATAATATCATTAAAACATAATATCCACTATCCCATACTGATAAATTGGTGCAGTCAATTATTATTTCTTACCAGGCTGATTTAGCTGTATGTGAGGCTGCATAGACCACCGTGTATTGCATTTACTAACTATTCGATGAACTAACTTACTTATTTACTCTATGTCTATGACATTGTCGTTAGTAAGCTTCATTATTATGCATCTTTGCGTCATCGTATTTTCAAATTCAATATCTATGTTTCCTCGCGCCGTCGAAGTTGATACGGGTGCAGATGTGTTATGTGACATTGTTATTGAGCATTTATCAGATTTCAGAGACAATTACTAAATTATTTTCCAAGTTCAAATGTCTCTGACAAAGACTGGGTCAGAAACCCATTTCATCACCAACTACAGATAGGACCTATCTGAAACAGAACAGCTGATTGACATTGCAGCTGACAGAACTCTGCGACCTAAGTTCGGAAAAATGAATTTGACAAACTTCTGGATTATGATAGAGAAGGAATGTGCCAAAGCTGTCGGCATAGTGCTGCCGTTCTGCACTAATTACCTGTATGAAGGCATTTTCAGGAATGACACAAATCAAAACGAAGCATGCACAGAGGGTGTTAACAGTCAGTTTAAAACGACTTACGAGTGTGCTTGTCAACCGCTGTTCAAGCTCGTATTGACACAATTTCACATTCTTTGCAAAGTAAACCGTCCCATTAGCCATGGTTTTTCATTCTGGTTTATAGTCTGCTTTTAATTAATTTGTTTCGGTTACACTGGTTTTAAAAGAACGGTCGACAATTCCTGATTTTCAGTATATTGCAGATGACGTTGACATAATGAAATTCTTTTATCATTAATGCCCAGTTATAGACACAAAAGATTGTAGCTAGGTGGATAAATAAACGTTCTCTTTGTCTCTTTGTGCCGTCGGCTCTAGGAGCCCTAGCGATCGTCATGCCACACAGTCTCCGTTGCCGTCTTGCTACTTCTCCCAGTAGCCCTTGAGTCGCGCTTTGGCCTGGGAGTCCCACCTCAGCGCTCCGGCCTGGGAGTCCCTCCATCCGCGACCATCGGCGTGGTTTGGTGTGTGGCATGACGATTTTCTTGGCATGATTAACAGGGGTGGTTTGCCATTGCCTTCCCCTGGTTTTGCCTGCCGTGCCCGTTCGTTCCCCCTCCTAGGAAGAGTACTTCCTAGGAAGGGTACTAACGGTCCGCACCACGAGAAGGTGGGCACGGAGGACTTTGGTTCACCAGCCCAGGTCGGATCCGAGTCTACGCTCATCAGAGTCGTCGGTCAGGTCGCCTCCCTGCTTTACTCTGTACCAGAGTGACTGGTGAACCTTTGCGAACTAAATAAACGTTACTTTATCTAAATTAAAACGAATAAGTGCATCTACCAAATATATATGTCAACTAGACATTTATATAGCGCGCTAACCACTACATTACCGAACATCCCCAATATACAATAGGTACCATAAATGCAATATGCCGTATGGTGAATGGTTCTTAGAAAGTGTGCTGCGGTTGAAAAAAGGTTGGGAAGCACTGCAATACAACATTGACATTGTTAAAATTGTCTGCTTCAGCTGTAGTTCTGCTGATCTTTTGTGTTCCTTGTGTCTAAACCTCAGTTCTGTTGTGCAGAACCTTTGCTGTGATTCTTCCAGCTCTGCACTTTGCTTTATTCTCTTTTAGTATACAATGTGCCAGAATGAGAAGCATAAATTCTTGTCAACAGGTGCCAAGAATTGATGTTGACAAGAATTGATGCAGCTCGCAATCTTTGAACTTCTCTGTTTGATTTGGTCATGATTTGTATGGACTTGCTGCGTAAGTTTGCCATTATATTATGTGGTAGTTGGTTACATCTGGCAAAATGTAACATTGCAGGTTTTATTTCTCGTTGAGATACGTGATGGTTCAGCTGAAATGGCCAATTCTCAAACGCCAATGTCCCTCGATGTCAAAACAGAAGTCACTGAAAATGACTTTAGAACAACCACTAGCAATGGGTGCCACCAGGTTTCAAAGGCAGCCGGACAAAACAGCAATGATGCTTGTGAGTGCAATTGCCATAGCAACCAAACAGCCGAGTCTTACGAGAATTCCAAGAGCCATCTGGTGACTGACTGCAAACACTGTCAGTCGCAGCACTATATACTCTTCAAGGATTTCAGCACGGTATGGTATATTAAGTGTGAAGCGCTCTTTATATCTCTTTATGTGTGCTGTGTATTTAACTTTCAGAATTATCAGAAATCCCTCTTCTTTGGGTGTAAATCTTATCTCTCTGACCTTACTCAGAGGGTTGTTCTCTTCGGTCTGCGGACCGCCTTGATCTCCTTGTCCCTTGGGCTAGGACTTCGATGGCTCAGCATCGTGCTTTTGCCATCCTTGGCCCTTCCTTATGGAATGACCTGCCCCTTACTCCCTAGCAGGATATTGCTTAGGATCTCGCCCTCTTCTCTCTGTTGCCTGAAGACAGCTTTTCCGTCAGGGCTGTCACACTGGGAGTGCCTCTGAATAATCTATACTGTGAGCGGTGCTTTATAAATAACAATATAAGATAAGAATTATACCGCATTGTTCATTCTGTTAAAATTTTAATTTTAATTGAATCTGCTTACATCATATCAGGTATATGATTCAGACCACATTTAACCATAGAAAATATTAGGTTTAATTTATTGCTATGATTATTTCTTCCAGTTTCTTTTCCATGGCCTTTAAGTTGCTCAACAATTTTGTATGGAATCTATTACAATCAGGTAAAGTAAATTTATTAATAATGATTAATATGACGACTTTATTTCAAATGTTGTTATTAAGTAGATGCACATGTAGTTGTTTTCAGGTTTGTTCCTAATTTCCCGTAAATTTTGATTTGTTTTGTATTATAGGAGTGGCAATTTTCAAAAACACCAATTTTCTATCCAAAGCAGTTGCCAGCAGACGACATCCAGAACTCTCTTCCCTGTTCACTTAATCGGGTAAGCCATTGTTAAGCCATTGTTAAGTTTAATGAAAGCATTAAGCAACTATCGTCATCAGTTAGAGGCTGGTAAAAATGTGTATGAATTTAGTTCCAGTAATTGAACAGTTGAAGGTGCCACTTGAAAGGAATTTGAAGTCCTAGTACTTTTGAGGGTAGAAATTGAGGATCACTTTAATGTTTATAAATGATGTTTCCCCAACTGTTTAGTTATTAGTTGTGACTCTATACTTCAGTTCACTATTCTCTGGATAAAACCCTTAAGAAACAAGTCTTCTTTCATTTTGCATTTACTTTGGTTGCAGGTATATACTGTTTATATACTGTAGAATCCTCAAATGTGGTTTTGCAGATTGCATGGAATACGAACTATGGTTTTCATAAGTGGTTGGCTGCGGGTGGCCAGGCTGGCATACTACGTGTCAAACTGATTCAGGAAATCATAGGAAATGACAGTAAAACTAAAAGAAAGATTATTAAAAAACGATGACACTTTTAGAATCATAGTGTAGGAAATTTTTTAACTGAATGCTTTGTAAGCCAAAGTATCTTTAAATGGTATTTATTCTTTCATTTTGTTGACCCATTTTTACATAACTTCAGACTGTTTGTGTAAATATGTGACGCCAGGGCTCAAAACCCGTCGCTTGTCGCTTCCTAGATATTGAGCTAGAAGCAGAAATAGGCAAGAGGGGTCCAAAATACTGAACATTCTTCAATTCACCAGTTATAATAATAATAATAATAATAATATTTATTCTTTAATTAAGCGCCTGCAAACGCACTGCGCTGTACATGTACATGTTATGCGATAAATCTTAACTACTAACAGAACAGACAGCCTGCAATACACGGCGCAAATTGCAGCCTACAAAGCATGTCCGCCTATGGGACTCGATCTCTGTACCTGTCGCACTCTACGCCAGATGTTATCCAATGCGCTATTGTTGCCTATGAATTTGCCATAATTTGCAATGTAGTAATCCGATTTTGATGCCGTTTGTTTTATTCGATACAGGATATTGTCCTATATTGTCCAGCAAATTTGTAGTACAATCAAGTAATGGTTGCTGAGGACTTTGATGACACGAATATTCGGAAATTTTTTATTCGATTTTCTTACTATATATTAATGAAAGAATCAAACGCACATAACTTCAGTTAGCAAAAAGATATTTTCATCCTGTAAAAAGTATTTTGAAGCAGATTAATTGAAGAATATGACTAAATAAAAAGGTCAAAAACCGACATGTGACGGGTTTTGACCCCTGGCGTCACATATGTCTTCTTGTTACTATTAAAGTTGCCTTCTCTGGGTCTTAAGCTCCTTGCATTGTGTTAATGTGTGAATGCACACCCCAACAGGTTCACCTGTACATAAACACATACATACATATTTACATACCTTGTTACATAAATATTTACTAATGCATCCAAACAAGTATGCATATGCATACATGCCAGGTATACTTATGTATGCATCTGTTTGAATATTCAATATAGCACTACTTCAGACTTAAGATTCTCTGGAAGCACTGTGAAAGTGTATGGCTGTCTGAGAAATGTAAATAGCAATGAGTGCTGTAAGATGGGAAGATAAAATGAGAAGAGAATATAATGCAGCCAAATCAGGGGAATGGTACGTTTGAAGGAAGGATGGTCCAACACAAGAGAGTGCCTCCTGGTGTTCTTGTGTGGATGAACAGAAGTGATGGACTAGGAGATCATCTCAGGCAGCCATAGTCTAAGGGTAGTTATTGATCCCCAGCTGGTTTGAAACTGAACAGCTAATGCATTTGTATATTGGTGCAGAGCCAATCAAAGAAGTCTGTCATGGAGGGGGGATCTTGAACTCTGTACTGACCTAACAGGAATAAACTGCTTTATACCAGCACATAAATCAAGCAAAGAAATCGGTTACAGAATGGCCTGTGCAAATGCTTTGTCCATTGGTGCATTACTGTGGCTTGGCTACTGGTTGATTGCTGTTGTCACATGTTGCATTCTGTTATCTTTGTTACTTTGGTTTACCCTGCTGTTGTGCTAAACACAAGTCCAGTGAACACAGCCATGCCCTTTGGTAAGAGGTCATCCATAAAGGACATCTGCAATGAGGGGATAAAATGGGTCATCTAAATGCAGACAAGGGAAGAGGGTTAAGACCAGTTCAGACGTCTGCATCTAAATTTTTAAATTTTTAGATGCCATTTTTAGATGCCATTTTCTATCCAAAGCAGTTGCCAGCAGACATATCAACCTTCCCCTAAAGACGAAAGGTCAGGGAGATGATAGCCTAAAACCTCGTGCACGGTATAAACTTTACTGTGACTGAAGAGGCTTCTATTACTGCACATCCTGATATGAAACCCAAACTGTTGCTTAAACATTGTATTGTATCTAAACATTTATAAAGCGCCTCTCACAGTGTTCGCTAATCATAGGCGCTCCCAGTGCGAAAGACCCAGTGAACAGAAAGTGGTTTTAAGACAGCGGAACGAGGCACTTGGGCCACCAGCTAATAAAGAGGCACGTGTCAATGGAGGGAGTTGATTCCATAGAGCAGGACCAATGCAAGAAAAGGCTCGAGTTTTGGCCATAGTGGTCCTGGCTCATGGTACAAGAAGATCATGGCGATTATAAAGCGATCGCAGTGTACGGAGGGAAGTAGCTGAAACTGGTGTACGGAGGGAAGTAGGTGAAACTGGCAGACGAACAAGGTCACAGAGGTACTTGGGTGCTAAGCCTGTATAGGACCGAAGGACTAAAGTGAGAACCTTAAGCTGAATCCGAGCAGTAAGGGGAAGCCAATGAAGATGATCGAACATGAAAGAGGAAATATGAGACCAGCGAGGAAGTCGGGCTATTAATCTGGCTGCAGCATTTAAAACAGTCTGGAGGGGGAAGGCAGACTCTTGGCAGCCCAATGAAAAGAGAATTACAGTAGTCAATTCTGGAGCAGATGAAGGCGTGGATACTGGATAGTGGTAAAAACGGAGGAGGAGACTCTAAGCCGTCTCAGGTGAAAGTAAGAAGAACAGGTAAGATTAGCAATGTAAGATTAGCAATGTGTTGAGAAAAGGTGAGCGTACTGTCAAGGACAACACCAAGGTCACGGACACTAGAGAGAAAGTGAATTATGGTAATTTCTCAGCAAGAAGTGGGAAGTCTAGTTTGAGGAGCTGTTGACGAGTACCAAACCATATAAGCTGCGTCTTAGCTGGGCTCAAAGAGAGACGATTAGAAGACAGCCAAAGGTGTAAATCACGTGAGAGAGCATCAATGCGTCCAGTTAATGCAAGCTGTGCAGAGGGAGTGCCATGAACAAGCGCTTGAGCGCCGTCTGCATAAAGATGACCGGTTGATAAGTGCTTAGCAAATATAGCGGAAATGTCAGCCGTGTATAGGAGGTAAAGGAGTGGGCCTAAGACAGAGCCCTGTGGCACCCCAAATTTAACTCTGACCCAATGGGTTCTGGAGTCTCCGCAGATAACCATTTGCGTACGATCAGCGAGGTAAGACCGGAACCAAAGAAGTGGGGGCCCTGGATGCCACCTGAGGTTTCAAGTCGCTGCAGTAAACATACACAAGAACTGTGGAAATAATTGTAAAAAGAACGATAATGACATTAAAAATTTGCTTTGGTGAGCGGACATCCGCAAAGGGATGGGGGTAAGGTAAAATGCGGACAATGGGGAGGAAGGGGTCCAAAGTATGTAATATGTGCAGACGTCCTTTATGGATGACCCCTTAAACATGAAAAAATGCCTTGGGTCAGCATAGCACCAACGAAAAGTAACTAAGCTCCACCATTTCTGTGCTCGTTTTAGAAATCCAATATTTTTGCACAGTATGATAATTATGTGCTTGCATTTCAATTATGAACACAGGTTTGGAGAATCTGTTTTCCTTTCAGGTTCAATCAGCAGTCTGCATTATTTCTTAGAAAACATTTGCGAGAAACTAAAAAAAGCCTCATCTTCAACCAATCTTCAAATTACTTGTATTTTCTGAAACCACATGTCCATCAATTAATGCCAGTTAGCACAAACAAAATACCTGGTTAACAAAATATGTAACATTTGAATTTGAGTACTTTCATCTCTAAGAGCACTTCACTACAACTGTACCAACGATTGGTATATTACAGAGGTTAAATGTCTGTCATTTCCAAATCACATCCAAATGAAACTTAACCACACACACTAACATGTCATCAAAATCTAAATTGACCGCAATAACAATGCAGCAAAATTTAAGGGACTATAGTCAACCATTCAATACATTCAACGTTTGAAATACGCGGAATGTTTAGAAAGTTCTAAACATCAAGCTCTACTGGGCTCCACATGAAATGGTCATGATAAACATTTAATATCAGTATTGCTAATGCATTATTGGTGATAAAAATGACTTGAAAAACGATAATAGTCGAAAACATTGTTCATTTATTTAATTTATAACAAAACAAAACTTTTTAACATTCCCAAAGATTACAACACCTGAACGGGAAGCTGTTAGCATATAATTTTAATTTCAATGTAATAATATCAATAATCATTATTATGCATACATAATATTACATACATATGACAAGCTGGTATAGCATATATTTCTTATGACATTTTCGATTCCCTAAGGAACTCATGAGCCAGGACTACTTTCAGTATGTAGAATAAGGTTACCAGGCATCTATTTTTTTAACTGGACAGCTTGGTAAAAAAGAAAACGTAAAAAATGTAAGCAGGAAGGAACGAGACAAGAGAACAACCTTTTTCCAAGTTACTACAAATGAGATCAAAATTTATCTTGTTCCTCATCACCATTTAAGGATGCTTTTAACCAGGTCAGTATTTCAGATGGCTAATTTCTTTTAACAACATCAACAAATTGGAATTGCTGGTATGTAGTAGAAAATATCGATTGTAAACTTAAAAATGTTAGAGTCAACCACTGTTGTGAAGCAAGGGGGTGTTATGTTACTAGGTACTTTATATTCAAGTTTCTAAGTTTGGCAAATAATCACTAATTTCAACTACGACCTCGAAAAACAACATGTAAACATTCCCGAGTACCATAAATAGTCAGAATTTAGAATTTCTTCTCAAATAAAGAATTCTAGTCTGAAATTGATAAGATTTATTCTGATTTAACCTGATTGTTGTACTTGCCTATTTGCATCTAAAAATCTAAAAGTAGTGTATGAAATATCAACAATCTGCAAAATAATATTCAAATATCACTTCCCATCTAAAACATCACTGAAAAACCAATGCCACACTACTTCTATAAATCATGTCGATATCATTATACTACCTGGCTAGAAAGTGGCTTGTTTAATTCCAATACAAAAACCTGTAACAATTAAACGGTCACGATATCACCAAATACCCTAGTCTATCCACAAAAGTGATTTTTCTGGCAAACTGCCATTGTTTAAATCAACAAAATAAACATCAGTCATTTATATACAATTGTCCACTCATTATACAATATTAGATTGTTCATTTTTCATCAGTTTGCCCAGCATATAAAAACCATGCCAAAATATCTACTCAAAGGATTGATAATTTACATTGCTCCTGCATCAGGAGAACAAAGAAACAAAGTGACTTCAAAGGGACTACAGTTTAGCAGGTGCCTTTGACCCTTGCATAAGTGCTATAGTATAACTTATAACAAACAGCATACCTTAACTCGGAAGCCCTAATCTGTTGATCATTGAAACCTGAAGCTATAAACCAAGCATAAATAACTACAAAAACACAGACATAAATCCAGAATATGACGAACACAATTTTTTTACTACAAAATGGAATGCAAACACTTTACAACCCACAATCAAATTCAAAATATAAATGGGCCAGTGCTATTTCCTGTCATACAGAGTAAGTAAGTTCACTTGCTGTCAATGATGATGTGAAAACTTATTATAAAACTCAGCCTTCAATACTTCTTGAACCAGTAAAGGCTAGATCAAAGTCATCCCTGCCGATAATTTACACTTGCAAACTAAAGGTCACACTGGTGTCACGTGGTGTGGTTCTGAATCATCTGGGTGCAATGATGTTCCTGTCCTTATATGGGAATACAAAATGCTATCAGTCTCTCACTATTATCACACCACAAATAATTCTTACAACCTTATGCTGCTGCTAAAATGCCAGATAATAACTCTTAAAGATTTTCACTGCACACCATCCACAATCTAATGGTAAAGATTTCCCAGTCTGTCAAGCAACAAGACCTTTATTGTATCTTCAATTTAAACAGGCATGCGCATATTTAAGATTAACATGGCTCTTAGCATCAACTCAATTCACCAGCTAATTTTCCTTCACATAACTTTTGATATATATGTACTTTGAATAGAGCAAAAACAATTTTTCTACCTAATTGGTAATTTTGTAATTTGCAAGTGCACATCTATATAGCACCTTACAGTTAAAACCCATCAGAGGTGCTCCCAATCTGATGATACAATCAAATAAATTATCTTAACTGCTTGTTAAATTGAGGCACAGAAAGGAAAAGAAGCTCATGTCGCAGAATGCATGGAAGCCAGTTCCAGAATGAGGAACGAACCTCGAAGAAGCTTCCATGTTGGCTGTATGCGACAGGGAACAACCAGATCACTCTGTGTTGCAGAATGAAGAGATTTGCAGCCAGGTATGGATGACACTGAAATACATAGCTGTCTAAGGTGGGATGGAACACAAGTGGACATGCAATTACGCATAAGCATAAGGAGCTTAAACTCAATGCGTTATCTCATGGGCAACCAATGCAGCTCATACTGGAATATTTCAAAGCACACTACAACAAGATCCTACAGCTCCCAGATTCCAGTTCTGATTCAACAATACAGAACAATCTGCATATACCAATAACAAAAGCTGATATATTACATAGACTCTCAATCAAAGTGATAATGCACGAGGCCCTAGCCTGTCTTCTCTTAACACCAAGCAATCCACTTTGCACTTAACAACCATTCTCTTGGATTGCATTTTACAATATCCAACTGTACTTAATATGAACAATCTATGGCAAAACAAAATGAGAAGTTTAATCACCTTTAAGAAACCTTAACTGAAAGATGTCATTATTATCTGTGAATAATTAAATTTCAGAGAACAATAGGGAAAACACTACCAGGTATATAAATATTAGATTTCTTAATTTGACCAGTTATCACATTTTGAGATCAGACCTCAACCAATTAAACAAACCATACTGCCTTCACATGCTGACAACTCTTGAATTTTACCTAACAAATTAAATTATAAAACATTCAAATTGCTAAAATAAACCAGACAAAATGAAAACATTACATCACGGAGGCCGATTGGTTAGAATGCTCAGCCTGTAACGCAGAGAGTATGGGTTCAAGTCTTGCTCAAGGCAGTTAAGGACCTAAAGCAAGTCCTTCACGCAAAATTGTTCTGCGCCATTGATGTTCTGTCGTATGGCTGTGTGCACTTCTGAGCTTTGGAAGGATGTTAATATCAAATACAGTTGCATTGTATTGTAAAATATATTCTATATACACTAAAAATGAAAACATCAGTCAACTTTGCACAAACTACTGGATCTAAACATCATCTTGACTTTGCAATATCTGGCAGTTTGAAGGCATATGCCTCTTCTTCTGGTTTCCTATGACACGTAATTAGCAGTAGCAAAATACCTACCAGCAAACAATCAACTTAGATACCACTCCATAAGCTCACTCCATCATCTGACTTGCTGACAAAACATTCTACTCTCATTTTCAAATCCTAGGCATTTTTAGGCACAACTGGCTTCTAGAATCATCTGCCTGAAAATCCTTCATTGCATTGGTTAGCTCTCTCCCACTCTTTCCCTTCATGGTCTTCCTTACGTCAAAATCTGCTTATCCATGTTCTACAGCTCCCGACATCCACGAATTCAAACCTTCAATGCTCACAGAATGAATTTACAATCATTATGATACGTAGCAAGGTGACATGTAACATTTAATCACTTATAACACAATACCTGCAAAGTCAGCTCTTCTATCAGCCCATAGCAAGCCCCCTTACTGCAAAACAACTTATTACACAAGTGAATACGCAGTTTACATAAACAAATGCATATGTGTGCAAGTCCGTACCTATACAACTCTTTACATGATATACAGTGAAACACCATTAACACGCGGCCAAAGGGAGGCTCGCCGTGAGAACCACGCATTATGTGTGCTCTGCTTAACAAGTCTACCAGCTACCTTGTTAACATGCAGCCAAAGGAAGTCATGCAATTGGAACCGCGAGTTACACATGTGCAGCTTAATAAGTATACCAGCTAGGTATAGCAGTAATGTACAATGTTGTACATGCACTGCCTACCTTTGCACAATTAATGTGTAGTTGGCAAATCTCGAACATCATTATTAGCTAAAAAAATTACCTTTGCTCTGCCAAGTATAAATACACATGCATTTTTGCAAATGCAAAAAAAGAAGAAAAGAAACAATATTATTTTACAGAAGGCAGTGTATCAAAGGCTACCATGGGCCTCGAGTTGAGAAAAATGGTTGCTATGAATGACGAGAGAGAAAGAAGGAAGGGGATGCATCTGTAGAGTAAGTACCTCTAAGACCTCAACATACCATGGAAGGGAGAAAGGCAACTACGAGTGCCAGTAGCAATAAATGTTGCCACAGGCAAGATAGAGAGGGATTTGAGCAATGAAAGTTAAGAGCAACAGCTGTATCAACCTAGTTGCCAACAAACAAGTACACGTGTGTCGATTTTCGCCAAGGAATCAATAAGCACCAATGGAGAGGGGGTCAACGAAGCCTGGTTTCCTTCTTTCCCTGGGTCTCATGTGGCACGTCATTCCATTGCATGAGGCGATGCAACAGTCGTAGTTGGATAATCTTGATGTACTTGGCACCTTGTTCCTCAAGACATTGAGTCAGCGCCTGTGCCGCATTGTGAGCATCTGTATGTGAAATTCAGCGGCAATTTTCAACAGCATTCTCAACATTGTCATTGGTCATTATATTAGCACTATTATTTTAATTAAACTCAGTGTGTTACTCGGAAAATTCAGCGTGTTAACGATGCCCACACATTAAGCTTGTAGCATTGGGAGGCACGGTGACACCGCGTGTAAACTGGACTCGCATGTTAAAGGTCCGCGCATTGACGGTGTTTCACTGTACCTCTTCAGCAGAGGTATCCTACAGCCAACAGCCCATGGAATTTTATTATACCTTTGTTGTGTTTACCTATACATACATACATAAACACACACATATATATACATTTACAGTTACTTAGGAAATTAACACATATGTCACAATATATCTATATTATCTTTATATATTGATATACATATTTGTGTTGTTATGATGCTATAAATAATGTTCAAACTCCCATTTTTGAGAATCTGATCCAGAGCATGGATTGATAATGACATCGCCTCCGCTCTTCACTTCAGCTCGGTCAAGACAGAGTCCGCTTGAGTGGATGATGGCTCCTGTCTCCTAAGAACAACACACAACAACCGGTCATATTTAGTACAGACGAATTAATGGAAAATCCAAAGCAAATGAAATTAAGTAGAAATCAACTGATACCAATATTACTAAAATAATCAAGTTGCTTTAATCAGCAGTTAAGACATGACTGTGGCAACAGTCAAATGCCACATTTGACTGCTGTCACTGGTGCCCACAAATGCAGCATTCACGGTTGCCGATTGGTTAGGGTGCTCAGCCTGTAATGTGAAGAGTACCGGTTCAAGCCTCACCAAGGCAGTCATTGTGTAGAAAATTTGATTACATCCTTCACTCACAATTATTATTATTATTATTATTAAGCTTTTATCTAGCGGGCCTTCAAGGTGATATACTCAGGAGCGCTCGCAGTCCAACCACAGTTAGAGAACAGTCTTTAAGTTAGTAAGGAACAAGGTAGAGTGAGCCATAGGGACCAGGTGAAGCACAACAAGGAGGCCATTCCAGGTTGCATGGCCAGCGATCGAAAAAGAACGGCGCTGCACACTGGCTGTCCGCGTGCAGGGGACCAAGAGCTTGGTCTAGTCAGCTGAGCGAAGAGCAGATCACCGTAGGGCAACAAAGCTCCAGCGGGTATAGGAACATAGGTATACTGCTCAGCGGCATTGATGTTCTGTCATCATTTGATAGTGTGCACTTCTGAATTTTGGAAGGAAGGTTACAAAATACAGTTGTACTGTATTGTACTGTATAAGACAGTAATTCTGTTCTAAAAGAGAAAATTAACACCAACTCGATTTAGCTTCCATTCTTGATTGCCTCGCTGGTCATGGCAATTCATCATCCCAACTGGCTGACCTGCCTGACCCTGCGAGTCCATGCACGCCTCCTCTCGTCGCAGTTCCCCCGTTTTACTCAGAGAAAATACCTGTAAATCAAATGCTCACAGTCACCTGGTATCAAGACTTGGTAGAACGTTACCTGGCATGTACAGTGCAGAACACTTAAGACGAAAACGTTTAGAACGAAATATCGCTTAGTACGTAACGAAAGTTTGGTCCGTTCCCGTGTCAATGCGTTTTAACGTTAAATTATTCTCTTACTACGAAACTGATAAGACGAAAAAATCGGTTATTACGAAAATAATTTTCGGTCCCGTAAATATAGTTCAAGGGAAAATCCTTCGCATAAGACGAAAGGTTGAGTGATACACAACATCCGCACAGGTTGCGGTAAGGTTTCGTGCGCACCTTGTATATGTCTACCGTTAATTGACATCGTCGGTCTTTGATAAATGTCTCCATTCGGTGAAGAGATAGCTGAGGCCCACATGTTTATTATTGGATGAAATGATCGAAACGCATGAGCATCAAATTCATCATAGACAGGCACCATAGCCTGTGTATTCTTCATCGAACTGGTCCAGCTGTGTAGAGGGACAGGCGTATCGAGTTTCCACCCGGAGATGAACTGACCCACTCTCTGCCTATCCCCACTCACTGCAAGCCCACACGCCGAATATTATAATTATCTGTACGCTGTGCATGCGTGCCTGTGTGTGTCGCTGTGTGGTCCTTGCTGTCTGTAGCAGTCGTGCTCTTCTCTACGCCCCACCACTCTCTCCCATTCCACTGCCCCTCGTCTGCCTTTTGGATTAACACAAGCGACATTAACACAGCAGAAGAAATCTGTCTTTCAACAACTAAATTTGCATCTGCTGTAGCTTACAGGTCCAAAGGGTCAGGCTTCAAACCGGCTAGCCTAATCTAGTATGCATGAGGCTCTAGGTAGTCGACATATTGACCTTTCCCTAGGGCCAGCCTTAGGGCAGGTGCTGTCGATATCTTTGACAGATTCACCGACGCTGAGTCATATAACCCTGTAATATCTGTAGGTTAAAAACCGAAACTTCTGCCTGTCACACGTAATATTGTAAAAATTCATTCTTCTATTTAAAAGACATTGCTGATATTTTTAAGTAGAATAAACTTATCTCTGTAATATAAATTTTAGATAGCCGCATATACCATACGCATAATGCATGCACTCGTAGGCCTACATGTATGTCATGAACTACACATATTACTCTTTTCTTGATGTTTTGCTGTGTCTATTGTTGTCAAACGGTTTATACGAAATTCGGTTAAGACAAAATTGTTACTCTGGTACCCTGTCTTTCGTCTTAACCGATTTGCACTGTAACTCAGTACGTCATTCTTACACATGTGACAAACTGAAAGTGAGGTATTCATAACAACACTTATGAAAGAGTGACATACTGTAGGTCAAACAACTGACAATACTTGATATCAAAACTGTGGAGGAAAACTGTTGTCATGGCCTATTTTCTTACGTGCAGAAATTTATTATTTCAGTCTAGCTGGAGGAACAACTCCAGTCACTTGGAAAATGATAATGGATAAACTAAGCATTCTGATAACCATCATCACTACAGCACAAATGCTACTATGAAATGGTTAGATTTTGCAATTTGTAGGTGAACATTTACATGGTACCTCTACAAGAAAACTCATCAGATGTGTTCCTAACCTGACAATAAAAGACGATGATTAAAGGTACAGTCATCTTTCAAAATCTGGCAAAACAGAGGCATAAGAAGGAAAGACGCTCATGTCACAGGCTGCAAGAACACAAGTTCCAGAATGACGGGAAGACTTTGGCAAAGCTTCCATGTTCATTTTGGAAGTACATGATATGAAGGTCAACCAGATCACCCTGTGTTGGAGAGTGAAAAGTTACGTGTGAAGAGATCAATATATGTGAATGGATCCCAACTTCCATTCAGCATCACAAAGAAACAAAGCTTCGTTAAAACATAGTGTTCAATAAAGCATACAGCAAAACTTTGTTATATTGAAGTTCAAGGAATCATTTGTTAACGGTTCGATATCTGAAGTTCAAAATAAGCCAGGGCCTTATCCCACTGTGTTGCAAACTATATATAAGAAAAAAGAACTCAAAAGCATGCTTACTTCCATAGCACTCTGGCCATTTTGGCAGAAGAATAAGCCGACATTAAACTGGTTCTTTTCATCTTTACCCAAAGTATCCAGACACATGTTACTTGCAGGATTTCTGACCTATCAATTAACATAGCATGATATTTATTAGCATTAGCATGTAACACAATAAGCAACATAGAATAAGTGACTGTGTTAAAAAAAAAGAATATATTCTCAATAACAAATTGCACAGGTTCTAGCCATTCAAGTCTTTTTCCCTCAATCACAAGAATTTTTGTTCAATCCTGATGGATAATTGCTACTTTGGGTAAAATTTAAAATCTTAATTCTGGACTAAATATAACCACCAACAACGACAGTTTCAATCAAATTAGATGTACCTGCAATTACATTTTATATTTAAAAAACAGTATAGTTCTCTCTATTTATTTATTCCAGATATTTCCATAGCGGCTCTCGAAGTCAACTACTACTCAGAGGTGCTCTCGACTACAGCATTTGATACTATGCCGGAATTTTCATGCCGAAGCGCCACGAGCAATTGCGAGTGAAGGACTTGCCCAAGGTCCGTACGCAGTGGCTAGAGTGGGATTCGAACCTGCAACCCTCCGGTCACAAGGCGCCGAACTTACCACTGAGCCACCACGCCCCACTGTTGTCTGGTCTTCACTATCATCTTTGTGATACTCATCACTTGTAACACATTGCCTTCTATATGCTGCAACCCACCATTCCATATGCTTGAACATTTTCATCAGGAACAAATTTCTCAGGGTAGACGTTGTCAAGAAACCATTTAAAGCTTTTGCATTTTAGTCTCTGCCTCAAGGCCACTCGCTCCGAGATGTCTCCCGCATCTTTATCCTATCCACAAGAGAACAATTAAATGAATATCATATCTGCTACAAATGTTGGAAACATATTCAATGTATTCTTGCTGTAATTTTGAAATATTTACAAAGTCTTTAAAACATTAAGCAACTTCCTGGCTAAGTCATATCACAGCAACATATATTTGAACATCATTACATTTTGTTGCAAAATATACACTGTTACACAAATAATACACATGCACACTTCTAAACTTATATTTGGTGACAAAGGTAACTGCGCTATCAAAAAACATCCTGATCCAAAACCCAAAGCTTCAGACAGAATAAGCAAAACTACAGGATTCACAAGGCAAACATTTCTTAGTTTATATTTACGAAATATCTTATTTATGAAGTATCAAGCTTATAGGGAGAAATTAGTAAAATATATGCAGTTGTAAAGTTTTGTTTCTTAACATAAAGGATCTTCTGAAATACTTTAGAGTCAGATCTATTTCACTACCATACAACATAGCTTAAACATTTCATAAATTAGGTCCGAATGTACTGTATTCATTTTTCTCAACACTTTAACGATGAGAGTGTACTAAAAGCGATTGGGAAACCAATGCAGCTCGTCACTAAATTGTTAACTTATATATAGAATCTCAAATATGAAGTTCACATCTTATATAACTGTTTCTTTGTGAACCAAAAGTGCAAAAATGTTGAAATTCCAGTATTCTACACAAATTCTTTCATAAGAACAATTTTCCATGCTACACACTTTTTCTACGAATAACGGTCATGTTTGGAAGTACATACATTTGTAAAAAAGTTTTTCTCTTCCACAAAGATTAGTAAATAAGATGTATTAAGATAAAGGCTTACCAATAAATATTAAAAAGTAACACTCATATGGTTTTGTTTTAGAATTTTGATGAACAAAAAGCAAGACCATATGTATTAGATCGCAGCTTTTAAAAAAGATAAATTAACTTTACTGTAAATCGCATACTGTGTTACTCGTAATTTCTCCATTTTTTTTATTAAGTTTGTATTTTTGGAAGAATACAATTACTTGATGTGACCCGTGAGCTAACTTACTAGTATTTATTTAACCTTCAAGGTGATTTGAATTTGAGACTTCTGCCTTAGGATAAATAAGAGAAACTCTGCACTGACTCTCAGTCTGAGGACAAAATTAGATTGGAGCCACTCTTCACAAAAAACCTGAACCCACAGACCAGCCTCAGAATACATTTAAGAACTCTAAGTTCTTGTTTTGGATCAGCTGGGTTGATGATTACATTCTGCAACTGAGGGAGGACACCTTCCAGTCCATTGCTGACACAGTGGCTTGAGCACTTTGCATTAACCTTCTTTTTGGAACAATCGCCCACAGAAACAATCTGCCTAACGCAGCTAGAGAAACATATTCAGCTTATCTTCACCCTTTAACAACGAGCTGCATTGGCTCCCAGTCGCTTTTAGTACACTCTTGTCGTTAAAGTGTTAACTCAAATCTCTTTACACCTGTTAAAAACTCACGTTCCAGTACCTGAGAGGCCGTTCTTAAAATAATCACACATGCATTGAAATAAATAAACTGACAGGTACAGAGTTCAGAAAATAGAGAGGTAAATATTGCACATAATATCTGAGAGTTTATGGCATTCAAATTTTAAAAGATGTTTCACAACCACACAGAAAAATTAGCTCTGAAACTTACGATCAAATCTTTTCGGTTGAGATAATAAAGGCGCTTATACTCATCCATCCAGACTTCAGCTAGACGCTTTGAATTCAACCCATGGGTGTCTTTCTCTACAAACACATAATCAAATAATACTCCTTTTCATTTTTTCCAATCACATATCATATCTTAGATTTTTAATTATTCAAAGCTTTAGGATGGACTATATATTCCACACGTCTTCACAAAATTTCTTAAGTCAAGAATGCAGCTATGTAAAGCAATCAGACCTCAGTCTAACAAAACAGAAAATGCATTCCGCAAGATTCAAGAAGCTTTAATTACGCAGCTTTTCACGTTTCTGTTGCATTACATCTAAAGCTATATTTACACATCTTCAGCCACCTTCAACTATTACTTGGTCAATCAACATCGTTTTCACTTTGACACAAATATTTAACTACTAGTACAAGTGAATTACAAGTGCATGATCATCCTGACACCAACTACAATACTTGAGCATCATGAAGCACTTTCCCTAACATGGAGCCATACAAATGTCCAAGAACACGATTTCAAATAAAATGAAAGAAATAATCAGCAGCAGAAGTAAAAAGAATAAGAATGTATCATCTCTACTCAGTATCAGATTACAATACACGCCAAATAAAGACTGCCAACAAAATAATAGACCACCGTCTTACGAGGAAAAGTGTATGGATGAGCCCCACGGAATATATGACCCACTCTGGAACATGGCAAGAACTCCATTGAGCCACCGCACATCCACGTCTAGAAAAGCAAAGGCAAACAATTCAATGGAGAAATGAAACTGTACAACATCAACTGTAACAGTTCTAGAAGAAATTAAATAGCACTACAAAGAAATCACTAAACGGTCTGAAAGGAAACTCATCTGTTAGCAATGTTTTTTTTAATCTGACAGACACAAATCAAATCGCTGAACTTTCTGCCACTGAAAAGAAGCATACTTGCAAATGCAACCACAGTATATAATCAAACAAAACACTGTGCAAACACTGTCAAATACTGCCCTATATTGAAAAACTTTCCTTTTATTTAGGTTTTCTAATATTCTCATTCAATATTTAACTTGTTGTGCAACTACAGCTGTGCTCTAAGTCCAGCATTCACAGCTAATGCTACGATCATTTATGCAGAGGTCAGAATAACCTTTGCCCTGAGTTTGATATTAATGTAAACAAAAGCTCCATACTCTGAATGATATTTCCAGATTTTCTCCTCCCCAGACATCCATTCCCGGATCATATGATCCAATCTCATAGAAGTAGTTTCGTTCAGCTGCAAAGAGACCACCTGCCATCGTCGGAGATCTAAACAAGAATTCAGCCACCACATTGCTACTACTGAGAGGACTCAATACATTTCTCTATGATCTTTTAAAATCGGTCTTCATGCAAATTAATGCACTCTGATCTAACCTAAAGACTTCTACAGTGATGTATAATATCATAATAATGCACACAGAAGCAACTGATGTCAAAGTCACAGTCCATCAGAGGAGACAGGTCGAAATCCAATAAGTCAGAGAAACACGATTGGTTCTTAACAACATTTGAGAACCAACAGAACACACAAAACTGGGCTGTGGATTGCAAAGCTTCGAATCAGCCATCAAGAATGCCTGACAGGACTAAATACATTTACAGTGTTTTGGTGTAAGACACAGCTCAACAGCATTTGGAAGAAATCTGCTTAATAAAATATTCACAGGCAGACAGTCATATATCTAAACTGGAATGATAGCAATTCAGTGTACACAAAAAGCAAAAGCCAGATGCATATTGATATTTAAAAGTCTTTGACATGTTTTGCTGATCAACAGATAGATACATAGTGTGTTAATAAACAAGCACTGTTATTAATAAAAAAATTTAGTAATATTATTATTACTACTAATATAGTACCAAGACGCTAAAATTTTCATCTCTTAAATCATTTATATGCATATTAAGGTTTATTCCATTTCCTACAAGTAACCTACTACCCAATAGGGAATAGATGTACATTTATAACTAACAAGATGTACAGTCAGAATTTGATGCCAATCAGATGGCACTGCTGCAATAAACATGGACTCTGACACAAAGAGTAAAATGAGGATAAGAGTGGAAGAGATTCAGTCTTGTCATGGGCTTTCGCAGAAAATCTTTACAATCTTCACAATGTTGCAAATCTTTGAAGACCATCCAGAGAGTAATGTTAGTGCAAAATAGTAAGTTACCACATAAACACTATTCCCTTATTTATACAGTTTACTAGCAAATTCTCAGTTTGTCAAACTAACTTCTGAATAAAAGATATATAACAACATAACTTATGAATATGATTCAAATTAAAAATGTACTTGGCTGGATCGGCTTCACTGGTCCTTTCTTTCTGTTCTCTTTCAGAGAGTCCTCGCCAAGTGAAATGCAGACTCCATGTGAATCCTCCAACTGCCAGGCCCCCACTGCTTGAATACTCGAGTGTTTTGTCACTTATAGCATCTATCATTGGACAAATCACACGTGTACGATCCTCACCAATTCGACCCAAAATATATTCCAGCCTAAAACAAAAACATTTCTTTTACGTATATCACTATTTTTATTAAGAATATTACTAACCACAATACTTCAATAAAACTATTAATAACCATAAAATCCACTGACTTCCTTCATCCACCCACCCACCCCAATCTATTAATCCAATCCTCCTATCCTCTTGAAGCATGAATCAGAATGCTTACCATTGGTCATTAACTTCGCAGTGAGCATCAAGGAAAACAAGGACTTGGCCAGTCGCTGCATCTGCTCCAGCAATTCGTCCTCGAATCAAGCCAAGTCTTTTTTTTGCTCGAACAAGCTTCACAATGTTGTCTGGCCACACATCAGCAATATACTTCTCCAAATCTTCTCCAAGTTCAGCTAAAAGCAACAATAAAGAGAAAATTCAACAGGAAGCAAAAACAGCATTGCTTCTTTAAATTTTTTTTTTTAAATTTTTTGTGAGAAAGAGACTCCATAAACTAATGCGAAATGACAAAGATTACAACGCCCTTAAACTTAACAAATTATAATGTAATTGGACATTACAGATATTATATAATTCAAGCTCAGATTTACACCAAGGACATCATTATATTTTGGATAAGTACATCATTTTTTAAGTATCTTTCATTATCTTTCATATTTTTAGAGTTACATTTTGCAGGCATTTAGCTAAAATGCTGCATCCTTTCAACAAGATAAATTCTAAAATAATCAACAAGATTTGGCTTACGGCGATCGCTGAAATCATCAAGGAGGACAACTTCATGGAGCAAATGTGGAGGAGATCGATTGATAACACTGTGGACTGTTCGTAGTAAAGCAGATGGAGCTTCATTGCAAAATACTATGATGACGCTTGCATTCGGCAGTTTCTCAGGAAATTTAACATCTTTACATCTGGAGTTAAATAATACAAATTGCAGGTTACCAGCTTTTATCCAGTTGCACTTATTCTTGTGGAAGGGAGAAAGCCGTTTACAGGTTCAGCGAGGCTTCCTCCATTCCTCAGTGTTTCACTCGATTGAACCACTTCAAAAGACTATTCTGATATGTTGCAGCCAGACAACACAAAACCACAATTGACAGACAAATCCTTTAAAATTTTCTCTAATATTAAGTTCCTGCATAAATGCTTTAATCAGTTCAAAGTCTTCATCATTATGAGGTTGCCTATCTCCATAGAACTCTGCAAAGCAACTTTGATTAGACCTATCAGCAGGCACCCAGAGACCAAAATACCCCTCAATGAGTGGTACCCAGGCCACGAATTATATACCCAAAGCCCTTCAAAACAAGCATGATTATTTTAGGTAGCTTGCTTTACTCTGTCACAGACTCACAGAGCTATTAATAACACACAGAATAGTATTCTGATGGCGTTGGAGGCATCAGGTTGCATACAATGTTCAGTTATCAATCAGTGAAGCACACAGAAAAACAAATTTCTTTTCTCTGGGAGTCAATAGAAATTAATTCAATGTCCTACTTGTGGGCTGAAACTTACAGCGTCGTCATCCGTAAGGTGATTGTATCACTATCAATTAGGCCTGAGTCACATAATGTCTCACATGTAGCCCGTTGAATGATTATTATCCAACAACAGACTCACGGTAACCAGCTCAGAATGGAATCGGGCACCCTGGCTGCAGCTTACCAAACTTTTGACACCTCTACCTTTGATCTTGGTAATATTACATTGCTTTGCAGTTTCTAAACAAGTGTACTTGCAGAATGATACAACACTGCTATCAAGCTGATAATTTCCCAATTGACTGGTGAGCCTTTCACACAGGTTAAGAATTCAAACAACACAATAACTAATTTATATGCTACTATAAAGACCGTGTTAGCAAATACGTTAACAGTGTCATTTACTCCCTTTACCATTCATTTGCTGAGCCTGGATTCTGAAAATCCATTTTTTTATTCGAGGTACAAGAAATCCAGTCATTTTCAAAAGTGCAGCCTGAGAAGTGACCAAACTACTAAAACTCTCAGATATATATATATATATATATATATATATATATATATATATATATATATTAGGGTGAATCAGAAAAATGGAAAATCTTATATTTTTTGTGCTCTTGCTTTTTTCTGTTCCTTTTGGTAATGAAATAAGCCACAAAAAATTTCAGTGAATTTGGATGATGTTTAGTACTGCCTCAACGACTTTGAAATTAGTTAGCTTTAACTCGTTTTGTCCAAAAAATCTAATTTCAGTAAACAACCAATTTTACTGAAAAATTTAACAGTCAAGTCTAAAAAAACAATGTAACACTGCCTAAGAAGCCAAATCTATAACCATAGGCGTAGCCACATTGAGAAATTTTATATTTCAAAAATTTCCAGTGGGTTATACCTCTGCACCACTACTACTCCTGGATGTCTCCCGGAGTGCCTACTTTTGAATTTAAGTCTGGCTACGTCCTTGTCTATAACTTTAAATGCCAATATGTTTCTAATGAATTAAAATGAAACACGTTATAGGTCCACAATTTCTTTACTGTATTTAGTAGAAAAATTAGTGACTACGACTACATTCAGGAAAAAGTGCTTTTTGTTTGAATTTGGAAATTGTTTCCGATGGTCTTCTGCAATTTGGAACAAGAATTGTTTTTGATCTTCTTGCTTCGTCAAGGTTGAGTTGAAGGTTAATGCTGCCATTGTTCGATCCAGTGCAGAAGCAAGATTTGGTGGAAAGATATTCGCATCACTGAACTCATTTTGTCTGACTCTCGTAGTCAGCTGTGGATGGAATTGGAGTTGTCGCACAGTGTTCCTCCACAATATTTGAAAACTGTTCATTATTAGGCCTACTCATCTTCCGAATCACTGTGCTCTGATTCACTTTCAAAACTTGATGTTTGTGACTTAGATATTCCTCTGTTTTTTCTTTCCTTTCTTCCTCTTTTATACGCCTTAAGTTATCTTTTGGTGATTTAAATTTTTTATTTTCTTCTTTCTTGGCCAAATTTGCATGCAATGGTATGTTTCTTTCTGATCACTTATCCACAAGAAATGTTCTGTCTTCTTCAATTTCAATTATACTCATGGCATCATGATGAGCAATATCAAAGAGATTATTAATTGATTTAACAAAACCATCTCCTTTAGCTTGCTCTGTTGTTTACCCCACGATTCTTGTTACAACAGATACTTCTATACAAGGCCGTAGCTAGGGGGTGTTTTTGGTGTTTAAACACCCCCCAAAATTAAATAATGTAAAAATGAAATAATGCATTTACTAACTACAAACCCCTTGGGCGGTTGATTTGGTTGTATGTCGGCTTGCTCAAGGACGAGAAAACACCCCCCGAAACAGAAAACACCCCCCGAAACAAAATCCTGGCTACGGCCCTGCTTCTATATCTTGCTAGTAATGCAGCTAGCTTGCGAACAGTATTTCTTTCTTCTGCAATTGGAATCCTAGCTTTAGCCCAGATTTCGCTTACCTCTTGAACTAAATTTTCACTGCATCTTTCTGAGAAAGTTTATCTTTCTTGTGATGAATAAAATAAACTTTTTAAACATCCAAGCTTGTAGGCAATACTCTATTTCAGAACGTTTCCTGAGGTTCTCCAATAAGATGGATGGATGTTTTTGACCTGGTTTCAGCCATAATATTATTTCCTTTATTTATTAAATAAAGCTAAAAAGTATTTCTCAAATAGTTTCCAATATTTTCTTTTTCATAAATTATAGCAAAATTTTGTTCTTTTTAGTTCTTTATTAAGGAATAAGTAAGTAGGCCTAAGTATTACTGAGTAATTTAAAATGCTTTACAATAAAAATATTAAATTAAATTAAATTTATATTCCATATAAATATTTGAGCTCCTTGAGGCAGTCCTAAATCCAAACCAATTTCAGCCATATTTCACAGTTTTGCTCTATGGACCAAAAGGAACTTAAAAAGTAATGAGCCTCTCTTAATTGTTTACTTTTACTTTTTTCCTACAGAACTTGAATCACCCTAATATATATATATATATATTATATATATATATATATATATATATATATATATATGTACAAGAAGTAACTAATGTAAGAATAAAATTTTAAATCTTCCTGTTTGGCTGAGAATTACTGGTTGGTACCATCTAGGGAGTAACCGACAAGCGTTTCTCTGCCAATAACTGATTCCGATAATTTAGCACGTTTAATTGGTGATTCCGATACCGATAATCGCAAATATTTGTTGAGCTTGTGAGTGAAATTGTGACAATATGATGGTTATGTTAAAATATATATAGTATTATATACAGATATATAAAAAAATTTGTGGCATTTCGTTATGTATTTTGAAGTTGTTTTTGTTTGCAAATTTTAAGACAGTTTCAGCGAATATGAAAATGACAACCAGTCAGTTAAGGTTAGGTTTCGGGTTACAGTTGGGTTTAGGATTAGTTTATAGTGGTTTGGGACTTTGGGTTACATCATGCCTCCTCTCTTCATCTTATCTTTACAAACTAAGCAAATCGCCTTCGACTCGTCACTTGAATTAATTTAGACATAATTCCAGATCTTACTTCTGATAAACATCATGAACTAAATTACTTTCTAAAGTTTCTAAATTTATAATACTGATGTCAGAATCCAACGGCAGAATTTGTATGCTTGGTAAGATTCTCTTACCACCTGAATCAAAGACGAGGTCAGTAAACGAGTTTTGTTTCCGCAAACTTTATTTTCGACAACGTTTTCTTTATTTTGTAACATATAATGTCGCAATCTTGTGGAAGTTAACGTTGAATAGAAATTATAATATTAAATTATTAGTTCACATTCGAACAGTGCAAGTAAACCACGCTTATCATCGGAAACGAAAATTAGGTCAGTAAAGAAGTTTGTTTTATTTAGCACCTCAAGCTATTGCCTTGCAGAAATTGCCGTTGAGTCAAAAATTATCAGCTAACCTAGTTTTCAAAAAGTTTTGTTACATTTATAATATTAATGTCGCAACTAGCGGAAGTTGTCGTTGATCAAAAATTATAATATTAAATTAAAATCGCAATCTAACGGCAGAAGCAAACTAAGCTTGTCACAGGAAACGAAAATGAGGTCAGTAAACAAGTTTGTTTTAATTAGCGTTCCTCGCGATTGCCTTGCGGAAGTTGCAGAAGTTTCGGTTGATGAAAAATTATATCAGCAACCTTATTTATGAAAATGTTCTATCAATTTAGATTAATTTAAGCAAATTTCAAGGAGGTGGACACTTATGAATAACGATTTTTCAAATTTTTTTATCGGTGACCGAATTATCGGATTTTCCGATGATGGGATTTGAAGTAGTTATCGGTGCTTATCGGTTTCTGGGCCAATAACTGGTTACTCCCTAGTACCATCCATGCAAATTAGAGTAGCTGTGCATGTTTGTCATCCTCTAGGAAACTGCACAGACAATCATTCTGCTCTATGGAGATTTCTGATCCTCAATTTCACAGTTGCTTCAGAACACTGTGCTTCTTCATGCAGTGGATCTTCCACTGTACACATCTGCCCATCTATATGAGCAGTTAAAGCAGTTTTATTTATACGTATGATGTACCTCCTTCATCACGACTTGGTACACTTTGCAGCTCTTCTCACTTTCAAGTGCCATGCAATCCTTTCATACACCACCTTTTCTAAATAATTTATTGTTTCTGTTTGGGTTTCTTCTGCATTTGCAAAATACATATGTATTTTGTTCCTAGCAGCGCAAAGGTAATTTTTAAGCTGATTTTTTAAGTGATGTTCTGAGTTTTACAGAGTATGCATTCGTGCAAAGGTAGAGCTGTATACCTAGCTGACAGACTCGTTAAGCCGTACATGCATAACGCACGGTTCCGTCGGTGTGCCTCCACTTGGCTGCGTATTAACGAGGTTTCACTGTATGTACACACACACAAACATGTACACACAAATACACATATACATAAATCATTTTGACTTACTCTTTCGGCCGCAAATCTCGAATTCTCCGGTCCATAGCTACTTTGTTACTAGCGATAACATTAAAAGTCTCCTTTTCAAAGAGTCTATCCGCTTCCGCCTGCTCTTCTGCGGTCAGATGTACTGCCTCCCCGTCCTCTCCAGGACCCTTGATGTCGGGCGAGCGCTGCTGAGCTTTTTTATACCGTAGTCGTCGGAACTGCATAATTTTCTCCAAAGATTCTAACCCTTCAGGCACTTCGACGACTGGATGGTCGTGAACGGGGTGGTTGTCGTTTTCTGTGTATTTAACGACTCTCTGTTGGTTGGAGTAGAGGAAGTAGAGGGCTACAACGTAGATGTAGAAGCCTAAGAAGACCACCAAAATCCATGGCAGCCACTTGAAGAACGCTCGCAATAAATTCCGTTTCATGCTGACGACTTTCCTACTACTAGACGGCCGACAATATGAAAGCACGGCATTACCCTAGAACCCGATAAACAAAAAATGAAAGACGAAAGCAAAATAAACGCCACAAGAATGGGTGGGTATCTTGCTCCGTTAAATGCCTATACAAGAAAACATTACACGTTGACGACAACTGACCGACCGGATGTCCGGGCGATCAAAAGTAAACGCTAGGGGCCACGTAATCAGAGCCGCAAGTTTGTAGCTAAAAGTTTACCGTCTGATTTCTCATAGGCAGGTCATGAATATTATATAATATACGTCAACGACCGTTTATAATACTACATATAAGTATGTAATCTTTTAATAATGCAAGTTAAGTCAAACGCTCACATTTTATAACATAGACAGTTGATGTAAAATGTTACCGTCGTTGGATCAGGAAAATCCAAAAACCTATTAGCAGCTGCTATGAGCGCTTCTGACGCTCGCTTTAAGGTAAACTGTTCGGAGAATGGCGAGTTCATTGGTAGTCGATGAAGCAGTTCCGTAGCGAGGGATGTTACAGCGGTGCAATGGGATAGAGTGCAACTCAAGACTGTCAAGAGGGGCGCAAATTTTGAGACGGAATGATTTAATTATTAAACTAATTACTTTATCTTGAAATATATCCGTTTAAAATTAAATAAATGTAATAAACGTAAGTAACAACAAATACTTGTATAATTATACATAGGGCCTAATATTAATTATAGATACCTAGCTGTAACCTAATCGACAGTGAAGCTTATTTAAAAATTGTCGTTTGACCACATTTATAGAATATATTATATTCGAGATAACAAATTTGATCGCTATTGGGTATGGTTAAGTTGATCTTTGGGGTGCGCTATATTTACGCTTGGCACTGAGCGCAATTATAGCTTGCTACGTTCCTGCGATGATGGCATCATGATGCAACGTCAACGTATCTATAGGCCTACACAGTCGAAGTAGGCCTACAGTGCTCGTTAAGACTGCATCCGCGATATTCTCGGCATACCTTAAACCTCAAGACCAAGACCAAGACCTTGAACCTCAAGACCAAGACTTTGAACCTCAAGACCAAGACCAAGACTTCGAAACTCAAGACCAAGACCAAGACTTTGAAACTCAAGACCAAGACCCAAAAATTCACAATCATATTCAGACTGCTATTCCTTACTAAAAAATTGTCAAGTCAGACTACTCGCTATTTTACTGAAAACATGAGTATTTTATTTTATTCAAGCAAAACAACTCTAAATGGTGACTGAAGAGAATTCCAAAATCGTATTTGCAGAAGTTCTTCATGCGAAATTTATTCCAAATGTCTGTTGCATTTTATAAAAACCAATTTGCTCAGAATTTATTGACCAATACGTGAACAGTGGTGCCTCAAAATTCTGCCATGTGAAAAAATACATTCTACAGCTGCTGAAATCGCTGGCACAAACAGCAGCTTTTCAAGCACTGGATGTAAATGTACAAATCATGAGTCTGTTTTGAAATCATTCCATGGTAAATAACCAGAAGTTAAAAAAATTGTCCAAAACAACAGTAAAGCCTCATTCACGCCATGTAAATACCAAAGGAATTGTATTAGTAATTATTGGATCATTTTTTTCAAATTCTTGCATTTTGTTAAATGACTGCTCATATTGAAAAAGTCTTGATCTTGCAAAACCAAGACCACGACTTTGAACTTCAAGACCAAGACCAAGATCAAGACTTTGAACCTCAAGACCAAGACCAAGACTTTTGATCTCAAGACTAAGACCAAGACTTTAAAAACGAACTCGAGTGCACTCAAGACCAAGACCTTGGTCTCGAGGACAACAAGACTGCATATTACTGGACTACAACTGACTTATAGTCCAGTTCTGAAGGCTTACAGGGGTCATCCATAAAGGACGTCCGCAATGAGGGGAGGGAGGGTCATCCAAATGTGGACAAGGGGAGGGCGTTATGACCAGTGCAGACGTCTGCATTTATATTTTTAAATTTGATAGTTTTTTAAACAACCCTTGTTTCAACCTTCGCCAAAGAACAAAAAGGTCAGTGAGGTGATTGCCTAAACCGCATGCACGGCATAAACTTTACTACATGTATATTCGTTTATTATAAATCAACGAAGGATGACACACCGCATCACAGCTTACAACAGTCTAAAGCGATAATAGTAATAATGAAACTTTAAATAATGCGACTTTAGAGGCTTTTACTACTGCACATCCTGATATGAAACCCTGAAACTTAAACGTGCACAGGAACTGTGGAATAATTGTAAAAAGAATGACATTAATAATTGGCTTTGGCGGGGGAATGGGGTACAGTCAAATGCGGACAAAGGGAGGGAGAGTCCGAAGTAAGTCATATTTTGCAGACATCCTTTATGGATGACCTCTTGTGGCTTAGGAACTAACTCTCAGCAAAATAAAGTCCATTTGCCATGTGAACAAATATTCTTCAGCCACTGCAGTGTCTGTAGAATGTCAAAGTAGACAAGATAGTATGTGGTGCTCATTTGCGACAATTTTCAGTACTTTTAGCAACAACACTACATACAGTGTTGACACTAGTGGGACACAGGAATGAGCGTGAAGCATTGATATTTAAGCTGAATAGGTAAATTTCTGCGTGTAGATTTTTCACAAGAATTCTACAAGAAACAACCACAAGGATACCGTGAATGTGGAGATAATGTCGAGTGCAAATTAGAAAAGAATTGCTGTAGACACCCAGATCACACCCTGCTGAATCATATCTTTCTCATATCGTCCGTATTGCTGGAGCAGTAGCCAAGATGGCAGCTCAAAGGAAGGTTGCAAAGCATGAAAGCCTGACAACCACAGCCACTTACCAGTTTGTCCCTTGGCATTTGAGACACTTGCTCCACTTAATGACCATGGATTAAAGTTCATGGTCTGTCTGGCTCGCAATCGGACCAGGGCTTTGTTGATCCAAGTGAGACTCATTCCTCTTGCAATGTGTTGCCAAATGAATCTAATGTTTCTATAATGACCAGGTTATGTTTGAGAAGCTGGGCACCTATGAAGACGAGTTCACCACCAGGGGCGGCGCTACACCAGGGCGCGCCAGGGCAAATGCCCTGGTAAAAAAGCCTTTGCCCTAGTCGATGCCCTGCCAGAATTTTTGCGCTGTCCAGAATTTGTTCGGACGTATTTGTTATATCCTGTGTAATAAATTCAATTAATTCACTGAAATGTTAAAATTTGCTTTACAAATGTCAAAAAGCGTTCAGCTTCCGGGGGCTTCGCCCATCTGATCTCCTGACTATAGACAGCTATAATAGTGCTGGGGGCGATTTATAGCAAGCACGGTGGCGTGATCATACAAGGTCACCATTTAAGCTCGCGTTGCTACGCTCTCCATAAATCGCCCTCTGCACTGGTTACTTGTAAGACTGCCCTGGCTATGCCCTGGTTACAAAAACTGTCTGGCGCCGCCGCTGTTCACCACTCTACAAATGCATTCTCTCCAGCACAGATACATTTTTCTACATCATCTTTATTTTATGCTTTGGGTTAAAAAAATAACAAAACATAATTATTAGTGTATTATGTAATAACCAGACAGGAGTTTGACTTACACAGTGAAACCATATAACATTCTATAGTGGCCCATTTATTAGTGGGTGGAGCTTGAAGGGGGGCTGTTGAACGTAATTGGGCCCACCCGGCCCAATAATCATTACAATTAATGGCCAAAAGAAAACTGCTTAATTTTACCCAGGCAGAATATTATGTATGATATCCTGATTTAGTTTTTAAAACTGATGCAAGTTTTCAGGTACCAGTAACCGTCTTGATACTTACAAAATTTTGTCATGCAGCATCCTATTAAGTTACAGCAATAATAAGATCTCTAATTTCCTCCACTACACTCCTCCCTTCCACATTAAACACTATATATGTTGTCAATATACTTTCTTAGTTTCTACGAGCACTGCTCACGATACACAAAAACTAATGTGTTATTCATATGCAGCATGTCAAACTCATACAGAAACATTAAAAACAGTGAAACAAAACTTTCTAAAAAATGTGTTACATATTGCACTTAACAGAATCAATAATTTATAAAGAAATCTACATATTGTTTACAGGTAGATACATTACAGAGATGTCCTTAAGTATCACATAGTGGAAGATCATCCGACCCTAACGATTACAACCGGACCTGAATTTACAAACAAAAACAAAAAAGTAAACTATCATCTGACCTCTGAGATTATTTTACACATCCTGCATTGAAATTTATAATACCAAAGTATTTGTTATGTTTTGTTCAGAAGTTTTCAATACCAAATTTGCTTGGCAAGGACTTAGCAATAAAAACTGAAATTGCGATGTAAATTCCATGATCTCATTTTCAGCATCAAGGTTTTCTCCCTCGTACTAGTCCAGTTCACTGCAAAACAACACAAACTAAATTAAATGCACAAACAAAAAGTTATAAAACTATTGAACATATGAAGGAGAAAATCCCACACTGTTATGCTGAAATATCACACCTAAGGCCAGACCCATGAAAACTGTTTTAAAGGAAACATTACAGCATAACTGGTCTGAATTGAAGCACAAAACACTACTAAAAGACAAATGGAAAGCAATTCACAATAAATTCTATAAGTCTCCTACTGCAGCTCAGATGGTTCAGTCATTTGTATCGTTATCAAGTATCACTTATCAGATTTCAACTTGGCTTATCCAGTGGATTATGACTGCCTACTGTTTCACTTGAAGGGACCATTGATTGATGCCTTGTGTATTATGATAATGGCACCATAGAAGTCATTAAATTAGATCAGATTAGACTTAAATCATTATCAAATACAGGGAGGCAGCCTATTGGATTAATTGATTTCAATATTGCTGGGCTTCATTTTACAGTTATAATTATAAATTTTACTTTAAATTTTGTTAAAAGCTGGTTGGCTTTTAATTCCTCTGATGAGATAAGTTTATAATATTCTTGTGTGTTTTGTTGTCATGTCATTTTCCATGGCAAATGCATTGCTGATCTCGAAATTAAACCTTTCATTGCTGATCTTGAAATTAAACCTTTTCCTCAGTCTCCTGCATCCTCCCATTCTTTCCGTCGCATTGGATCCATCGACCGGAAGGCCTTCCTGCAAGGTGTTTTTGACTCCCAGCTGGTTCTTAACCCTCCCTCTTCTCTTGACGATCTCCTTTCCTGCTACAATTCCACACTCTCTAGTCTTCTCGATACCCATGCCCCACTCATTACCAAGCACAGCACCCACACGAATAACCCTTGGTTCACTTCCTATCTTCAGGCATTCAAAACCTTCTGCAGACGCCTCGAACACTCCTACAAGCGCACCATCGACCCCGATCTCTGGACATCGATCTCTGGACAACCCCTCGGATACATCGCAGCGCTCATGAATAAGCTGGTGCTTTGCGCTCAGCTTTACAGTGACGCTCTAGAAAATTGGAGATTACGATTACGATGCTCCTGTCATTTGACTTTTGCTCAACCCTAGTTTATGCCATTCTTAAGATACCATCTGCATCTAACAAGTGGTCACTCTACTCTTGATTTTAATTTTTTTAAATCTAGAAAAGGTAAGCTAGCTAAAGTGTGGTCTCTTGCCAAGTTGAATATTGTAACTCATTGTCACTCACAGCACTAAGAAAACTGGAGAATTTACAAATGGTCAGAATTCCCCAGCCAAAGCTATAACACAGACTGAGCAGAGAATTCAGTTATTAATCTCTCACAGTTTACAAGGAACTACACTTAATTCAGCATGCATAACTTTGTTCCTTGCTCACCCTCAGACAACAAACATTCTACTTAATGACATTCTGACATGACATTTCATGGTTTCCAGCACAGAAGAGTTTTGTCCTCTTGGGTTTCCTCAAGTGTTTTCTGCCCAGTTCTTTCCACATTCTCAGTTCTTTGTTTTCATTTTGGCTTAAACTCATGACTAGTCTGTTTCAACTCACTTCAAAAACATTGCCTGCTTTCCAGTTTCTCTGACCAACTGGATTGGCACTAGACTTCCCCAGTAGACAACGACTGTGAAGCGTGCTTTGACTTTGAAATGACCATAGATTATTGTCTTGCATAATATGACAACAGCACTGAAAAGTTCTCAGCTTAGATTAGATTAGCCTCGATCAGTTGCTCATCTGTGCATTCCATGGCCCTGCCTGTGTGGAGTGGTCTCTCTCTTGAAACGTTATTCTTCTGATTGCAGAAAGTGCTATACACACAGGTGCTATGTAAACTGCTATGCAAACTGAAGACTTCTTTGCTGGGGCTCTTTTGGAAGCAGCAGTCTGATTTGGCAACCTGAAGAGACACCATATCAACATGTATTACATTACTTTACACTAGAAACATCAGAGATGAAGAAATGTCTTTAACAAGGAAGTTCTTAGTTCTATGAATGTTTACTCTGTCTGAGGAGCTCCTTTTCTTTCGTTTTGTTTTCTTGGACCCAGTTGGAGATGGATGTGATCCCATAAGAAGCACTGATTTATCATGACAGCTGAAAGCAAAAGTCACACCTTCAGATTTTGTCATGGTTTTTTACAAGTCTTCAAACTGAATGACGCAAAAAGAACAGGTGAAACTGTAATTCCAAAAGAGTTAAGTAAATTTTATACTAAATAGAAAGTGAATTTAGTCTAAAAGGAAAAAGGAAATTTGGTCTATTACGAAACTGCGTTAACTCAGAACTAAAAGTTGAAAAATGTCATAGACACAAAACATAAAATTGGCACAAGTGGAACAGTAAAAGCAACATGAATTCAAGTTTAGCCATAGAGCAAGTGCTCAAGGAACACCAAACTAAAAGTAAATTTGTCGTAGTTAAAAGTACAACCAGAATAATAGTTTAAAACTCACAGAAGCTGATAAAAAGAGCAGAATACCTAGTACAGGGAAGGCGAACCTATGGCACGTGTGCCCAACCTGGCACACTGACAGATTTTGCTTGGCACGCCACCTGAACTCTGAACTTTGGTTTTTTCAGACTTTTTATATTTCTTTATCTGTTTCATTCAGCAATTTCTTTCCAGCTTCATTTTCACATTAAATTATAGTATTTGTTAGGCTTTAAGTTTTAAAATGCATTTGGTAGACCATAAATTTTGACTCTTGCATCATGTCAGTCTGCAACCTCAAACGTGATCATTAATTCTAAAAGAGTATTGGATATTTTGGCAGAAAATTAAGTTCTTCGAACATGGATTTCACTTCCAGACACATTCAACATTCAACACACTCAAAACAGTCGCATTTGTAATTTAATCGATTTTTCCGTCAAGTGACTCGTGCGAATCTTTGTTCTCAACCATGAATTTCATTAAGTCTGACATTAGAAACAGAATGACCTATGATGCAAGCGCTGCATGTGTGGCATTGAAAACAACAAAATATAAACCACACTTAAAACAGTTGGCATCTACTGTCCAGCAACAAAAATAACACTGACAATGTAATGTTCTATATAAAATTATAAAATAAATAAATCGAATTATTCAATAGCCATATCTAAAAATGATGTGCAGTGACATTTCATTATTAGCTTTCACTTTTTTGTGGTACTTTATTCCGTGTGCATTGGTTCAATAAAATTTCTGGCATTTTCAACTTTCTTTAAGAACGACTTTCTGGCATGCGAGCTAAAAAGGTTTGCCATGCCTGCCCTAGCAGAAGGCTTGTTTCCTTCACAACTTTACTTTTACAGGACTCTGACTTGTTTTCTGTTAAATAAAAGTGACATGGTCAGAATTCCCAGGCCAAAGCTATAACAAAGACTGAGCAGATAATTAATCGTTTTAAATCTCTCTTGCAATTAACAAGAAACTGCTACAATGTTGCTTAACACTTTAACGACAAGAGTGTACTAAAAGCGACTGGGAAACTAATGCAGCTTGTCATTAAAGAGTTAAGTGTCATGTAATTAAACTGATAGTTTACACTGTTCCATGCTTCTGCACATGTGTTTTGTATATAAAGGATTTTGAGCTCAATCCTGAGGTAGAAGCTCTTTACAGACTTTGAGCAGACAGCGTTTGTACATTTCCTCATTTCCGAAGTAAGAAAATCCAAAGTAATTAAACACTTCTATTCATTGACACAAAACATCAACAACAGGACATAGAGGTAAGGCAAACTGTAACACCTTTGACAGAGCCAAACGAGGGTCACGGGAGATGTGGAGGGAGGTCAATCGGCTGCGAGGAGGTGACCGAGGGAGCGCTCCCCATTTGGGATGTACGGTCACAGCTGAGTCATTGAACCGGCACTTCTGCGCAATATCAACTGACAACCATTACGAAATTCCCAAACTTAAAACAATGGTTATGGACGAACCGATGGAGTATGTAGATGCTTATACTGCCTACCGATTGATGGCATTGACTGGTAGCACATCTACGGGTCCGGATGGTTTGATGGCATAGCTGCTCAAGGGAGCAGCGCATCTACTAGCAGAGCCCGTTGCAAAGCTATACAACTTGTCCATCCATCATGCTTTCGTTCCTCCGCAATGGAAGATGAGCACAATAACGCCGGTGCCAAAGATCCCTCATCCTATGGAAGCTGCAGACTTTCGACCAATTTCGGTCACGTCCATACTCTGCAGGCTCCTGGAGAAGATCATAGCACGCCACTTCTTTTATCCTTTCTTGATGACACCATGCATAAACCAGCAATTCTCAGACCAGTACGCGTTCCGCCCCACAGGATCGACCACCGCTGCCATAGTCGCCCTGACCAAGGGTGGAACTCCTCAGTGAGGACCATTATGTACACTTGATAGCACTTGACTTTTCTAAAGCTTTTGATACGATCCGACATGTGTATCTTGTGGAGCAATTGGCAGAGCTGCCCATTCCGGACTGTGTGCATAACTGGATTGTAAATTTCCTGACAAACCGAAACCATAGGACAAAATACAACGGAATGGTCTCGCATATTACTAACATCAACGCCAGCATTGTTCAGGGGTCCGGTCTGGGCCCTTTGTACTTTATCATGGCCATATCAAAGCTCAAAACTTTCTATGCTCACAATCGAATAATTAAATATGCCGATGACACTTATCTGTTAGTACCAGCTAAAAACAGTATACAATCAGGGAAGAGTTGTACCATGTAGCAGAGTGGGCCAATCTGAGCCTTAATCAAAGCAAGACACAGCAGATGATAGTTCGTCGTCCAGGGAGGGGGCAAGAGGACGCACCTGCAGAGGTGCCGGGACTTCGGCGGGTCCAGAGTATGAAGATTCTGGGAGTTGTAATGAATGAAAAACTAAGTTTCGAAGCGCACATAAGGAGTGCTTGCGTCCAAGCAAGACAGTCGATGTATGCTCTGCGTATCATGACAACGCACGGCCTGCGCTCCCCAAGCTTGCATCTTCTTCTCGTTCATTGCGCTCTGTAAATCGGCTTGATCTTTTTGTTTCCAGGGCTAAAACTGCCTTGGCCCAGCACCGGGCGTTTGCTGTAGTTGGTCCCACAACCTGGCATGACCTTCCCCTCTGCTCAGGGGCAAACTAACAACTGGATTTTCCTCATCGGTCTCACGTTCTGTAAAGGCATTTCTGTTTTCCTGGGGCTACTGCATGTGCTGAGAGCGCCTCTGAATAGTAACTGTTATTCTGCGAGACACGCTTTATAAATTTCTAGATACTATACAATACAATACAATACAAAACTGAACATGATATTGCTGGAGACATTGAACTGATGGAACTTGTTTCTATATTTGCTAAAGAGAAAGCGTGAAAAATAACATTTTGAAACTACATTATATTTGTATAGACTTCATAGGTAGGTAGGACTTAGTGCATGTAGCCGTAGGAGTTACAAAGTGTTCAAATGAAAATGTGCACTGTCTCATTATTTAATATTTACATTTTAAATTCACATTAAATGTGTTAGACCCTGCACGGCCTGCAGCATAGGCTGCTTAGCTAATGCAGTTTCCAGACTATTACTTTAAGTATGCATGGCTAACTTTTAAATTTAGAAATTATTAAGTGCCATATTTTTGTTTAATATAGAAGTAATAATGATTCAAGAATGATTATAATGAATGGCTGCATTCCTGGTGCACTGCTGAGTGTCCTTAAGCAGACCATATCAATGACCAAACATCTGCTGCACATTCTGTGATGTGGCTCCAGAGCGATGTGCAGCACAGGCCTGAAAACACGAGGCAGTGCTGTCAGCTGGAAACTTGTACCATTTGGCACCACGCCACCACCGCTTGCACCAGCACTGGCAGGCCATATGCGCAGGAAACTTCCGCCGCACAAGTAAAAATTCCGCTAAAATTAGGAAGGCGGAAGCTTCCGCCGCAGAAGTAATTTCTGTATCCGTTGCGTGACGGAATCTTTATTATTATTATTATTATTATTATTATTATTATTATTATTATTATTATTATTATTATTATTATTATTATTATTATTATTATTATTATTATTATTATTATTATTATTATTATTATTATTATTATTATTATTATAGAACAGAATACTCATCAGTTACCAAGCAGAACTCAGATATCTGGAAAATATAGGCCTATTTGTCTCTTCTGGATCTTGACCTGGAACCAATTTCACCTTCTGCCTATCGATTATGATTTGCCTGAGCGCCTGTTAATCAGCTGGTTCCCGCGACTCACTTGTATGGGCGCTGTAGAGATACGTTTACGATTACGAAGCATGGTGACCGGAAGCCCTTGCATCTATAGACGCGCTCTGGTTACGCAGTTTCGTCATCAATTGCGTTGACGTTTGATCGCCATCTTGTTTTAGAGTGACCGTTTAACAACATGGGGGGTTCTGAAAATGTCGATTTTACTTTCTTATGTTTTTTATTGCGGCAATTTTTATTCTTGGGGTTGGGTTTTTGTACATCGCCGTTCAGGCTATTATTGAGGGGCTTACTGACGATGATCCTTATTATATTACAGACCGTTACATTTGTCCCACAGGCAAACACCCGCGTGGAGTTAACTGCAAATGCCTGAATCCCTAAGGTAAGTTTTGTCTTCTAGGTCTGCAAAATTAGTATACCAGTATTGTGTTTTGATTATTGGTATGGGTCGGTCTGGTCCGATTTCACTAAATTTTACCTGTGTTGATTGGCGTGTATACATCTTTGCCTTCTGCATTTTTGGGATGCGTGGCGGAAGATTCCGCCACAGAAGAATCTTCTGTGGCGGAATCTTCCGCTAATGTATGACGTAACGCGACAAGTCAGTCGTTGGATTTAACTGTCGTAGGGTTTCAAAGTTTTCAGAGGTAACACGAGTTCGTCAGGATACGTTTTTAATGCCAATCTTCTTCTTTTGATGCCAGGACCTGGAATATCTTTATATTTGTTGAAATGAAACTCGGGATTTTGAAGGATTTTAAGCTAAAATGTGGTGAACTGTACAACTAGAAACCGCATAATCTACAACGGTAAACAGTTAAATATCCTACGACGTCACAATACGAGTTGCCTAGCAACGCAGTAAAGACGACCATTTATTGACAGTTTAAACATTATTTGTTGACATCGAATTTCAATCCTACCACCCCAGATATCTTCACTTCCCTTCCTTATCAGATATTCATGTTTAATAACAATACAATCCATCTAAACCGAAAGGCAGAAGGCATCTTCGTCCATTTTTATCGCAAGTAATGAGTCAAAGGTCGCCAAAAGACGTAGGGGTTTGCCCAGTTTGTTTAAACGAGTTCAAACTACACCGTTTGAAAGGCACACTACACACTCATGGACCCCGTCGGAACCCATGTCCCGGATCAGACCAGCCGCCTATTAGCGTTCTGCAAACAGGGAGCAACTCTTCACACGCAACGAATTCTGACATTGAAAATGGCGATGATGAAACCCTATTCAGCAGTAAGCCATTATTAGACATTTTAACCCATCCAAAGGTTAGAAAACCACTACTGAAACACATTCCACTAGCAACAAGAACAGCGTGCAGGAACTTACTTACAAAGATCCTAAGGGCAGTTATACAAGAACCAAATAGCCCCTCGAAATGGCAAGATCTACTCCAATTTCCATCGATAATTCTATCTAAGCCCAAGAGGGGAGGTAAAAAGCGGAATTTGGGCAAGGTAATTCTACAGCGCATCGAAACCTGGCATAGTGGAATGGTCTTTTCTGATGTGGCTAAAGAAATCGCGCCTTCTGACACACGAACAAGGAGGAACGACAAGACCTACGATGGGAAAAAATATCTTGCCCAGGCGGTGTCTAGCAGACTCGAAGACGGCGACATAAAAGGAGCCCTTCGTTTGCTATGTTCTGATGATGTTCCTGTAGAAGATTCACCTAAAGTAATGGAAGAACTGCAAAAGAAACACCCGAAGGCCTACAATGACCGGAGAACACTGCCATGCCCTCAGGAAGACAGGTTTGATGCCATACAGGTTTCTGGAAAGATGGTTTGTGATGCTATAGCTTCCTTTCCAGCGGCATCTAGCGGAGGACCAGATGGCTTCACACCACAACATCTAAAGGACCTCCTGTCCAATGCAACAGACACAGATTTCGTGGAGACTACTTCTGACCTAATCAATCTACTACTGAGAGGCGGGCTACCGAAACACATTGCAGAGATTTTATACGGCGGTAGATTAATAACACTTGGGAAAAAAGATGGAGGAATTAGACCAATCACAGTAGGATACTCGTGGCGACGTCTTGCTGCCAAGTGTATCTGCCAAGTCGTCACTCCATACCTATCGCAAAGTCTGTCACCGCTCCAAATCGGCGTGGGAGTATCAGGAGGGGCCGAGGCTGCTGTCCACGCAACCAGACGATACTTGCAGTCTATGCCTGAAAACCACATTTTAGTGAAACTGGACTTCTCGAATGCCTTCAATGCTCTGAGAAGAGATTCAATGTTAGAGGCGGTAGCAACAAAAGCTCCAGAAATATACAGATACGTCTTCGACAACTATGCCTACGCCCCCCAGCTACAGACCAAACAGCATACTATTCTGTCAGAGGAAGGGACTCAACAAGGCGATCCCTTAGGACCACTGGAGTTCTGCCTGACGATACATCCACTTCTCGAAAGTCTGACAACCCCACTGAATATTGGCTATATGGACGATCTCACTCTTGCTGGACCGATTGATAAAGTCGAGTACGACATCAGCTCGATAGAGAAACTCGCGCCAATGTATGGTCTACAGCTGAATCGAGCAAAATGCGAAGCATCCGTTAGAGGTTACGATGAAGCAAACTATAATCAGACCTTCGCCGAGTTTGAATATGTGGCCGTTGAAGATCTGACATTGCTGGGAGCACCGCTACTACCAGGCAGAGCTGTCGATACATCCATTCAGAAAAAGATTGAAGATCTGGAGAAAGTCATCACAAGACTTGAGATGTTACACCCACACGACTCTTTCACCCTGTTAAGGTGCAGCTTAAGCATACCGAAGCTGCTATACATATTAAGAACATCAGCCTGCTTCCTAAACGAAGGACTTCTATGCGACTTCGACGAAGTCTTGAGAACAGGACTCTGTAGCCTTCTTAACATTCACGTGAGCGACGATCAATGGATCCAGGCATCTTTGCCTGTGAGAAACGGTGGTCTTGGGATTCGTAGTGCCGATATGCTGGCAACTTCCGCCTTTTTGGCATCAGCCGCTGGCACGCGAAGCCTTCAAGACCAACTGCTGCACGATGTCGCCGTAACGGTCGCAGATCCATTGGTAGAGGAGGCTTCTAGTTCGTGGTCTTTGAGATCGAACGCGCCTACTCCCATCGAACAGAAGGCTCATGTACAAAGAGAATGGGACAGCGCACTGATATCGCGTGCACTTGAAGGCCTTTCAGAAAGAGCTACTGATTCTACTGCCAAAGCCAGACTGTTAGCTGCACAATCACCACACTCAGGAGACTGGCTTCAAGCACTACCCATAACAATCGCAGGATTACGGATGCCAGGAGAAGTACTGAGAATAGCAGCCGGCATCCGGCTGGGCACTGCGTTATGTGAAAAACACACATGTAAATGTGGGGCGATAGTAGAATCCAATGGCCATCACGGATTTTCTTGCATCAAGGGAACTGGAAGGCAACAACGACATGCCATGATCAATGACGTGATTTGGCGGGCCTTCATCAGAGCCAAAATACCGGCCATCAAAGAGCCCAATGGCCTCTCCAGAGCTGACGGAAAAAGGCCTGATGGAGTCACTATAATACCTTGGGCCAGAGGTCGATGCTTAGCCTGGGATGTCACGGTGCCAGATACATTCGCAGCATCATATCAGCATATAACATCGCAAAATGCAGGTGCCGCAGCGGAAAAAGCAGCCCACAATAAGGAAAACAAATATGCTGCCATCTCACAATCGCATCATTTCGTCCCTGTTGCAGTCGAAACCACAGGAAGCTGGCATGCCGAGTCGCTGGAGTTTGTCCAAGAACTTGGTGCCAAGATAAAAGCGGCTACAGGTGATCAGCGCGAGACCAGCCATCTGCTCCAGCGTCTGTCGGTTGCCTTGCAAACTGGAAACTCTCTCTCTGTTCTAGGCACCTCGGATTTGAACAACAAGGAGACCGTGCAGCCAGGACTGAATGTCGGTCTATAGCTTAGAATCCATAGATACAGTTAGCAATTCGTCTGCATATGAGTTTGTTGGTTATAATAATAATAATAATAATAATAATAATAATAATAATAATAATAATAATAATAATAATAATAATAATAATAATAATAATAATAATAATAATAATAATAATAATAATAATAATAATAATAATAATAATAATAATAATAATAATAATAATAATAATAATAATAATAATAATAATAATAATATTTATTCTTTAATTAAGCGCCTGCAAACGCACTGCGCTGTACATGTACATGTTACCGGGTATGCGATAAACCTTATAACTACTAACAGAACAGACAGCCTGCAATACACGGCGCAAATTGCAGCCTACAAAGCATGTCCGCCTATGGGACTCGATCTCTGTACCTCTCGCACTCTACGCCAGATGTTATCCAATGCGCTATCGGGCATTTGGAATCCGATTAGTTTCTCTAAGGTGGCGCTAAATAAATTTCCACTTACGTTTTGAATTTTCGTTTAGGTGTAAAATGCAGGAAGAAAACGCTTGTGTTGCAAATGCCTAATTCGACTGCATGGGTATCATATCATTCTTCATCTAAGGCAGACTGGCCCACGGAGTCACGGACTCTGCAGATGCGTTAGGCATAGGCCTAACTGTCAACCGTCAATTCAATTCAGTTCAATTCAAATTCAATATTCGTTTATTGGATAAATACAGGCTGTCACAGACGCAACTTTGTTTGTCAATGATGAGGATTCGTTGGTCTGCCTCTTAGTGCGTGTTTGCCCAGCACTGCCAGCTAGGCATGCATCACTCGTAGGCTATAGAGACGAATTTGTGGTTCTTTCCAATTCCAACATCAGTTAGTTAGGCTAGCGACATGTTCTGTTAAAGGTTTTGATGGGCGCCATAGAGTATGTATTTGATGCGTATACGCATAGGCGTAATTTGTGGGGGGTACGAGGGGTACCCGTACCCCCACTTTTTAGACTTCGGGTACCGTACCCCCACTTTTTGAACAATGCCAATCAATATTATATTTTATTAATGTGGCTTCCTAGAGATCGCAGTCTCCGCCTTGCTTCGTGTATGTAAGAATTGGTACCCCCACTTTTTAGACCAAAGTTACGCCCCTGCGTATACGTCTTATGGAATTGAACCGGAGCAATACATATATCTGTAGTTTGATGCACAATTGCGGCACCACAGAAGTCAGAAGCATTGATTAGTAGATTCTTTTACTACACTGCTTTCATCGTAGCAATTTTAGACACTGCAGTCCACGACCGAACTCCAAGAGAGGATTACGTTTCAGTCAGAAACGCCTTGAATGTGGGATGAATTTCGGAAAAAGGAAGTCCACGATCCTGGCGACTGACTAACCGCGCCAATAATCGCATTTCTGTGTGACCTTGTGTGCGTTAAAATGTTTGTAATAATAATAATAGTAATATCCTTCGACGACGTCATACCGGAAACAGTTCCGTAGACATGATTAATAGGCCTAAAGGAGGCCCACGTGATAGTGGGGTTGAGTGACGACTGTTCGCGTAGTGTATATATTGCCACGCTTCAGTGATTTTTCGGCTACGGCCACTGGCCAAGTAAGTGGCCAATCCACTCTCGCAGCCTAGATACGGTTTACGGTTGACACGACTGAGAAACGTACGTATACACAGACGCTCTGCTCACAGGGCTGTAGCCTGTGTGAGGCGGCGGCGTCGTCGTCGTCTATACACTCAGTGCCTCATTGCTAAGAAAGCGTAGGTCCTTTTCACAGCCTACGTCCACATGCGCTTCATTGCACTATATTAAGGCTAAAACCGAGTGACAGAACTAGACTAGTCGTTGGGTTAATCAGTAAAAATTTGTGCGAGGATCTTACGTGTGGTAATAATATTCTTCGAGGATTAGCCTACTTGAGGTCGAAAAGTCATTGCCACTGATACTTTGTTAGTAGAGCGAAGCGTTCATATAGTGAGGGCTCGAATGAGCAGAGGGACTGGTTAAGAGAACAAGTGTCGCATGAGGTCCTGTCTACCTCAGATATCTGTTCGTTTCATTGACACTACCTCAACACACCGGATATCTATTGGGTGAGAAGCCAATCACGTATTATCCGCGGATCATGTTAAATTCTGATTAAGCTTATACATAAAAAGCACAGTTGAAGACATTATTAGCATCGTAACCCATCAAGTTAGACACCATGAATGCTAGCGGATCCAGTGGGTGGGGCGTCTTCCGTGGTCCTCTCATCCGAGTTTATGGCTTATTTAGGGGTGTGGGTTTAGGACGTCGTTTGCCTCTGGTCGTTGTCCCCGTATGACAATAGCTCCGTTCGTTTATCTATGCTTGTGTAATAGAAGTACACACGAACGCTGTAAGAGCGGTGTCATAATTTTTATATAGCACTAGATCAGATACTATCGATGCGTAAAAGAATTTGCAACTTACATAGGCCTAGGTCTACAGTAGGTCTAATGGGTTACTGCCTATAAGACATAGATTTAGTTAGAATGGAAACCGTTGAAATTGTTCGTGAAAAGACAAAACAAAAGAACTTGGCAGACAACGTTACATGTAAGTTAGGAGTGTGAGAAACGACGTTAGGCCTATCGAGGAAAAAAGTGTAACTGAGTAGGCCTACAAGGCGAATATTAAGCTGAATGACGGAACAGTTGTCGGCTCCCTGCAATAAGATTATCATTACACACACCATGCTGCAGATCAACAAATATGTTATTAATGAAAAGAAGCAGTTGGTCTCTACTTGTACGGATAATAAATAGCCTACACGTTTCATCGAGTTCTCCTGCTCAATGAGCGGATTTCGGCGTCTGTTCAGAGAATGCATTAAGCATCGTGAAAATTAGGTTTTAAATTAGGCCTATTCAGTTGCTAAACTTGCTATAGCAGTGGTTCTCAACCTGTGGTCCGCGGACCACTGGTGGTCCGCGGCCATCTGCCTGGTGGTCCGCGAGCAAGGCCTACAATTTAGATTTTTTACAATTAAAAGCATGCAAACAGACACATTTTGTCAATTTTTAAAATTTCTGTTTCATTTCAATTGCTAGATATCGGCTAGATGGCACCATGAAACTAATAATGCGAGGATTAATGGCAAAAAATTATTTTGTATTAATTTGCATTTGGCACAATTTTTAGTGGTGGTCCGCGATCGAGACACAAAATTTATAATTGGTCCTCGAGTCTAAAATGGTTGAGAACCGCTGTGCTATAGGTAGTCTCGCTTATTGTTAAATCGGCATTAAATTATAAGTTACTCGTGACAGTTCTGCAAACTGCGTTTTCACTACTATTCTGACGATAATTTGTGTTTACTTATCAACACTATTGAAGAAATAGGCCTATAAAGAAGTAGGAGGATATTTAAAACTATGTAATCCATGGAAATAGACTATATACCTCCCAGTCCTCTCTGCTTCTTTGCCTCAAGATAGTCTTCATGCAGAGAAGCCTACGTAGCCAGCGTGGCCTTAATTGTGTCCTGCCATGAGGTCAATGATTTTTATGTTCGGTGAGGCTGCCTCAATTTCTTGTTTCCATGCACTCTAGTGGACAAAGACACACTAAATGACACACTTCGATGATCATTTTATAACGGTGCTTTTGATAATTTCTATTATTGTACAATGTCATTAAAAATTTGTAGGTACGCATGTGTAGGTGTGTGTAGGTGTGTGTTTTCTAGAAGGAACATTGTGCACTATTATTACGACGCTAAAGAAGCCATTAGATTAGATTAGATTACATTAGATTAGATTAGATTAGATCCACGGATGTTTTGCCTTATATTATGTAACTGATCTGTCACAGCGAGTGCGATATGACGGATCGACATCAGAGGCTGTACAATTCATTCGTCGAATACATATACAATGCATTGTTCTTGTGACAGTTCTCTTCGTTCTATTGAAGGCTGATGCCATTTCTTTTCATTGCACCAGCCTCCATATAGGCCTATGGCCTACCTGAAAGCTCAAACGTGTTTAAAAGCTTATGAGGTCAAAATTTAACCCAAGTGTTTTGTTTTCAACTGTTATAGAGCAGTGTCGTCGCCAACGAAGTTCTAACGTGAAAGAACAAATCTATGTAGTTTTACATGAGCACATGAGCAAAGATGTCGAGCGTAAAGGTAAGACTGAACGGATGGATGCATGTATTTGGATGTAAGTACGTAGAGAAGCATAAATGGAATCATGGATGGATGTATGCATGTAGGCCTATATATGCGCGGATACAGATAGATGAATGGGCTAAGAGGCAAAATCCACTCAAATTTTGGTTTAGTCATCCTGAAACTTGTCATTCTCCCAAATTTACAGAAACGAATGAAAGTTTCTTACCAAAGTATTAATTAAAAGACCAATGCTCTGTATTGCTCAGATGTGTCCAGGGGCGTAACTTTGGTCTAAAAAGTGCCGGGTACCAATTTCTCAAATTTCTCAATTTCTCAAATACACGAAGCAAGGCGGAGACTGCGATATGTAGGAAGGCACAATAATAAAATATTGATTGGCATTGTTCAAAAAGTGGGGGTACGGTACCCCCAGTCCAAAAAGTGGGGGGTACGGGTATCCCCCACAAATTACGCCTATGGATGTGTCCCTCCCATCTCCGCTCGTATCCACTTCAAGATCATAGGATAGCTCTTGCATCTAAGGCGCAACAGGGCTTTGCTCCAGCCTACCTTTGTGACCTGATGCCCAAACCTCTCTCAGCTTCTAAATGCACATCGACCTCTTCGTTCTCTGAATCGGCTTGATCTGTTCGTTCCCGGGTGAGGTCTGCTCTGGCTCAGTCTCGCTCTTTCGCTGTCGTCGGCCCATCCCTATGGAACTCCCTTACTTTGGTACTGCGTGGGACCCTACTTACTAAGTTCTCTCTCTCTCTCTCTGTGTCTGTGTCTCTCTCTCTGTCTGTCTCTGTCTGTCTCTGTCTGTCTGTCTGTCTGTCTGTATGTCTGATGTCTCTGTCTCTCTCTGTCTCTCTGTGTCTGTCTGTCTGTCTGTCTGTCTGTCTGTCTGTCTGTCTGTCTGTCTGTCTGTCTGTCTGTCTGTCTGTCTGTCTGTCTGTCTGTCTGTCTGTCTGTCTGTCTGTCTGTCTGTCTGTCTGTCTGTTGTTCATCGTCTAGTCTTTTCTGTTTTCACGAGGCTCGCATACTGAAAGCGCCTCTGAATAGTTCCCACTGTGAGAGGCGCTTTATAAATTCTCAGATACCATATTATGCCATAGAATCCGCGGGCATTGCAATCCAATTATTTTATGAGCCGTACAGTCTTCGTTATTCTGACAACGGTGTGTTATGTAGGTCTAGCGGCTTTAGCCTATATTGTGAAGATTCGATCTTTTTCGATCTTTCCCAAACTTTCAACAGGATATCTCATTGATATCTATATTTAGACGACTAAATATAGATATCCCATCGATATCTATATCGATAGGATATCTCCGTGACATAATTAGCCACGTCATATTCAAGTCACTCGGTCTAGTAGAAGCTCAAGATTTACAGATCACTTCCTACGCTTAAGTCGTGTCGCTGTTAACACTGCTGACTCGTGTCTGCTTTAGTGTTCTATTGCTACGGTATTCGTCAGCACTTACAATGTGTTTTGTCGTTTGTCTGTGAACCCTAAAAGAGATTAAAAAAATTCAAACTGGGTTAGGCCTTTAAGACTATATACTGGAATCGGCTGAAATGGCTGAAAATTAGGTGAAAACTACTTTACCATCGAAAATACTAAAAGCCACAATTTTTCATCATTTTTTCATCATGTACGTAGGTCTGTTCAAGTTAATTGTAGCTTTAAGAGTCATATATGAGCACTATAAATTGCACAGCATCTCCTTCTATAGAAAATGGCTTAGGCGATTTTTAGTTGTAGTTATAAAGGTGCCACGACCGGGACCGAGGAGACCGATGTGCAGAAGTCCCCATATATACCTAAGGTATGCTAGAGCAGAGCCAAGAAGACAATTACGCATATTACGCATAAGGGTCAGGATCTTATAGGCCTACTGAATACGCTACTGGACGGGGAGCCAGTGCAAAGTATCCCGTATAAAGGTAGCTATATGGCCAAACCTGTGTACATCTCCAGCAAGACAGGGAGCGGCTTTAAGATCAGACTCAGGCTTCGAAATATTAGCTTGTGAAAGTCCAGCATAAATAGCGTTATCAAAGTCCAGTGGTCCACTCTCGTGCAGATGAGGGCGTGATTTAAAGTAGTGACAGCATGAGAGAGAGACAGACAGACAGACAGACAGACAGACAGACAGACAGACAGAAGAGACCAGAGGCAGAGGCAGACAGAGGAGACCAGAGGCAGAGGCAGAGGACAGATATCTGACATTATAAGCCTTGGCAAGCTGAGCGCGACAACTTAGCCAAATGAACTGAGTCTTATTACAGTTTAATCGGAGGCAGTTGGAGGACATCCAGAGATTAAGGGCAGAACTTGCTTCAAGAAACTTCTCTACCAAAGAAAGAGCAGCATCCGCTGAGCCGCGAGCAAAGGCCGGGGTGTCGTCTGCATACTGATGGACAGCAACAGCCATTGGAAGGAAAATCCGTCCCAGGTTGGCAGTGTACAAGATGCATAGGAGAGGGGCCAGGGTAGAACCTCGAGGAAGGCCAAAAGGAATAGAATACCAGACGGAGCGTGTGGCCGTTGATATGACTTAGTCTTTTGTATAATAATCGATGCACACAACTTACATGTACAGAAGGGCGCCAGAGGACATATTAAACTATGGTTTCTTGCTGCGTGGCATGACTGGCATCATAACAAAATTAAAAATTAAACTACTTAGTGAAAGGTCTGACAGTTGCAGTAACAGCTAACTCAACAAGGAATGTAAGTGTGCAGATCACGTATTTTGACCTCTTTATACACAGTAGGCCTACCACTGGCGGCGATCTTGTTTGACAGTTGGGGGAAGTGGACAAAGGACTCTTTAACTGTTCTGGTAAAAAAGAGGTGAAATATTTGTCAACCTTTTGGTGTTTCTTCAAAAAAACTTTTTGGGGGACTACTCTGTACTCTGTTTAAGATGGAGTCTTGTCCTCTCGCCTCCCATACACAATACACAATGCCGTCTGAGCGCATTTCTCGCAGATTAAATTATTTTATGACTGTTTAGGATTTTCTCATTAACCGTAACATAGTTTGGCTTTGTATTCCTTAGTCTAACGCCATCTTGCGCTTTGCCCTACTGCTCAACGTAGCAATCTTCGTCTTCGGTGTCGTCCGCTTTGGCTTCGACGGACTGTTCCTGCGAGGTTCTGTGGAACAGCGTGAAGTCAAGGACCCCTTGTGGAGAAGAGCAGGACGCGACCCGCTACCATCCTCGGAATTCCTCGTACCTAACATCGTTCACTACATCTGGTACAACACGGCGCCAAAGCAACTGCAGTTCCATCACATGCTCAGCGTCCTCAGTGCACACAAGATCCTCCAACCAGACGTCATCTATTTCCACACAAACATGGAACCAACTGGACCATACTGGGATCGCATCCTCCAACTGTCGACACTCAAAGTAGGCACAACACCTTATTAGCCAATATGGATCTTTAGCAATGGCTTTGATCCGTCCTCAGTAGGCCTAATGGAACGGGGACCACTGGCGGCGATCTTGCTTCACCGGGGGGGGGGGTACAAGGGACACTTTTGAACTGATCTGGTCAAAAAAGAGGTGAAAAATTTGTTGACCTTTTTTGGTGTTTCTTCAAAATTGGGAGTGTGACAACTGTATACTGTGTCCCCCACTGTTAAAGGTGGGGTCTTGTCCTCCTCGATCCCCCCGGGATCGCCGCCCATAGGAAGTGCAGAGGCATGGTCGTGTGTGCACTGAGCACCTCTGAACTTTGGAATGAATCAAATACAGTTGTTTTGTATCCTACTAGACAGCACCAGAGAAAATAAATATAACATTATCCTTGACTGTAATGTCATTTGCAAATGAACTAGGGATTCAGCTTATCCCTCATCCTTTACAAATTGATCCTGTTAAGAAGTCTTTCAACATGAGCATAATGATTTCATGGTAACAATGTAGTCAGCTGCATAAACACACATAAAAAACATATATGCGTCGAGTTAAAAATCTTGTCTTTGGTTACTATTTCTGAAGGTGAATCACCGGAAGCCTCCTGAAAAAATGTTCGGAGAGAAAGTGAAAGAGCCTTTCTACTACACGTCGCACTCGAATGTCGATCGGGTGAAAGTGTTGATGGAATATGGTGGCATCTATCTCGACTTCGACGTCCTCGTAACAAAGCCTTTCGATGACCTTCGCAGGTATCCGTGCACGATAGGCCGTGAACAGGAGACCAAGGCCTGCGGTAGTGTCGTCGTCTGCTCTCCGGACTCTCCGTTCCTGCTGCTTTGGATCAACTCCTACCTGGACGATTACCAGATCACTGAATGGGCCTACAACACAGGACAAGTCCCATTCAACCTGGCCCGGCGATATCCTCATCTGGTTCACATGGACGAGGACCGCATCAACCGACCCAACTTCATGGAACTGGACAAGATCTGGGGACCGAATCGGTTTGACTGGCAGAACAACTACGCAGTCCATCTCTGGTACCGGCTGTGGAAGGATTCGAGTCCCTACTATGATGGCGTCGAACCCAACGATGACAACATCAAGACGTGGAACACCACATTCGGTGAAATGGCAAGATCAATTATGTATGGAGTCAAAGGCCTTATGCACATCTACTAAATCTGCCATGTGGAGATTTTCAACGAGAGTCATATTCGGTTGCATATACTGGACGAAGGCGGCGTTTACTCAAAGCGATTGCAAGATCAGTCAAGCATGTTATAGCCTAGCCTACAGGCCATACAATGTCAAAGAGTTCGTGCAAATCAAGTGAGGACATTTTACGAGTTCTGGTCTTTGCACTTCACACGCGAAGATTCTTTGGCAAACATGGTGAATGGAGAGATGAAGGACATGTATGAGAAGTCAACCAATAGCATAATGGACAAATTGGCGCACAAAGCACTTGCAGATAATTCTGTTGACCAGCATTAAACTTGTTCGGCGTTAGTCACCGACCTGCAGCTTGAAGTCAAACAACTGAGAAAGGTCTGTGAAGGCGTTTTCTCTCTAATGGCCCATATATGTTATCTGATGAAACTCTACATTAACGCATTTAATTGGCATGGAATCAAAGCTGGCGTTTTAACAGCAGGCCTAGATCTGCAATGTACAGCAGTTAATTCTAATGTTTCAGATATGGACTATAGGCAAGAGACATGCAAGATCCTTATAGTCAAAGGAGGCATGAATCAGAGCAATCACATCCGACCGATGAGCTCTATGAAGCTGATTCAGGTCTGTTAGCTCATACAGACTGGTGAGAGATAGGCCTATATTTAGTTGATTCTATACATGTACTAGGCAGAAAATAATCTTCCAATGTAGCCTATACAGAAAATACTCAACTGTTCAATCAGCTGTTGCATCATTCTTGGACTTGTAAGAGCTACACACGAGTAGCACTTTCAATACTTGTCAACCATCATTTCCGGATGTGATAGTCACAGTGGCGGCGATCTTGTCTGAGAGGTGGGGGGGGGGGGGACAAAGTCGGCCATGGTCTGGTCGATGACCTTTTTTAGGAATTCATGTCCCAAAAAAGTTTATGACCTTTTTTTTAGTCATTCGCCTTTTTTACAACTTTTTCCGGGTCTCCCAACAATAATCTCCTTACCCTTTTATAATTTATAACCTTTTCTTACAAATTCATCCCCCTAAACTTTAAAGACTTTTTACGACTTTCTTCTTCTTTTTGAGAATTTTCGGGGGACACTTCTGCTCAAAAATAGAGTTTTTACCTCATCTGGTCAAAAAGGCCGCGAAAACACTAACCCGCAATTACATTTCTCCGCCTTTTTTGTGTTTCTTCTAAATTTGGGGGGAACAAATGTATGGCGTGTCCCCCTCCCCACTCTTAAAGGTGGGGGACATGTCCCACCCCCCATGATCGCCGCCTATGGGTAGTAAAGTACGTCGGCATAAATGGCCTATTTTGGACCCCTCCCTTCCCTTGTCCGCATCTGCATTACCCTCTCTCAACTCTTTTGCGGACGTCCGCAAACAATCAGGCCTGGGTTAGGTTGCCCTAATGAACTTGCAAGCAGAGTTCACCGAGCTACAAGGTTCTTTGATACTGCCGCATACAGGACGAAAGAACCCCACCCAACTGTCTGGCTGAATTTGACCGTACTGCTAGAACTGCATGTACAAAACTTATAAGCGGAGTCCGCATTGGGCATAATCCCTCTTCTCGTCTGCATTTGGGCGAACCCCTACTCTCCGGCTTTGTGGATATCCCTAATGGACGACCACACAATGTCATATGGGATCGTCCATAAAGAATGTCCTCAAAAATGACTTACTTTCATAGGCGTAATTTGTGGGGGGTACGAGGGGTACCCGTACCCCCACTTTTTGGACTGGGGGGTACTGTACCCCCCACTTTTTAAACAATGCCAATCAATATTTTATTATTGTGCCTTCCCAGAGAACGCAATCTCCGCCAAAAATATGAAAGTGCTTAGATACACAGGTAAATTGAGAGCCAAAATTAATGAACATACTGGCAGGGAATATGTTCAAAATGGTTATCATGCGAAAAACGAAAGTGGAGAAGAAATTGGTACCCCCCACTTTTTAGACCAAGGTATTGGTACCCCCCACTTTTCAGGCCAAAGTTACGCCCCTGCTTACTTTGGACCCATCCCTTCCTCCTTAATTGTGGACGTCCACATCAGATGACAATTGCTACAAGACTCAGACTGCGGTGCGGCATCACGTACTCACATGATGATGACCAGCAACCGACTTTTCCTTTCTGCTGCTTGTGCATGCCAAAACAATTCCACATTTTAATGTCATCATCGTTCCTTCCACCGTTATTCCAGTTTGTGTGCACGCTGGTGAAATGGTTAGGAGTCATCCATAAAGGAAGTGCGCATTGAGGGGGAGGGAGGGACGGGTCATCGAAATGCGGACAAATGCGGACAAGGGGGAGGGAGGGTTATGACCAGTCTTGCTGTCAAGACCTTGAACCTCAAGACCAAAACCAAGACCTTGAACCTCAAGACCAAGACCAGGACCAAGACTTTGAAACTGAAGACCAAAACCAAGAAAAATACCCAAAAATCACAACCATATCCAGACTTCTATTCCTTACTAAAAAAATTGTCAAGTCGGACTACTCGCTATTTTTATTAAAACATGAGTCTTTTATTTTATTCAAACAAAACCACTGCAGAGAATTTCGAATTCGTATTTACAAAAGTCCTTCATGCAAAATGTTATTCCAAAATCCAAATGCCTGTTGCATTTTATAAAAACCAATTCGCCTTGAATTTTCTGACCAAGACGTGCCTGTGGGCAGTGTGGAGCTTCATAAAAATTCTGCCATGTGAAAAAAACGTTCTACAGTGCTGAATTCACTGGCACACAAAGCAGCTTTTCAAGTACCGGATGTAAATGTACAAATTGTGAGTCTGTTTTGAAATCATTCCATGGTAAATAACCGGAAGTCAAAATAAATGTCAAAAACAACAGTAAAGCCTCACTCACACCGTGTAACTACTAAAGCAATTGTATTAGTAATTATTGGATATATTTTTTAAATCCTTGCGTTTTGTTAAATGACTATTCATGTTGTCAAAAGTCTTGGTCTTGGAAAACCAAGACCAAGACTTTGAGCCTCAAGACCAAGACCTTGAACCTCAAGACCAAGACCAAGACTTTATGTCTCAAGACCAAGACTTTAAAAACGAACTCGAGTGCACTCGAGACCAAGACCTTGGTCTCGAGGACAACAAGACTGGTTATGCCCAGTGCGGACGTCCGCATCTAAACTTTTAAATTTGATAGTTTTTTAAACACCACATTGCTTCAACCTTCCCCAAAAGACGAAACGGTCAGTGAAGTGATTGCCTAAAACCTCATATATATGTGTATAACCTTAACTGTGACATTAAAGAGGCTTTTATTATTGTGGGGCGTGGTGGCTCAGTGGTAAGTTCGGCGCCTTGTGACCGGAGGGTTGCAGGTTCGAATCCCACTCTAGCCGCTGCGTACGGACCTTGGGCAAGTCCTTCACTCGCAATTGCTCGTGGCGCTTCGGCGTGAAAATTCCGGCACAGTATCAAATGCTGTAGTCGGGAGTGCCTCTGAGTAGTAGTTGATTCGAGAGGCGCTATAGAAATATCCGAAATAAATAAATAAATAAATAAATACTGCACATATTGCGATATGAAATCCGAACTGTCACTTAAACGTGCACAGGAACTGTGGAACAATTGTAAAAATAATGATGACATTAAAAATTGACTTAGGCGTGCGGACGTCCGCAAAGGGGAGGGAGGGAGGGTAAGGTCAAATGCGGACAAGGGGAGGGAGGGGTCCAAAGTAGGTCATATTTATCGGACGTCCTTTATGGACGACCCGTTATTGAGCTGTCTGCAGGAACATTACAAGCGACGAACCAATGTAGTCAAGACTGTCTGCCATCTAACTGAAGTTGGTGTTAAAAGCACACGTTGTACTGAAAAAAATATGTATCAAATTTTGATGCGGACGTCAGCACCTGTAGGTCATAAGCCCTCCCCTTGTCCGCATTGGGAGGACACTTCTCCCCTACATTGCGGAAGTCCTTTACAGAGATCCCTTAGGACTCAGATGGTCGGGCTCCACAAGTTTGCAAGAGCCCGCTTGACCTTTTCAGCAATTATCTGAGAATTGTTTGCTTGGAGATGAACTCTGCTCTTAATAACTTTCACAACACTTTAGGCAGCGTTATAATGAGGTACCTAAAAGCGGATATACCACAGTATAAATTATTACAATTGTAATTATTTAAACTGTGGATATACTAAGTGTCTAGATGTCGCAATCTCGAGATTTCCACACACATGTACTACTAGTCTAGTTGCATACACAGTATTCATAGGCCATAGAGGTCTACATTTACAACAGGTTAAGTAGCCTAAATGTTTATGTAATTAAAAACTTGTAAACTAAACTGAAATTCAACTGCTCCATTTGCTATTCCTTGGGTGTAACCATGTGTCAAACGGACTGTGGATTATAGCTAACAATTTTCAAATCAGAAGGCAGGATTTCCTCATTTTGAAAGAACCAAGCTATTTTATATAAACAGTATACAATTATACATCGACATATATACACATACACTCGCCTATCTCCATTTTAGGTAATCGTCCAGGAATGTCACATTACCAGTCAAGAAATTCGTTTTCATATGCTCAAAGCATGTCAACATTAACAATCGCTACCAACGATTTAGATCAGTATATAGCTGCAAACCGTTCCGAATGTTGGCCCATATAGAAAGGTGAATAAACTGTGGCCTTGATTCATTTTTGCAGAGTGGACTGCAAAGCTATACATGTAGTTTTTAATGGAATTTTCCACTGGTGTGGAGTATCCTTTGGGTGAAAAAGTCGTTACTTTTTTTTAAATCGTGGGTTACGAGTTCATAGGTTTTGCAAAATTCCAAGCGCATCTGGATAACGGGCACACATCACGTGATCAAACGTATGCTACATGCCGACGTCTCGTTCCTCTCAAAGATCATTGAAAAGATCGTCGCCAGCCAACTCGTAGCATTTCTAGACGAGAATAACCTTCTACCATCCTGCCAGTCTGGATTTCGGAAACACCACTCCACCGAGACACTTCTCCTTCGGTTATTGTCTGATGTCTACAGGGCTGTCGACAAGTCACAGCTCACTCTCCTGGCCCTATTTGACGTCAGTGCAGCGTTTGATACTGTGGACCATGACATCCTGATAAAGCGCTTGCATGTCTCATTTGGGCTTTCTGGTAACCTATTAGAGTGGGTTAGATCTTTCCTCCAAGGGCGAACCTTCACAGTGGCTCATGGCGATACCAGGTCTAGGTGGGTTCCCGCCCCGTTTGGTCTCCCTCAGCGCTCCGTCCTTGGACCCATCCTGTATATCATCTATACTTCCGGTCTTGCCTCACTTCTAGCTGAACACGGGGTCCAGGGTCAACTCTATGCTGACGACATCCAGGCATACCTGCACTGTAAACCATCTGATGCGCCCCTGGCACTGCAGTCCATGGCCGAGCTCTTAGGGGCCTTAGAGGCCTGGATGGCTTCCAACCGCCTCAAACTGAATTCCTCTAAAACTAAATTCATCTGGTTGGGTGCATGGCAGCGATTGGCTGGGCTTGACCTGGCCTCGCTCGCTGCTGAATTCCCCTCATTCTCCTTCTCCCCTACTGTGCGCGACCTTGGCGTCATACTCGATCAGGAGCTTACTTTCCTGCCGCAGCTTCGTCGCTTAACCCGCGACTGCTTTTATCAACTGTGCCAGCTCTGTACCATTGCTCGTGCTCTATCTCCATCTGTAATTTCCACCCTGGTCCATGCCTTCATCACAGCCCGGGTAGACTATTGCTCCTCTCTCTATATTGGCCTGCCTGCGGTGCGCTTGGCCTGCCTTGAGCGCGTCATGCGTGCTGCTGCCCGACTCATTGGTCGGCTGTTCAAGTTTGACCACGTGTCTGACTTCATGCTTTGTGACCTACATTGGTTACCTGTTGCTCTGCGCATCCAGTATCGGATTGCCTCCTTGGTCTGGCGTTGCCAGTTGGGTCTTGCTCCGACCTATCTTAGGTCCCTCTGCCAACCTGTCAGCGAGACCTGCGGCCGACTACTTCGTTCTGCAGAGAGGGGGGAACTCGCGGTCCCATTTGCTCGTACTGCAACTATGCAAAATCGAGCCTTTCTGGTGGTTGGCCCAGCGGTATGGAATGCCTTACCTCTGGCGCTGCGTCTCCTTCCTAAAATCCAATCTGAGTATTTCTATACTGCCTTAAAGTATTTCTATACTGCCTTAAAAACTGCTTTGTTCGTTCGTGCTGGAGTCGGGAGCGCCTCTGAGTAGCCCCCTTGAAGGGGCGCTATATAAATGCTCAAATGAATGAATGAATGAACATGTCAGCAGGTTGTTGACTAGTGCAGGTACTGTGTTGTGTGACCCTTGTTCTGCCACACACAAAAACGCCGACATCGCGTCAAATCATTTGTGCCTGGTTAAGACCTTTGCTCATTAATCAGGTTTAAGGCTATTCATTGATAACAAAGAGTTTGACAGAATGTTTTTCAAGCCTTGTATTCAGCCCACAGTTTTCATTACAAATGATACTAAATACTGCTGAATTCAGTTTATAGTCTTATAGATTTGTGTGTACACTGTGCACCTGTATAAGTTTTATATTTTGGTGATAGAAGTACTGATATGATTGAACTGTTGGTTTAATTCATTATAATGCACCAATGAAAATCAGACAAGACTTTGTCGAGTAAGCACTGTTGCCAAATCTAGGATTCAAAGCTGAAACAATTCACAACTTCAATGGTCAGCGACAGTGTTTAAACTCAGAGTAACTAACAAGGCCGTCACTATAAGAAACACAAGATCTTTACATTTGTTTAGTCCGGTTAATCCACATCAGCTTTAACTTCTGTTTACATGCTACGCTTTATTAATTAATGTCACGGTGTCTTGGTCAATTGCAAATTGACTAAGAAGATCACGCTCTAGTGGATGTGTCCGTCCCACCACAACAAGTGAATGAAGTGGAGCACCAAGGTCGACTGAGCTCATCTGAATCAAAGATCCCACTCGTATCTCCTGCTCATCTGACCCCACTCTTGCGACTCCCACGCATATCGTCTGCTCATCAAGAGCTACCAACAGACAAACAAGCAAGCCTATGAGAAACACAGAATGCAAAAAGTCAACTCCAAACGCTTATGCTTTCAGTGGAAGTAATAAACTACTGAGATAGGCAACAGAGGCAGAATGGCCCTCTTGCATCATGCACCACTTTGTGCTCACTAGCATAGTCTCCTACATCTATAACTGTTACTTAGTGCCAGAAACGGCTAGCTCAAGCAAGATGGCCACCATATAAATTCTCTATCATCATTCAGTACTACTGCTTAATCGCCCACCAAAGTATCACACATGGATGTAAAGAGAAAAGACTTTAATCCCAAGCTCCAATAAATGGCTGCACTGGTTCGATTATATCACAGGCGACAAAGAACAACCCATTTAAAGAGTTTAGGTAGGAATGGGAGATTGAAATCAGACAGTCATCACAAAAGATTTCCTTGTCTATTGTTGAGAAGTGGTTTTGATGACCGAGTTTTTGAAGGTTTTTACTGATTTTTTTAAAGTGGTTTGATGACGAAGCAAAAGAAAAGTGCCAGTCCACAGAGATATGCTGAAGATCTTTGTCGTTGCAGGAACAAGAAGGATTGAACAGTCTTTGAATAAGGAGGTTGTGATTGGGTCAAGCTTACACTTTTGTTTTAAGATAACTGAATGATGACAGTTATTTTCTGCTTTAAAAGCAGGCAAAAAAGATGTGTTAGACCAAGCTGTGAGAGTATGATCACCTGAGGGTAGTTTGTATGGAGGTTGAGTTTCATAAGAGAGTTTGTAATGACAGATAAAGGAAGGAGACTTTGTCAATGAAGTAAGTGAAGAAGTTGGCACAGGATGGACAAGCGACAAGGGTTTGGAACAGGATGGAGGAACCACAATAAATAAGCTATTTATAGTTTACACAGGATTGGATGAATTTGAGTGCACAAGAGAAGAGAAGAGAGATATAGTTTGTTCGAAGACAGAAGAAGATGGCTATGATATCTGTTAATCAAAGTTTTGAGTCTAATGATGATATAACTGGAACGAACTGAAACTGCATACTGCACTGAGACAAATGGCCATTCCTGATGTATCATGTTCTGGTCTATGCCAACTGAACTCCTATAGCTATGGTTTGGACTGTAGCAGATGGATATTTTGTTGCACTCCAATAAGTGTTACAGAAAACCATATCACAGGATCAACTGCATTTATGTCATAATGATACGGTACATGAATTCGGTTGATGGTGAGTTAAGCGATTGCGTTCATGCTGCATGCTGATTCAAAATACCAGAATCAATTCCAAATTATGATAAAATGAGACATGATAAATACTGGTTATGAAAAATAAGCAAACTATCTATCTGAAACGTACTTAAAGTTTCTCCGGCTTTCCTTTTGTCTTCAACTATTTCCAACAGTTGTTTGGCAGCTTCAGAAACTGACAAGAAACGAGGCGGTTCATAGATCTTTCGTCCTCTGAATCAAAGAATCAAAGAAGCATTCAAATGCAACAGCACTGGTATATAGCACAGATCTAAGGTAATCTAAATCCATGTGGTAATCTAATCTAATCACTTCTTTAGCACTGGTATCATAATGCCTAATGTATGGATGGTTGATTCAAGTCAAATCACAATCAAAAATTGCAATCCATTGCAGAAGTCAGGTTGAAATGTCATAGATCAAAGAAACCGAAAGCCATGCTCCAGTGGATAAGCAAGTTGATAAAGACAAGTCTGAAGTTAACACCAGAAAGACATAAAAGAACTGACAGAACAAAATGAACTGGGTACTGAATTCCAGAACTTTGCATCAGCCACTGAAAGAGCCCAACAACCCAACACTGCTTGGATGTGGGGTACAGCAAAGGAGGGTGAACCAAATGTGGACAGTCAATGGGGTCGTGTCCAATGCAGTACAGCCTTGGCCATAAACACCAAATACAGCCTAAATGCAGACAGTCTGTACCCCAAGGACCTAGTTAGAGTCCAAAGGATCTAGAGCCCTTTGCTGGACCTGGCAGTATCAAGGGACCCCACCCAATAGCACTGAAGGTTCTACAGGGTAGCCTAATCTAGGCCTTAGTATTCCATTGAAGTTCAGACCTCTGCCAAAGGGGACAGAGGAAGGGTGATACTAAATGCTGACAGAGGGGAAGGAGTGGTCCAAAGTAGGTCATTTTTTTCAATCCTGTATGAATGATTCTTAAAATACATTGGCCTGTCACGGCTCTGTCTCTTTTGTATACTATAACCAATGATTTGTTGTTGAGACGTGACAAACAGGTTGTCTATTTATGACTGTTCCTGAGATGTGCTCCAATTTACTACTCCTAAACAGTCACGACTCATAGACAAAACAAAGCTATGTCGGGTCATAGTCATGGTAAACTTTAACTTGGTGACTTCTCAAGGCAGTCAAAAAGGCAGTCCTTAAAAAATGTGTAACTGTTTTAGTAATTGTAATAGAAAATGCAGTTTTAACCAAATTATTCAGCAATTCCAATTTAGTGCAGCATTAAAAGTTTCCGCACCTCAGATTCACAGTTCGGTATGACCATGTGCGCATTACAAATTTAATTAATAATAATAATAAAACTCAATTTTCGTTTTTCAGACTTTGTGAGATTGCTAGTTTCTCCTTTAAACATTTGAGCATGAATCGGATTTTGCAGGGAACAGCATCCAAACGAATTATAACAGATGATTAGTTTACATAATAAACACACCAGTATTTACTTACCTCTCAGCCTACATCAGTGATTTATATACCACACTGCATTCATCAAATTACTGAAAGAAGGCAGAATATATTGAAAGGCCCTCTTAATTCAAGCGTACATGTCTGTGTTGTACGCTTTCTAAACAGATTCACTTCAACATACATGCTATCCAGTTTTACAAATGCTGATCTCTGCCTACTTAGCTTAGATCCTGTAACAAAACACATCCAACTTAATCAAAGACATATTTCTTAAGCAAAACCTAAGAAAGTTCCCCAAGAGTTTTTCTGTCCACATAAATACTTTTACTATAACTAAGCATGGAAGAGAGAAAAACATTCGCCTACAGGGAAAATGAAACATATTGAACTGCAGAATAAGCCAAAAGATGGTACTTTTACCTCATGAGATTTTCAACTGATTGTTCTTTGACTTTAATATCTGAAATTTGCCCAGTTGTTATTGTTAAACACACATTACCAAGACAGTAAAGCACAGATAGACTTGGATAGGGTCCGTGCCATCATTTTATGGACACTAGAAAGGAAGCCAGCAATACTTTTTTGACATATGCCCAAGATAAATTAATGAGAGATATGTTTTAGTCATAATGTTTAAGTCAAAATCTGCCATAAAGTACATTTTAACCAAAAGACCTATCTGTTCCATGTTCTGCCCTCATACAATTAAATACTGCACTTGATCAATGAATGCTGTAACGCTTGAAGTGTCCCACACTCAAACAGTATTGGGCTCTCGGACATTTCCGGTTGATGGTCCAAAGCTTTGGAATTCCCTGTCCAATTCCGTTCATTCTGTCAATTCTTTGATGTCATTCAGGCAGAAACTTATGACTCATCTCTTTCAACTTGCAGCCTACTTCTCGTTTTTCTTATCTTTTGACCTGGCTTCTCCTCTGATTATAGTTTTTTATTAGACTCGAAGCAAAAAAATGCCAAGACTGATGTCTTTGGCATTTTTATAATGACGCTGTAAAAGGCATTAGATTAGATTATCCTGATACATCAAGTATCTCAAGATTATCCTGATACATCAGTCCCAACCTGCATTCGACCCTTGAGGAATTTTAAACCAGATCAAAATGAAATGTATTACATGATGCACTTCCTTGTTTACAGCCACAGCAACACTTCACTTTTTCCATAGCATAATGCAAAGTCAAGTAATACTGAAGACATAAAGAACAATTATACAGTGCGTCACATAACAGATCATTGGTGCTGAAGCATTAATACTGAGCTATCTTGATTACAACGTGCATCTACCCGCTTTGGCAATCGTGCTTTCTCGGCGGCTGGCCCCAGATGCTGGAACGGTCTTCCTCCTGCCCTGCGAGCGGCTTATACAATTGATTCCTTCAAATCCGGACTCAAGACTTATTTGTTCTCTAAGGCCTACCCTGCTGTTAGTTGACTGTGAGGCGCCCTTGTAACGGCATGGCTGTGTTATGGCGCCATATAAATTGTCACTATTATTATTATTATTATTATCTAAATTTTGTGTGGTTGGTGATAAAAGGTAGGATATAGCTGAGCAGAAGTGAAGTATGTCAGAAGTATGAGAAAGGCAGCCAACAAAAAAATGGTTTGAAACTCTCTTGCCAAGGTCATAACAAATACCCATAACAAAGAAGACATCAAGTGTAAGATTACGAGATTATAGTAACTGACAAATCATTGAATTAATCGTCAAAGAATAAACTCAAAGGAACCTGTTATTTTGCTGTTTAGGCACTAGCTTCCACAGGCAAAAAATATGAAGGTAGATGGCTACAAATGTTACATGGAAGAATTGCACATATATATATATATATATATATATATATATATATATATATTCGTTTATTGAGAAGAAAGAAACAATCTGACAAAAATGCAGAAATGCTTACATGAGTGATAATAGAAAATTAAAGTTCATTAGAAAATTTTAGAATAAACTAGTAAATATTTTTATACAATGATCTGGGAATAAACTGAGAGTTGTCCTTGGGTGGGAGAGTATGGTTGTGTGCTCTTGGTCTTAGTTGGTGAGAGGAGAGGGGTCGGAGTGGAGGTAGGAGTTGGTGAAGTACATGCAGGTTCATAAGCAATAAAAACCAGACCATACATTTGTTCCAGGGAGTGTTGTTTCAAATATGATTTTCAGTTAGTACAGTAATTTGTAAATGGGCAATTGTTACTTAAAAGTTTTCAATCAAAAGTAAGGCAGAGTTAATCAGAGACTAGCATCATGTCTTTGTCATTATACATATGGGTCCTGCTGACTAACCAAGAAGACAGAGTGTGTGAAGTCCACGTTCTAAGTTACTGACAATTTTGTCGTAGAAACTGTCAGGTCGCCAATTTTCTGTCCAGATGACAATCGATACAACTTCACCAAAACTGTACAGCTATTCACAGAAATCCCGTAAGACGATTCAAAACAACAACAAATAACTGTTATGTAAAAGCAAATTTTCTACAATTTTTGTGTGTAAATTAAACAGAATTTAAACACACACAAAATCAAAAATCCGTTTATTAAAACAACCCAAATAGTACAAATGAATCTGTCAAGTTTTACTTTATACCCTTAAGATACATCTGAGGAAACCTAGTAGGATTAACCAACTGGGAGATGCATTGGAGGCAGTCCAGTCTAAATGCATCTGCTCTTGACAGAATTAATTATTAGCCAGTCTTTGTATTTAAAGAAGCACTGTCTTCTCATATAATGAAGTAAAAAACTAAAAAACTAAACTGTACTTGTGTAACAAAGCAAATGCATAGTGCCTCTTAAGAATCTCTCAGAGGCAAACATAAATAAAATTGCAAAAAAATTATTTTAAAGTTGGATAAATTTTGCCTGAGCAAATGAAATACCCTAAGTCAGACAACGACTACGCAATAACAAAATTCTTTTCCAGGAAATAAGTGTCCCAGCTGCCAACATATATCAGTGTAACATATCTGACCTGCAGGCCACAGCATCCTATGGCATTTATAATTGATGCATTGTGAATCACTTTAGTCTTTATTCCTTTTTCTTTTGCACGCAACCAGAGATCTGTGTGGGTAGTAGCTCTGAAAAACAATGACAAAGGCTTTTAGTCACTCTCTCACACACACAAAATGGCAACACATCATGTCAGCTTCTAGCTATGAATGAGTATCATATGTATATGTATGTCTGTATCTAACGGGACAGTTGAACACTGTAGTACAGTTCAGTTAAGCAGCGAATTTTTGGAGACACACTTTCAGAACTGTGTGCTCAGTAGAGGAGCTACTCTGAAGTACCTTGGCAGTGAAGGGAAACAGAAATCTAAGGTGCTTCATCCATGAAATTCAGGCATTGTTTCTGATGGCCATAATTTAATCCAGCCATTTATACACACCTGCTAAATACAGGCATTCAGATTAAGACTAAAACTTACCAGTCTGTATGTATTCACAGCATCATTATTAATGCTCCTAAACCTTTTAGGGACTTTGTTTATTATACAATACAGTGAGAAAATCTTTAGCACAACAATTCACGTTTATCTACAACACTAATTAATTGTTAAGTTGACACTTTGCAAGCCACTGGTGTAAAATTACAATATCACAAAATTCAATGCTGGCCATAGGCATCAGCTGCAACATTATAAGTGCAGTTGCTTAAAAATAGTTGGAAGTGGGAGAAGCAATATATGACCTTGGGTGTGGCCTTGGACCAGGGATTGACTTTCTCAGAGCATACAAAGAATGTAGGTCGAACATGCTTTACCACCTGCGTCAAATTCGCACTATACGCTGTTCGCTTACAACTCAAGCAGCAACAACCCTGGTACATGCAGTCATATGCTTCAGGGTTGACTATGGCAATGCCATTTATGCAGGTCTAACTCATTCCTGCTGTTCCATCTTATCTCAAGGGGTTATGTGTCTCAGTATCTTCCACATCTGGTCACAGATTTCTCTGCTCTTTAACGCAAGGGCAACTTGGTTTGTCATTTGTAATTCTAAATGAGAATTTATATAGCGCCACTCACAATCAGAGGCGCTCCTGACCCGGGTCTTCACTGACAAAGAGAAATGTTTGCAGGTGGGACAGGAAGGAGGCCAAGCCTAAGGCAGGCAGTTCCACCGGTTCGAACTTCAAGTTCAGCACAGGAGTTTTGCTGTGGTCGGCCCATCCTCCTGGAATAAATTGCCTAACAACCTGCGAGGATGAACTCCTCACGCTCTCTTTGCCTCTTTTCCGCAAGAGTTTGAAGACCAAATGTTCTGTTCGATCGTGGTTTCAAGTGCTGTGTTAGGTCGGGAGCGCCTCTGATAAGAGTCTCTCTTCAAGTGGTGCTAAATAAATTTGCAATTACAATTGCAATGTAGAAAAACTGTGTAATGAGACATGTAAGTCACATAATCACAATTCACTTATCATATCTAAATCCTAAAGACGCATACATGACACAGGCTTGCTCAAATTCATTTCTAAACAAGCTTAATGTTTGCATTTTGACTCATCTTCAGTGGTTGATGAGATATAATACTTAAACCCTTAAGGGGTGAAATGGACCAAAACCCCAAAAATCTGGTTTGGTTAACTTTGGGTACTCTAAATTTCAATTTAAAAAGACTGGATGGATGGATTGAAAGAGAGGATAAAATCCTAAAGAAAGGTGTTCATTTTATGCACATATGTTAAAAGCTGAGAGATATAACAAGTTCAATTTTTTTATTCTTTTGCCGTTTCTAACAAAAATTTGTGCAGTCATCAGTGAGCAGGTTGAAAATAATTTGTGGTTGTTAAAGGTTAATCAAACCTCAAATGTGCGGTCCCACTACTGGCGAATCTGTCAAAGTTCTCTCATATATATCAGAAAAATGAGGGACATGCTCCATTGGCTACCAGTGGAGAAGAGAATAAAATTCCAGATCCTCTTTCTGGGGCAAGCCTTGTTGGTTGGCAACACACCTACATTAGAGAGCTTTATGTTCCAGCCTCAAGTCAACTGCATCAGCAACTGTTGTCTCTGCTGCTTGTGCCCAGCAGAGTGCATGTAGAGACTGAAGTACAGAAGCAGCGCTTCTGTACATCAACTAAAGCTTATGTCTCGGACGTTTGCCTTGAAACAGCCTTCCTCTGTGCTTGCGTGATGTTGCATTTAGCTCCATTCAACAAACAATTTCAAGCTCTCTTAAAATGCACTAGTATAGGTCAGTTAGATAGTCATGTGTTCAATGCCTTTGAGAAATACATAAGTGGCCAGATACAGACATACAATTATGATTACAGCACCATTCCAAATACCATTGCTAAATGCTTCTATTACTTTTCTATTTTGGACATCTTGATTTTCATCATAAAGCTTTACCACGTAAGAAGTTGATTAAGAAATTGTTGTAATATTGGGGCCTTTTAACAATGATATTCTCATCACTCAACGTAAATTCATCCCAGCCTTGCAGCTGGTGTTATAATCCAACTGTGCCATGGAGAGAATTAAACTTAAACAGTTGTTATCTTTCACACTATGTCATCTATTACCAGATGCTTAATTTCCACACTGTTCTTTATAAGCACACTGTGCAAGATAAACTTAAATATTGAGATCTCTTTGTAAATTTTCAACCAAATGTGGTTCCAAATACAATCAGGATTCTATGAGAAATGATAAAGTACCCAAATGGATCTCCAACAACCAGGAATGCCACATCACTTGTGTCTGCACCATCCAAAATGTCATCTACAAATTTAAATTCAAAGAAGTTAACTACACAATTTCCATCCACATTTTCTTCCAAAAGTGTCCACTAAAGTTATCTAAAACAATGGTCATATATTAAAAAATTACTGATGAAGTCAACATCAAATCACAGACTACAATAGACAGATAAAATAGCTATACATAGATAAATAGATCCAATATATAGACAGACATAGAAACCATGGTAGTTCTGATGTCTTAAACCTTTGCATGCCCATATTAGATACATATTAGGGAACACAACTTCATTTCTGTCTTTCTGCCTCGTCCCATCTTCTCCTCTTGTCTGTCCAAGCTTGAATGTTTGCTAACAGCAGGATCATCCTCACCTAAAGCTTGCCTGCTGTTGAAACAGAAGCAGGCAAGGGTTAGATGCATCAGTGTTACCATGGCTATGATCTTTCCAGGAGTAGATAGCAAAGTAATTCCTCTCCAATTCATGCATTCCCTCTATTCTCTCCCAAGATGACGTCATCTGCCCATGCCATCAATACTCTTTCCATTGCCCACACATATATTGTGCAGCTTTGTTGGCTGTCGTACTTTTGCTGAAGGCATCGCAACACAATTGAAAACAAACACTCACACAGCGAAACTCTGCATAAAGACTACGTTTGATAACCAACACACCAAGAAATATACTGTAAGTTAATAATATAATAGAAGAGAAATGTGGCCAACTCTGTCATGCTACATGCCTCTCATTGGATGCTTACAAATAATTAATATTCATGACCCATGACGTTATTGTTTACAAAATGGCGACATTCCAAGGGACAATCGGATTACACTTCATTCAAAGTAAATTTAAATATACTGTAATTGGCTGATCTTTAAACTAAAGGCATCAAACGGGCTTAAAGTAATTTATTCAGGTGATGAACAGGCTTAAACAAACGAGCAAAAACGGGTTTAAATGGCCTAAAAATATAACGAAGTGATTAGTGGACCAGCAGGCAGCCCGCAAGTTTCGAAAAACTAGCGGGCCGCCAGTCACGTGTAGGACGTAACGTGAATACAGAACGTGGCTACTCTCATAAGCAACATGGGCGCCGTAACGGACGGTTTCATTTATGTTGGTCAAATTTTTAGCTTTACCGACTTAGAAAACTCCAAATAACGGTATGAACCGAGTAAGTTTAGTATTCTTGCGATGCATGATGCCAAAACGTTATAATCCAACAAAAAATATGCGGAGAAGAAGGCTGCACGTGCCAAGAATGAACTGTGATATTCCTCGCTTTTATGCTGCACAAAGCGGGACTATGGCCGCAGAAAGTATAAAAACCGAAGGACAAAGCAACCGTCCCGATTGGGGGTCTTTCAGTGACAGGTTTCAGATGTTTAGGATTAGCCTTAGGGTTATTGTAGCCAATGTTTTGGTCCAAGGATTCAGGCTTGAAAGGGCTTCTGGCGGAATCACGTTACTGGCGGCCCGCTAGTATTTGAAATTCTAAGGCTGCCTGGCGGTCCACTAGTCACAAAATATTGTATTGACTAGCAGACCGCCAGGCGGCCCGCTAGAAGTTTCGAATACTAGCGGGCTGCCTGGCGGTCCGCTAGTCACAGCCAAAATATAATGTAACATAAATCTCCGAAATTTCTCAGTGCCACACAAAAGCCACGGCAGGGAGATCAGCTTATTCACCGGCGCTACATCAAATCAAGTCCGCCATAGCCATGTCCGCCTTGTCCGTTCCGGTGCCAGGTCAGAGTCCGGGGAGATCAAACCTGTCTCAGCAGGTTGCTACAGTGGTAATTGGTGATGATGGCAGTTGTGTGGTGGCGCAGGAATGGAATCAGGATAGGGTAGCTTGAAGAGTTCAGTTTTCAGTCGTGAGTGGAAAGCAGCGGAGGAAAGTGCAAGCGGATGAGAGGTGATGTCAACAGGCGATATATGGGAGGATGAGCAAACAGTGAGAGATCTTTTGGGAGATCATTCCAAAGAGCCGGTCAGCATAGACTAAGGAGTGGTTGCAGAATTTCAAGTAGGTAAGTAAGTAAGTAAGTAAGTAAGTAATCTTTTATTAGTATAAGACAAACGCTCATACTTTACAACAATACATACAAAAGGATCACAATATCAGTAATACTGTAAGACAGTTTAAACACAAGCAATTCTATATAATGTCTTATTTACATACATATACATTATACAGTATTATAAACAATAAACGATAGTGTCTTATTTACATACATAGGCCTATCTATAACTAAAGTTATGATCTAAGCCTTACATTCTAAGGAACATAAGCATTACTATGGTCTACAAAAAGAGCCAGTTTAGATATCAGAACAGGTACTAGAACCAGCATTAACCCAGTTTTTATACTTGTACAGTGAGCGAATGATGAAGGATTTCTTATGTAGCAATGTATTAAAGTGCGGTAATTCAAAAGCATGTCCCCTTTTTCTTAAGTTGAATTTATGAAGGTGCTCTGCAGGCAGTAATTGGTGAAGACAGTGTTGGGGTGACTGGATGCTTTTGAAGAACTTCAATTCAATTTTTTCACAAAACTTCTCTAAAGTTAAACCATCACCACTAAAGAGGTTACTGCGCCCAGCCCTGCGCAAAAAAGATTCAATTTTTCCACCCAGCTCAGCCGACAGGAATCCCCCCCAAGATGGTATGGCATACGTTAGTCGGGAGACTACAAGGGCTTGAAAAATGTTCTTTAGTTTGCTGGGAGGCATTCCTTGAGATCGGAGGACTTTTAGGGGGTATAGGCGTTGGCTGCATATCTTCAAAATAAATGAAACATGGTCATCAAATTTTAAGTCTTCTCGAAAAAGAACACCCAGCAATTTGACAATTTTTACTCTTTCAACATTGCTGATAGGATCCGGAAGAGATAAGTGTCTTGGATTCGGTCTATGAAATACAATTTCTTTAGTCTTGGAAAAATTAAGTGTCATTCTGTTCCTGGAGGCCCAATCCTTAATATTATCAAATTCAGATTCCAAGCTAACAGGAGAATTTTGGGGGGTGAGAAGGTTAGTATCATCTGCAAATTTGAAAAGGATGTTGGACAGAGAGACGGGTTTAAGATCGCTCTCCATTACAATGTAGAGGGTGGGACCAAGACCAGACCCTTGGATAATACTGCGATTAATGGAAGTAGAATCAGAAAGTACATTGCCATATTTGAGGACTTGAGATCGACCACTTAGGAAGTCAATGACCCAATTTGAAATTTCAGGCACCATGTTTAAAGCCATGACTTTAGGTATTAGAACTGAATGGTCAACAACATCAAAAGCTTTAGAGAAGTCGACTAACAAACAACGCACATAAGAGTTACTTTCTAGCATCTGGGTGACGTGATGTAGAAAGAAGGTGAGTGCACTGGTACAACTGCCAGAGAGGAGACTGGAAGGCAAGATACAGTCAGATATGACGATGAGCGAGTAGACCCGGGAGGTTGGATGGTGAATAGCTGGCGAATGTAAGAAGGTTGAGAGGTTTGAAGGGCGTTGTACGTAAGAGATATGATTTTGTAATGGATGCGTAGAGGGGCTTTCAGCCAATGACGTGATTTCAAAACAGAGGTTATGTGATGGTGTTTGGGAGTTTCGGTGACTGTGCGGGCGAGGGCATTCTGAACTGTTTGCAGGCGTTTTATTTGGGAAGAGTCGATGTTGTAGAAAAGGGAATTGCAGTAATCGAGTTTGGAATGTACAATGGAGGTGGCTATTGTGCAGGCGGTTTTGTAATCGAGTACTGGGCGCAGTCAACGAAGGTCACGGATGTGCATGTAGCAGGTGCGAGATAGCCAAGTGATGTGGTCGGCAAAGGTAAGGTTTTTATCAAAGATGGTTCCAAGCTTGACAGGAGAAGAGTAAGGTACAGAGGAAAAGAGATCTGTTGGCGAAAGGTCGGAATGATAGGTTACTTTGCTTAGTTGCTTGCGGAGGCCAATAATGAGAAATTCTGTTTTTTAAGGTTTTAGACATAAGAGGTTGGCAGTCATCATCCAGGCTGATATCTGGGTGATGATGTTGCATAGATGATTTAGTGCATCTGGAAGGGAACGAGGAGAGAAAGATATGAACAGTTGTGTGTCGTCAGCGTAGAGGTGATGATCAACAGAGGATGATGAAATGAGCTAGCTCAGTGGGGAGGTGTAAAGGATGAACAGCAGAGGACCAAGGACAGAACCTTGAGGAACATTGCAGGTGAGGGTGTGTGGGTTATAGGAGTGACCAGAGGCATTAAAGGTGAAAGAACATAAGGAAAGGTATGAACTGATCCACAATAATGAAGTGACGAACTGAACAGCATACAAATGACCATTCGCGACTTGATCTTTTCGCCAGATGGCATCACCATAACGGAATACTAATTTACAGAAAAAACAAAAGAAAATACATTTTAAAATTCTTTTGAACCGTCTTAGGACAGGCAAACATCTAGTATATAAAGAACTCATTTTGACCCCTTTAACTTATCTTTTGAATTCGTTCCTAGTAACTTAACTTTATCTAGGAATGGTCACAAATGTGCACTCACGTGCAAACGTTACATATGTTTACCTGAGTGTTGTTCGACCAATTCTCTGTCAGCCAAAAGTATCTCACGTCCATAGAATTCTTCCTAAAGCATACGATTACATTTACTTTGTCATAAAAAAATGCAGTTCACGATATCATGATTTAGGTGACTGACTATTAGGACATAACCAAAATTCGGATCGGTAAAAACCGAAAAAAAATTTGCATAATTTTGGACCATCTGGAATTATCCGGATCCAGAATGTCTAACCCTTTGAATAATAACAGTTGTTTTTATATGGTTTCGCTATGGACTAATAACACATTATAAGCCACCCACAGAGGTGGCATCCACAACTGTTTAATTGCCTGCTATACCAATACCAGCCATGCATTGAACGTGCTGAGGCCGGCGACCGTTAGGCCTGTCAATCAGTAAAAAAATATGTAGCCATATAGGGAGTGGGGCGACTGACCCCATCTGACCCCTGTAGCTGACGCCAAGCCATTAGCCAATGATGACTAACTTAGAATTAGGCCTAAGTACTAATCGGAATCAGAATCGGCAAATAATGGACTATACTATCTGGTATCCGCAATTGGCAAAAAACGAAACTCAATTATGCCCTAGTGACTATGCAAGAAGCACATTACACTGATAACACTATCCATCTGACTTCCACAACAACAGAATTCGTAAAAGCAATTTTATCGAGGAACCTCAGGTATGTTAACTCAATATGATTATTCTCCAATATGAATCGCTGAATGGTTAGCATGCCCATGCTAGTCTCATCTAAAGGGGGAAAACGTTCCCAAATTTACATTCCTGAACTTGGCAAAACTGTATTTGAATCTACGGTGAGTCTGTAAACAGTGACTTTGGCAAATCTGTAATTGTATACATGCGTCACATTTTCCTGAATTTTGTCAAACAATATGATTCCTTGGTATCTTTTTCTCTGTTTAATTCCTATATGCTTTTTGTGTTGCATTACCAAATAGTTCAGTTCCTAATATCTCTTGCACATTTAAATCAGTTTCGCACATAAGAAAATCGCTAGATGGCTCTACAGTAACGGAACAAGCCGAATCTGTATCCACATCTGTGGCTTGGTGACTGTACACCACCATACCACGACCAACATTGCCAACGATTTCCAACACAGCACCACGTTGTCTCCCACGCTGCACGTTTCAAAAATGAGGTCCCTAGCAACGCGAGGCGCTAAGCCATGGCCTGCTTAGCTTATACGTAAATCTGGCACTTCCAGGAACTGAAAATGACCAAAAACTTGGCCCTCGCGGACTTGATCTGAAATAGCGCCGGTGGTCACCCTAACTGCTCCTATATGTCTGGCGCTGAGAAATTTCGGAGATATGTATTGACATTTATAACTTGCCAGCGCTTCCTTTCCAATGGTCAGAATCGAAGTGTACGCTTCGAGGTAAACTTTCTTTGCGTTCTTAACGATCTTCAGGCCCTTGACAGTAATATCCTCTGCATCGCACAATCCAAGTCCTATGATGTAGAACATTTCCCTACGCGTTGCTTGGCTAATCTTTGTCACACGCAACGCGGACGAAAGACACTAACGACAGCTCCAACTTTGTCCAAAACAACGGTCCAAAAGCACATGGCGCACAGCTCAACCATCGACTTCCGGTGGCTGAATATGACGCTGGTTCTCTATCTGGCGCAAAGATATTAAAAAGTGAACTTTGATCTGACGTATCGCGAATTTTTTTATATCATCATTGCCATAAATCTAATCTAATGATTATCAGAGGTAGAATAGCTTGGTTTTTTGGGGAGGAGGTCTTTTTAAAAACCGCATAAGACCACAAAATTTAAAAAAATCTTATTCTTGTAGAAGTGATTTTAAAAACATTCATTTAATTATTTCTAATTTCGGAAACTGCAGCTAAATTAAACTGAGTTGGAGCTCTTATTCTTGTCATTTTTATTATTATTTATGATCCAAAATCCGAAAATCTTAAAACAGAAAACCAGAAGAACAAAAACCATAACCCCAAAAAACCAAAAAACCAAAAAAATCCAACTTTTCATGAAAAAAACGTATGTATGTATATTCGTTTAATTCTTGAAATCAAGCTTTGCTGGCAATAGCGCAGCAAATTATAGATAGGGATAGGGAAGATGCTAAGTGTCTTGGATGGGCCTAGCTCCTAATTAGTGTCTTCAAGTGTCTACTAGAGTTTAAATTGAAGTTGGTAGGCTAAATGTCTTTGTACAGCATTCTTGGAATAAAGTTTCGCTTGTCCTTGACTGGGAGACTAAGGGGTGTGGCCGGTTGCTGAGGCTATATCCAGTATTTTGTCAATCAGAGCACATCCATCGTAGCGCGTGTTCTTGGTTTCCAAGTATGGCGTGAAATAGCCTTTCGTCTGCCTAGGCGGCTAGTTTGGTAGCTGTGGGCGTTTCAGGATGGAGATAACGGGCTCTCTTTATTCTTCGGATGAATCGTTCTATCCGCTCTATTTCGGCCTCCCCCCAGGAAGTCCCACCAGGCCGGAGAGGCATAGGCCTACATGAGTCTTGCAATGACCGTGCCTCGCGTCACCTGAAAGAGGGCCTGATCGGGCATTCCCCTCTGGCGGAGAGTCTTTAGAGCCAATAGCGAGGAAGAGTACGAACTAAGAATTTTATCGACATGCGGTTTCACTGTGAGTTTTTCGTCGAAAGTCACTCCGAGAATTTTGATTGTAGTGACTCTTTGCATCCAGTGATTGAGGGTTGTGAGGCTAGGGAGGTCTTGTTTTGGTGGACTATTGCAAATTTGCAATCTACCGGGTCTTGGAGGAGTTTATGTGCAGGTTTTTTCTTTCTGCCCACGCGGTGATGCTGTCGATCTCCTCTTCGATTGTACCGGTTTTTGTTGAGCCTACGATTAAATATGAATCGTCGGCATATTTATGGAGATGGTTTTGGCTGTTGATGGGCTTGAGGTCGGATGTGCACGTCCCGATGACTTGCTTTTTGCACCTCTGAATCTAATGAATTCATACGTGAGTCATTTTCCGGTAATATGTCACATTCACTAATTGAAGAAGCAAAAAATTTTGGGGGGCAAATTACATTGATTTTTGTTTGAAGCAAATCTTGAATATTTCTATTTCACTAATATATATTTGGTTTTGCACTAATATGTAAAAATTATGAAGTTTTTAGCAGAAAGAAAATAGCCCTACGAAAAACGGAGTGGAATGTTTGTCCACTCCGTTACTCCGTTACCAAAACATATGAGCTATTTATATATAGTAGACAGCTTCCTACTGCGTAGTTTGACATGCCAATATGTTCTTAGTATTAATGTTTATAAAATAAATATAAAAGAAATTACAATACAAATGATTATTTAATTCCATGACATTTTATATTTTGTTAAGAAGTTCCACTCCATTACCGAAAGAAAAATAGGGAATCTAATCAACGTAAAGTTGACTGTATTTTTTTTTGGCCAAATAACAAAATAAAAATCACTTCAGCTAATCATTACCAGTGATCAAATGAACAAAAAAACATTAAAATATTTATGATGTTGTCTTAAAAATCTGCTCATAACATCAAAATTACATAAAAAATTACCATAAAAAGTTCCGCTCCGTTACCATTTGTCGAGAATTGAGCACAGAATGTGAAAAGTGAACTTTAAAAAAAACAGTCTGCCGAAGCAAAAATTTATTTAAAATGTCATATATTGTTATATAAGTTGTATTGAAATGATAATTTAAGTAGACGACTTATCCTGACAGTGGAATAAATTTTAGTACCTCAAGGGTCACATTTATGGTAACTGAGTGGACAGTTAACGGAGTGGACAAATTGTGTATCAGCACGGTAAATATCATAATTATCTCTCATGCGTCCACATTAATCGTCGGTACACTCATTATATAGCTTATAAATGTTATATTAAAAATATTATTTAAATTATATTTATTCATAATCATTGCCAAAATGCAGTAACGGAGTGGATGTATTATGAAAAAACACATGAGGTACGTAATAAATGAAAATTTGTAAGAAATTTGTCTTAGCATTCAGATCCTGTATTAAGACATACTTACTTACATAGATCTTCACAGAAGAGATGTGTTAAGTTGCGGGACCAAAGAACTGAAAGGGTTGTGAGATACGAGATAATTTTTACATTTTAACGGAGCGGACATAATTTTCCGGGGACAAGTTAAAATATATTTTTAAAAATTATACTGAAGTTGTAAGTTTCTAAGTTGTATTTAGAAATATGCAATTATGTTTATTATAAAAGAAACAGTCACATTTTTTGGTTTAATGCAAATCATTTTGAAATTGTAGACGAAAGCAATATGTACTATAGCCTAGGGACGGTAACGGAGTGGAACATTTTAAATTCAAAATAAATTGTAATAAATTATTTTATTGCTCTGAATTACTTTCAAAGGTCTTAAATTGTTGACTGATCAATAGCGTTTTAATCTAATCACTTAGCATGATCAGACTAGGCATTGTTTTCTTAGAAATGACCGGGGACAGCTGAATTGTCAATTTATGCATTTACCGGAAAATGACTCACGTATAGTGCCATTATTATGCAGCTGCTCCGTTGGAGAAGCCCGCTTGGAGAAGCCCGCTTGAATTCCAAGATGCCAAAGACACCAGAAGTTAGACTACCACACAAACTATATAAAATTATGCTCTTTTGTTTTGAGATAGTTTCTAAGCTGTATAAGGCATATAATAATAATAATAATAATAATAATAATAATAATAATAATAATAATAATAATAATAATAATAATAATAATAATAATAATAATAATAATAAAATAGGCCCTCTTTCAGGTGACGTGAGGCACGGTCATTGCAAGACTCATGTAGGTCTATGCCTCTCCGGCCTGGTGGGACTTCCTGGGGGAGGCCGAAATAGAGCGGATAGAACGATTCATCCGGACGGTAAACGACCAGATGGCCTTACTTTAATTCCATGGCGCTCGGGTCGATGTTTGACCTGGGACGTCACTGTGGCAGACACAGTAGCCCCTTCTTATCTGCCTACAACCTCCACTCGGGCGGGAGGTGTAGCGGAACTGGCTGAGTCCAGGAAAAACGCTAAGTAGGCCTACACCGATTTGATGCATTTCTATCATTTTGTCCCATTGGCTTTTGAAACCTTGGGACCAACTAACGCCGTGGGACAGACGTTCCTCTCCGACCTTGGACGTCTTCTGAGCCAAATCTCGGGAGACCCAAGGGAAACCAGCTATCTGTTCCAGCGCCTGTCCGTTGTAATTCAACGTTTCAACGCAGTCGCCTTCCACAGCACTTTTGTTCTCCCGATTCTTGACCAGGACGGCCACTCCAGAGTCAACATCACTAATTAGTATCTTGCACCTGAGGGATCATATATAAACCTCGGGTAAAAAAATAATAATAATAATAATTTGAACCTTGTGTGGACCACCCGGGGCTGAAACTATATGACGCGGCCTTGCGATCCGGCCTGGGCGGAGTTCTTAACCTTCCACTAGGCACTAGCTATCAGACGACGCGTGGCTCCAGGCCTCGCTTCCCATTAAAAGGGGAGGTCTGGGGATCCGATCGGTGACCTCGCTGGCACTACCCGCCTTTCTGGCATCAGCCGCGGGCACCGATCTCCTCCAGTCCACCATGCTGGGAAATACAGCTATAGCCGACCAACAACGCGAGCCGCTACTGACTAGATGGCGCGAGTCAGGCGCGGTGCGGTGCCCGGAGGGTGGTCTTGCCCTCAAACAATCAGCTTGGGATAGACCCCTGATCGACCAGGAAGTTTATGGCCTGTATGCCAAGCTCCCAGATCGGGTAAATCAGGCGCGCCTCAAGGCGATATCAGCCCCGCATGCGGGGACTGGCTGCTAGCCCTACCTATCACCAACTGTGGGCTCAGGCTTGATGACGAGTCGGTCAGGGTGGCGGTGGGTTTGAGACTGGGGGTTCCTCTCTGTGAACCACATGGATGTCCTGGCGGCGCCCCGGTGCTAACAGATGGCCATCATGGGCTCTCCTGCGTGCAGGGCCCGGGCCGATTGCCTAGACACGCATCCTTGAACGACCTGATCTTCCGGAGCTTGGTCCAGGCCGGTTATCCGTCCACAGAGGAGCCCCCGGGCCTCGTGAGGAAGGACGGCAAGAGACCGGACGGCCTAACCCTCTTCCCTTAGCGCGTCGGGCGATGCCTAATTGTTTGGGACGCGACGGTCACAGACACCCTAGCCGCTTCCTATCTGCCAGACACCTCCCAAACTGCTGGCGCGGCAGCCGAGAGGGCATCAACCCGCAAAATCTAAAAATACATAGAAATAGCCTCGACGTACTTTTTCATGCCCGTGGCTTTCGAAACCCTTGGTCGGATCAACAATGAAGGCTTAGCCTTCCTTTCGGACCTGGGACAAAAGCTCTGTTCTGTCACCGGAGACCCACGGGAAACCACGTACGTTCCTTTTCCAACGCCTCTCGCTAACAATACAACGTTTTAATGCGATAGCTTTCAGAGGCCTTTCCCCAGCCAGGAGTTAGATGAATATAGGGCCATTCCAGACTTTTTATATGTTACATTAATTAATATTGAAGTCCCTGAGGGATCCTGTATACCTCGGTGCAAACAAAAAAATAAATAAATAAATAATAATAATAATAATAATAATAATAATAATAATTTTTTAGACTCCTGAGGGATTACATGTACCTCGGGGAAAAAAATAATAATAGTAATAATAATAATAATAATAATAACAGGCCTCGTCCTCCTTACGAGGCCTGATATTCCGGAAATAACAATAAATAATCTAAAATCTCAGTCCCCGAGGGATCATATGTACCTTGCGGCAAAAAAATAAATAATAATAATAATAATAATAATAATAATTATAATAATAATAATAATAATAATAATAACAATAATAATAATAATAATAATAATAATAATAATAATAATAATAATAATAATAATAATAATAATAATAATAATAATAATAATAATAATAATAATAGTCTAATAATTTCCAGCGCCTCTCTATATGCACTCAACGATTTAATGCCGTCGCTTTTCGAGGCACATTTGCACAGTTAATCGTGGACGAGGACCGCTAAACTCTGGAACTTAACGCTTCTAAGACAGTTTCAAAGTGTCTGAGGGATCATTTTAAATAATAAAATTTGATCAAAATAATAATAATAATAATAATAATAATAATAATAACAATAATTATAATAATAATGCAGAAGAAGCAGATGATACCGCAAACCGGGCAGCCGACGCCAAAAGATCTAAGTACGCCACAATCACCCGTATGCATACGTTTCTGGCGATACCACTGGAGTCCAGCGGTGCTTGGAGTCCAGAAGGTCTGGATTTTGTGTTGGAACTGGGACGAAGGTTGACGGATGCAACTCAGGACACACTTGAGACAAGCTACCTGTTCCGAAGACTCTCGGTGGCTGTCCAACGCGGAAACACCATGATCGATCGCCATCTGATTTTCCTCGACCTTATCATCCTAATTAAATTGTTCACCTTGTTCTAATAGTAGTAATAGTAGTAGTAATAGTAGTAGTAGTAGTAGTAGTAGTAGTAGTAGTAGTAGTAGTAGTAGTAGTAGTAGTAGTAGTAGTAGTAGTAGTAGTAGTAGTAGTAGTAATAATAATAATAATAATAATAATAATAATAATAATAATAATAATAATAATAATAATAATCAACAATGAAGGCCTGACTTTCCTTTCAGACTTGGGACGAAAGCTTTGCACCATTACGGGGGACCAACGAGAAACCACTTACCTATTCCAACGCCTTTCGCTGACTATACAGCGTTTTAACGCAGTGGCTTTTGGGAGCACTTTTACCGGCCGGGAAATAGATGAATAGGGCCATTCCGGACACTTTATTTTCCATTTTAGTTAATATTCAAGTCCCTGAGGGATCCTGTATACCTCGGGGCATAAAAAAATATAACAATAATAATAATAATAATAATAATAATAATAATAATAATAATAATAATAATAATAATAATAATAATAATAATAATAATAATAATAATAATAATAATAATAATAATAATAATAATAATAATAATAATAATAGGGCCTGATAGGCGCTTTATAAATTTCTAGATACAATACAATACAATAGAGACCGCATACTAACCTCCCAAAATATTTGTACTCACCTCTAATTTGCTTCGGAAAACTAACCGGAAGCGTGTACTAACCTCTAATTTGTTTCGGAAAACTAACCGGTAGCGTGTACTCACCTCTAATTTTACCACTACAGCCCTGGATATTCAATTCTTTCGAACCGCACTCCACCTTCGAGTCGTATATAATCTTCTCCGCGGGTCATCTGGCTTCTTCTCCACACCGTTTTTTTTTGCAGCACTCCATGGCTGCTCCTTTTTGTATAGCCAATCGAAGGAGTCTGGGTTGCTAAGAAGGCTGGAGGCTAATTACTAAGGAGTTTGGTTGCTAAGAATTGAGTCTGGTTGCTAAGGACTAAGGAGGGTGGAGGCTGATTGCTTAGGAGGCTGGTTGCTAAGGAGACTGATCGAGTTCCGATGACCAAGTACTGGAGGCTTGTCATGGGCGTAATTTGTGGGGGTACGAGGTGTACCCGTACGCCCCACTTTTTTGTACTGGGGGTACCGTACCCCCCACTTTTAAACAACGCCAATCAATATTTTATTGTGCCTTCCCAGAGATCGCGGTATCTGCCTTGCTTCGTGTATGTAGACAGAGTGAGGTGTATGAACCAGGCAGTCATTCATGCAGACTTTCAGCCACACAGGTTGTCCGACAGACTGACCGCAGTGACCGGCTCGAGGGCGCCACAGATCTGGGCCACGGCTACACTCTTCTTCTTACATCACCCTCACTCTCCGCCTTGTGGTTGACATCTTAGTCATAGGCTATTGGGGTTTGGAGATGTAGGTCAAAGTGGAAGCTTCTGTATCCTTCATGAGTTACCAACCAATATATGGACTCACACTCATATTGGTGGCAATCGGCATTGATACGACTCCTCACCCCTCTGTCCCCTCGCAATCTCAGAATCAATAACTATTCCTAAGTTAAATATATCCGAGCCGGACAGCTCTGTTACATAATATAATCAGTTAAGACGTCGCTGATTTTGACTTGTACACGTCGTGTTCCGATTTTGCTGATAGGGAAAATGGATAAATTGGTTCTACAACGAAACCGAGTAGATGACATTATAGCAGCGGTTCTCAACCTGTGGTCCGCGGACCACTGGTGGTCCGCGGCCATCTGTCTGGTGGTCCGCGAGCAAGGCCTACAATTTATATTTTTACAATTTAAAACATGCAAACAGACAAATTTTGAAAAAAATTTAAATTTCATTTAAATTTTTGTTTTATTTCAATCGCCAGAATCGGCTAGATAGCAGCAGCAAACTAATGATACACGGATTTATGGCAAAAAATTTCTTTTGTATTAATTTGGTTTTTGGCACAATTTTTAGTGGTGGTCCGCGACCGAGACACAAAATTTTTAAGTGGTCCTTGAATCTCAAAAGGTTGAGAACCGCTGCATTATAGAATCTGTAGGTGATAAAATTGCCGTTATGGAGGTAAGCTCATCAGCGTTTCATAATCTTACAGTTAAGGGCAACGAGCTGAGATTGACAGCCAATAAGTTGTTCCATGGTCAACTCCGGAGAGTAAATTTTCCTGAAGGTGACTAAAGTTCCATTCCATCTGGAGAGTTAAAAGAAAAATAATAAGTATTTTGGGCTAAATATGGTTTGAAATGTCTGCCTAAATGGCTGCTGAATTGTCATTACAACTGGATATAAATGAGTAGGCCTAGGCCTAATTATTAAATTTAGAGCAGTGCATATTTGAACTGTATGACTAGTGGGACAATAAGTTGTTCCATGGTCAACTCCGGAGAGTAAATTTTCCTGAAGTTGTCCCAGTAGTTTTAAGACTTGTCCCAGTAGTTTGGGTGATTTATCCCAGATAAAGTGGATAAAGCGGGCTCCATTTTGGCAGCAAATGCTCGAAAATGCAATGTCGTGGCCAACTTTGTCGCAGACTCCCAGTAGTCAAAATCCATCAAATATGCACTGATTTAGGGGGGTCCGTAGAGTAATGGATAACACACTGGCGTGAAGAGCTGAAGGTACCAAGATCGAACCCCGTGGACCTCCGTAAGGTTTTTCAGCCTTCCACTCGCTAGATGGCGGTGGTTAAATGAATAGTAGGCCATGATGGCGTCGTATGGCTGCCGCTTAAATGCAGTTATATTCGACTCCTGTAAAACTATAATCATGTGCTTCTACTTACATGTATGTAAGGCGACCTGCGTGGCTGCCGTTTCTACTAAATGTATGTTTACTGTGCAGCGCAGTGCGTTTGCAGGCGCTTAATTAAAGAATATATTATTAGAGCGTTTCTGAGTTGCTAAGAAGCGCGACAAAAATGATCTAAGCCGCTATTAAACTAATACTGCAATTAACAAGATGGCTTGTTTCTGTTGACACAATCTACATGATCTGGTGTTCATGTGATCTGGTATGGATCATATTGTCTACATACAGCTGCTTCAGCCGCATATTCTTCCCGAGGAACATTAAATTTTGATCCCTCAGAACCGAAAACAAATTACAAAGCACTAGGCCCTTATTGCTATTTTTTACCATTGTTGTTGTTGTTGTTGTTGCTGCTGTTGTTGTTGCTGCTGTTACTGCTCCTACTGCTACTATTATTATTAGGTTACTGCTAATTTCTACTACTATTACGATTACGGGTAATATGTCCAAAATAGTATCCATGCGAAAAGCGAAATTGGAGAAATTGGTACTCCCACTTTTTGAACCAAAGTTACGCTCCTGAGGCTGGTTAACAAGTTGGATTTTTTTCAGAACTGTCTGGAATGGACCCTATTCGTCTGGGTCTAGTTGGTTATTAGTTTATAATTATTAATTATTAATTATTAATTTTATTATCATCATCATCATCATCATCATCATCATCATCATCATCATCATCATCATCATCATCATCATCATCATCATTATTATTAAGCAGGCCTATGTATACTCGACATCCGAAAACAAGTTATCTTAAATTTATTTCATCAACACGTAGGATGAGCTTCAAAGCGACGACTTTTAATTCATATCTAAAAACGTTTTGTCATAAATAGGCCTACTTAGACTAAGTCGTATAAATACAATTCTGCTATAAGATGGGCAATGCACCCAATCAGGACTCATCAGTCTGTTGAGAATGATCTTGTAATCATGCTGCGTAATTTTCAGTTTGAAAATATTAAACGAAGATTATTATTAAGATTTTTATTATTATTATCCAACAGATGAGAACATGAAAGCATTGGCGATTTAAAATAAACAGTAGGCCCTATAAGGTTTCCAACTATGGATCCCAAGAAATGTAAGATAGGCCTACAATAATTATTCTGAAGAGAACAACGTGTTGACGCATTGCGAGCAATTCATGATATTGCGCTATATGTTAGCCCAAACAAGAACGAGACATCGTGAAGTTCTGCTGCGTCAACAGATTTAAGCGTTATGATGTCTGTATCTTGTATGCTAATGGCTATCAGCTTTCCTTTCAAATAAAATCGAATCTAGGCCTATGTTTGATAAATATGATGTGCTATTATCCCAACAGAGTGGATAGGGGCCTACAGTGTTGGGTAAACTCACACAAGAAATGAGTTAAATCAAAACTCAACTCACGCACCTCAAAATGAGTTTAAACTCAAACTCAACTCATCCTAAGTGAAATGAGTTAACTCAAACTCACTTGTTAAATGAGTTAACTCATAAACTCACACGTTTCATACTAGCACGTTCTAATTGAGCAACAATTCTTCCATCACGCCTACTTGTAACAGAAAAATATTTTCCATCAAGAATACACGGTACTTCAGCCATGTTGTTCTTAACTGATCACAATATACAAAATATGCAGGGCTTAATTTATACTGTCCTCTAGTAGTGTTTGAGTCATTTTCCGGTAATATGTCACATTCACTAATTGAAGAAGCAAAAACTTTTTGGGGGCAAATTACATTGATTTTTGTTTGAAGCAAATCTTGAATATTTCTATTTCACTAATATATATTTGGTTTTGCACTAATATGTAAAATTATGAAGTTTTTAGCAGAAAGAAAATAGCCCTACGAAAAACGGAGTGGAATGTTTGTCCACTCCGTTACTCCGTTACCAAAACATATGAGCTATTTATATATAGTAGACAGCTTCCTACTGCGTAGTTTGACATGCCAATATGTTCTTAGTATTAATGTTTATAAAATAAATATAAAAGAAATTGCAATACAAATGATTATTTAATTCCATCACATTTTAAATTTTGTTAAGAAGTTCCACTCCGTTACCGAAAGAAAAATAGGGAATCTAATCAACGTAAAGTTGACTGTATTTTTTTTTGGCCAAATAACAAAATAAAAATCACTTCAGCTAATCATTACCAGTGATCAAATGAACAAAAAAACATTAAAATATTTATGATGTTGTCTTAAAAATCTGCTCATAACATCAAAATTACATAAAAAATTACCATAAAAAGTTCCGCTCCGTTACCATTTGTCGAGAATTGAGCACAGAATGTGAAAAGTGAACTTTAAAAAAAACAGTCTGCCGAAGCAAAAATTTATTTAAAATGTCATATATTGTTATATAAGTTGTATTGAAATGATAATTTAAGTAGACGACTTATCCTGACAGTGGAATAAATTTTAGTACCTCAAGGGTCACATTTATGGTAACTGAGTGGACAGTTAACGGAGTGGACAAATTGTGTATCAGCACGGTAAATATCATAATTATCTCTCATGCGTCCACATTAATCGTCGGTACACTCATTATATAGCTTATAAATGTTATATTAAAAATATTATTTAAATTATATTTATTCATAATCATTGCCAAAATGCAGTAACGGAGTGGATGTATTATGAAAAAACACATGAGGTACGTAATAAATGAAAATTTGTAAGAAATTTGTCTTAGCATTCAGATCCTGTATTAAGACATACTTACTTACATAGATCTTCACAGAAGAGATGTGTTAAGTTGCGGGACCAAAGAACTGAAAGGGTTGTGAGATACGAGATAATATTTACATTTTAACGGAGCGGACATAATTTTCCGGGGACAAGTTAAAATATATTTTTAAAAATTATACTGAAGTTGTAAGTTTCTAAGTTGTATTTAGAAATATGCAATTATGTTTATTATAAAAGAAACAGTCACATTTTTTGGTTTAATGCAAATCATTTTGAAATTGTAGACGAAAGCAATATGTACTATAGCCTAGGGACGGTAACGGAGTGGAACATTTTAAATTCAAAATAAATTGTAATAAATTATTTTATTGCTCTGAATTACTTTCAAAGGTCTTAAATTGTTGACTGATCAATAACGTTTTAATCTAATCACTTAGCATGATCAGACTAGGCATTGTTTGCTTAGAAATGACCGGGGACAGCTGAATTGTCAATTTATGCATTTACCGGAAAATGACTCGTTTACGACCCTCCCTGCCGTCACCACTCACCACTCACCAGTATGGAAAGCCGACGATATAAAAAAGGCTTGTTTCAACCATAGATATAATATCTAATAATATTATTATATCTAATAATATTATTATATCTATGGTTTCAACATAATATGTGCCGAGTGCCGAAGAGTGAGTTGAGTTTAAAATAATTGACAATTAAACGCAAACTCACAGAAAATATGAGTTAACTCAAACTCATAACTCACACTCTTTAAGGTGAGTTAACTCAAACTCATAAATCACAGCAAGTGAGTTAACTCGTGAGTTTAAACTCATATGAGTTAACTCATACCCAACACTGGGGGCCTAGCCTACTTGTTTATAATCAACACCAAAATGTAACACGTGGACACTCATATACCGAAATAGGGTATAAAAGTGTAACTCAGAAGTGACATTTGAGACTTTTATGGATCTAATAACACTCATCAACTGCTGTAGGTTTTGTTGCATTCAATTTTTAATTTTAATTCAATATTGCTAAATTATAGTAGCCAAGATAGCACGCAGCTAGCAGAGCTACATTTGCTAGAAATAAAACCTGTGATATTAGTGTGTTTGTGTTATAGAAGCAAAGATATCTTTTCTAGGTTATTTTAAAATTTTGCAGTCGAGAATTATTCAGCCTCGAAAAACTTCTCAATCGTTGTTAGCGTAGATGACATCGACCGGTCTGATAGAACGGTCGACGTTTCACAAATTAACAACAGATGCAGCGAGCACGCATTGTACGTGGTCGTTAGTCGAGTCGTTGCGAATGTCTTCGAAAGGTTAAGAACAAATGAACAATTATACATTTTTAACTATCTCAAATTACACAGACTACCAAGTGTGTCGTATTGTTGTCACCTTCTTTGCGCCATGCAGTCAACACAATTTTTTGCAGTTTTGAGGGACTGTGCTATATGTGGTATGGACGGAGTACTTAACCTACACGCGTGACATATGACCGGTTGCAATCGATTGATGACTTTAAGAACAAAGTTACAGACTTCTTATATAATTATAGCTATAATATAAGCTGTATCGACAGAGTGATCAGAAAGAGCAAATGCAGCTGACTTTTGGCTACAGGAAACAGGGCCGTTTTAATGTCGTCGTAGGCCCTAGGCACTCTTGTATTCGTAGGCCCTTCCATACACCTATCGACTAACTAACTCATCGTCTCTTACATTCACCTTAGACTTCCCCCGTCCGCAATCTTGGTGTCACTTTTGATCCGCATCTGTCCTTCTCTAACCACATCTCCAACCTCTCCCTCTTCTGCTTCATCCACATTCGTGACCTCCGAAGCATCCGGCCTATGCTCGACCTTAAAACTGCCTCCACCATTGCTGCCTCCATTATTCGTTCAAAGCTTGATTACTGCAATTTCCTCTTTCTTAACCTTTATTCCACACAAATCAGGCGTCTTCAACGTATCCAAAACTCACTAGCCAGAGCTGTCACTAGAACGCCCAGACATCGCCATATCACTCCCATCCTCAAATCACTCCATTGGTTAAAAATCCCAGAGCGAATTCACTTCAAAGACCTATCACCAACTTACAATTCCCTAAAATATTCCCAGCCCAAGTACCTCCGTGATCTCTTGACCATCCAGGCAACCCGCTTCACCCGATCCTCCTATCTCAGTTTTTCGACCCCCAGTCACTTCTCATCTCAAGTTCTCAAACCGAGCCATATCCAACACCACAGTGTCCGCACCACGACTCTTGAACGATCTCCCCTGAATTCCGCAGATTCTCAGTTCCTCCATCATCATTGCAATCTGTCCTCCATCCTCCTCCTCACGTTCCTCTATCTATCACCACCGGGCGTTCAACTCAAAATTGAAGTCTCACCTTTTCAAACACTCCTACCCTGCATGACTCATATGACTCTTCGCCTTCCAATTCTTCTCGCCCTAAACGACACCCGCCTTGACAGCTGCTCTGTCTCCTCTCTTGATCTGGCCCTCTGGAAACCAGACTCGGACCTCTTTTGGACTGCTCTCAGGAAACCCCCTTCTGTTTTGACATAGCGCTCGTGAATAGGCTGGTGCCCTGCGCTTGGCCTTCGAGTGGCGCCTTAGAAGTTTGGATATTACGATTAAGTAATACGACCCCAACTAAACTGTAAACTCTGGATTAAAGCTAACTGCACTGCTTTCAATTGAAAACGACTTAATGCGGAAATGACATTTGAAGACGTTATAACTTTTATGTGATTTTGCTAATGCAAAGAGCCGCAAAGTTCAAATAATGTAGGCTACCACAGCTTAATTTAAACTGTTTTAGTAAAAAGTTATTAAATTTGAACTTGCTGATGTTTGCAATTATTTTTCTTTTTCATTTCCCGGTCACTCATTTAATATCTCATTTTCAGATTTTCAGACTTTCGTTGGCCTTTGAAAGCTTCGTAGGCCCTAGGCACAGTGCAGTAGTGAGGCAATACTCATAAGCGCTCGTGAATAGGCTGGTGCCCTGCGCTTGGACTTCGAGTGGTGCTTTAGACGTTTTGAGATTACGATTACGATTATGAAGCTCAGGAACCATTCTGACTATGTCTAAAGTCACATTTTAGAGCTTTAGCCAGCGTCATTGATGGACTCTTAAACGGCTAATGTCTTGGTACGCATGCGTTGAGAGTATACTCTTCTTCACACGTACAGAAACAGGCGAGATTAAAAATGGATTTCAGAAGTGGAGAAATAACTGTGCAGCCCCTTTTATGTCCCATTCATGACCATGCCGGCCGAGTCATATATTCTGTCTTAGACAGTCGCTGCGTCCCTGAGGCCCAGATGCGTCCGTCTTTCTCCTTGCACACAACCAAGTCCGTTTTTTTCAGCCACACCTTACTTCGGTCTCTGCAGTGTACGGGAGCCTTCGAAGGCGCGGCGGTCTTGGAGTGTTGCATGTACTAACCGAATCGTCAAGCAATCGCACTTGGAAATAGTTTATAGGTGAACTAACATCATTTTCGACGGACGAAGCGTTTGCGTTTGGATTAGTTCATGACAGAAGTATCAGATTTGCGCGTAAGTAGGAGCGTCAGCGTGGCAGTATATCAGCTGAATACAGATGACGTGACGATTATTAGAGACGTAGAAGACGGACGGACGGTTGGAGTGGACGAGGCTTAGCGGCCGCGTGCGCTTGATGGTCTGTTATTGAAAACAAAGACATTGGACAGAATCTGCTGTTGTCAGCTCCGCATGCGAGGATTCGGCGAAGACATGAGTCTCGACGCTATGGATAAACGACAATTCTCGATTTGCACTCACGTGTTCGTTATTTCTCTTTTTAAAGGTACGCCTCATCGCTAATCTTTCTCTAGCATTTCGCTTACGAATGAGTGCACCTCAATTATACGATGTAATAGACATTTAGCCATGGACATTGGAGATAAATATGGATTTTCAGTGTACAAGTAGACCTATAACAGTAGGCCTATAACAGATAGGCCTATATAACAGATAGGCCTATAACAGATAGGCCTATGACATATATAACGTGCGATGTTTTCTACACAAATGACCGTGATGGTCCATTTTAACATAAGCTCATGTGAAGATTCATCTGGGAATTTCTATAGCGCCTTCAAAAATCCTCTCCCCAAAATATCCATAAGCGCTTATCACTTGCTCACATATAGGCCTATGCATATCTTACATTACAGGTTATCTAGGGATATCGAATATCACACCGTTGGTTAAACATTTATTTCCTAAGCAATTTCAACGCGTGGCGCATGACTCGAACATGCACTGGGCTCAAACAGCGTCAACTAAACCAAAGAAAAACGGCGTTCAAGACACAACGTGGACCAAGAAGCGGTGACGAAAACCCCGTTCAAGACGAACAGAAAAATGTCATCGACGCAGAGAGATAATTAACCGACTAGACGAGAGAACGCAACTACACGGTCACCAGAGGACCAACAGAGAAAATTCTGTCTGAAGACAAATTATACACAGACCATTTTACGAAGTCCACATTTTCCTCCAAATGACAGACAATGTACAACGTACAATAACTCAACACACTCGGTTCTATATTCTTACGCCACATGTAACAGTTGGATGTTGGAATTCTAAACGAATAGCAAATTCGCATGCATATGATTAGTGCTTGTGTGGCTGGAGAAGGTTTCCAATGTCAGTCTCACGCATAGGCGCCGACTTCTTGGGGCCTTGGGTGCCAATGCACCCAGAGAAAAAGTTCAGTGGGGGCCTGGCACCCAGAAGAATTCGGACCTTAAATTAAATTTTTTGGGTATTCCAAAAAAAGGTCGCCACATTTCTTTCGGGAGATGAATTCCTAAAAAAAGTCGTCAAATTTTAGGTGAGAATTATCTTAAAATATGGACTGGCACCAGAGGCGGATCCAGGGGGTAATCCGGCCATGGTCCCCCATTTGAAATTTGTTCATGTTTACACACGTAGCAGACGACGAAATAATGTATAATGAATTTTTCCGGATGACTAAAAAAAGTCATCAGTTTTTTTTCGGAGATGATCTCCTAAAAAAGTTTCGTTGGTCCTTTAAAACTCTGATAAACCTTCTGGATCCGCCTCTGACTGGCACCCAGAGACAAAAGCAAAAGTCGGCGCCTATGGTCTCACGCAGACGTGTAGGAACAACCATCGAATTCACATCTAGGCCTACCGTTGATAGTTGACGCGTAGAAAGATCTGTGCTGCGAACTTTGTAACTAGGATTCATGTCTTCCTTAATCATCGCTAGGCCTACAAGTTGGACCATGGACTTAAAGTCCTTGGTCCATCTTGTAGGCCTAGCGATGATTAACTTGTCGGCCTCATCAACCGATCGGTCTAAGGTCCACATTAACAGTAAAACGCACCCTACCAATCTCCTCTGTCACTTGATGAATTAGCAGAAAGTCAATAGAAGAGAAAACCACTCGAAGAGGACAGTAGATGATGCTACCCAAAGAGACTGGTTCGTCATAAGCAGAACAGATACGTGATCGGAGGTAAGCAGATTGCGGAGTGTGAAGGAGTTATAGTTAATAGTTGTTGTTTTAAAATTAATACACCTTAAGATAGGAAGCCAGTGAAGTCGCAAAAAAATGCCTGCAGAAGAGAGTTTGCTGTTTGGGCAAACAATGTAAGCATTCATATTTTGCCCCGTTGTATTCTACCGATATAATTATTAAAGGAAGAGCCACGATAATCGATAAAGGATTGAATTAGTGTGATCCAGTCTTAACTGAACAAAAATAACAACAATTATAGACAGACAGAATCATGTTTGCCTCAAGGCTCTGAGATAAAATGAAGCAGTTTTTTTTACAGGCAGCAGAAACATGTCGTTTAAAAGTAAGAGTGGAATCAAGTGTGACTCCGAGATTTGTATTTTTTTCTGACAGGCTAACATTGCCATTGGCTATACTGAATTGATAAATGAGAGGGGATGTATAAATGCTGATGACTGCCAAGGTATTCACATTTGAAGCTGTTCTACATTTCATCACCACTGTCGTATTTATGTCTATGGTTAAAGCATTGGCCACTAACAATTTCTGAGTACCTGTTCATATTTGAAGCTGTTTTTCATGTGATCGCCATTTCACTGTTTACTTTATGCTTAGAGCACTTCGTATTATCACCTGAGTTTATAACAACATGGTCGTTTTAAAATGATTACGACTGTTAGAAAGTTATATAAGGAGAATATTTCCTTGGACGGACGTATATCATGTCCTACAGACACCATCAGTTAAGATTTGGAAGCCATGCATTTCTAAACGGGATGATGAGGTAGTTCGGTTTTTCTGTTATCATCTTGTCTTAACAGCGCTTCTGTATGGTCTCATACTTAAGACCATTTCATTATAGGTTTGCATGACATCTTAGTTTACGTAACGTTGTAACACCAGAAAGACGTCTGGTGCGAATGTTTCCATTCATATTCCCACTGCGTTATTGTGCCGTATAGAAAACGAAAATGAGATATACGTGTAGCTCCTTCTAAACCAAAGATATCCTCAATGCGCGCCAAAACATTAGGAAATTAAAGAAACTGATATAAAAAGAGAAACGGTGAATTGATTAGAAACCTACTCAACTAAAGCCGTCGGAAGAGTCTGTCTGTTGCAGCTGAGCAGTAGCAGCAGCAGCAGTAGCAGCAGCAGCAACGCAGGAACTGGAAGACCAAATACACTTAGAAAAGAGTTACAGTCTTTCAGGGAAATTGAAGACGGTCCAACTGCGTAACATTATTTATGCTTCGTTAAGATTCAAGGGTCGGGACAATTCCTGATTCCAGACGAAGATCTACAAATAGCCAAGTATCTTGTTACTTTCCACAGTAGAAGACCCTGAGCAGAGAAGTATGAATGGAAATATCTTTTCCTCGGCAGCAGCTCAAGACAGAGGTGACTATCTATATAGGCTTAGGCCCTAGCTCCTTAACGAGTCAAATGTAGTGGCTAGCTAATGCATCTCGGCTATGACCAAATTGACTGTTGTTGAAATTTATCTGTTATTTTGGAAAAGTAAATAGTCGTTTGTTTGTATGTTCAAGCATTAATCTTGTCCGATTCTGTCTTAATTTCTAGGTCTGTTTTGAATTTCATAAGTTTTAAATTGCTTGACCAATACAAGTCGATTGGTTTCCATCTGGAGAGTATCGAACACCAGATTTACATGGTTTCGGTATTACAAGGGCGGGCCAGGGACATAGGAGTGTTGTTTACCGGCCACCTCGAAGTAATAAAAAAAAATAGTTTAGCAACTGTAACAACCCGGCATTGGATCTTGTGCCACGTTACTTTAGTTTTGCCCCATTTTCAACAATGGCATTGGCTAGATTGATTGACAAAGAAATGTCCCTCAGTTCTTTAAATTTAAGAGGCTTTCAAGCATTAGGTTGACTAACTGCAATAACACATTGCAACACTAACCACAACATAGATTCACATTTCTCCGTGACTGTGCGCATTTCTACATTTGCGTAAACATACCACTACTACAACTACTACAACTACTACTACTACTACTACTACTACTACTACTACTACTACTACTACTACTACTACTACTACTACTACTACTACTACTACTACTACTACTACTACTACTACTACTACTACTACTACTACTACAACTACTACTACAACTACTACTACTACTATTACTACTACTTACTGCTATTACTACTACTACTACTTATTACTATTACTACTACTACTATTACTGTATACAAGTCTACAACTAATAATGATAATAATAATAACAATGCAAACAACATTAACACAAAGAAACAACAGTATTAATAGTAGTATAGTAGTAGTAGTAGTAGTAGTAGTAGTAGTAGTAGTAGTAGTAGTAGTAGTAGTAGTAGTAGTAGTAGTAGTAGTAGTAGTAGTAGTAGTAGTAGTAGTAGTAGTAGTAGTAGTAGTAGTAGTAGTAGTAATACTAACAATAATGATTATAATATAATAATAATGATGATGATAATAATAATAATAATAATAGCTATAGTCACCTTGTCACCTTGTGCTGTCAACTCCTGGAGCTCTAGCGATCGTCATGATACACATTTTCCATTGCTTTCTGTTCGAAGTCAGGTCTCTTAGTTCTTCCAAATTCATGCCAGTTACATCGGGAATCTCATCTATATATTTCTTCCTTGGTCGACCCCGTCTTTTTTTCCCTCACCACAAGCCAACATCATTTCCTTTTCTAGCCCATCAGATCGCATAACATGACCAAAGAATCCTAGCTTCAATCTTGTCGCCTTTTGTTTTAATGACTCTTCATTCTCGACACCAATCTCAACTCGTATTGATTCATTCGTCCTTTTCTCTGTCCATGATATTCTCAACATCTTTCTCCATATCCACATTTCACATGCGTTGACCTTTTTCTCCATGTTCTTTGTCATTGTCCACGAGTCACAACCATACAGAACCGTTGGGAAGATTAGGGCTCTCACGAGCCTTTTTTTGTATCTATGCTCACATGCTTGTCCTTCCATATCTTTTCCAATAATAATAGTAGTAGTAATAATAATAATAATAATAATAATAATAATAATAATAATAATAATAATAATAATAAAACCATCTGCGAAGACTAGCCATTCCAGAACAATGCCCCCCTAATTTTTGAACTCCCGAGGGATCATATGTACCTCGGGGAAAAAAATAAAAATAAAATAAAATAATAATAATAATAATAATAATAATAATAATAATAATAATAATAATAATAATAATAATAATAATAATGCACGCAACGGTTCAACGCCGTGGTATTTAGGGGCTCTTTCGATCAGCACATGGGGGACGAGAACCTCTAACTTGATATAGTTTCTTAGAGCCTGAGGGATCCTTGGTACCTCGGGCGACAAAAAAAATAATAATAATATTCCAACCTATTTCAACGCCTTTCGCTGACTATACAGCGTTTATCGCAGTGGCTTTTGGGAGCACTTTTTCCGGCCGGGAAATAGATGAATAGGGCCATTCCGGACACTTTATTTTCCATATTAGTTAATATTCAAGTCCCTGAGGGATCCTGTATACCTCGGGGCAAAATAATAATAATAATAATAATAATAATAATAATAATAATAATAATAATAATAATAATAATAATAATAATAATAATAATAATAATAATAATAATAATAATAATAATAATAATAATAATAATAATAATAATAAAATAGAATAAATAATAATAATAATTATAATAATAATAGTAATTCTGAGGGATCTTTGATACCTCGGGTTAAAAAAATAATAATAAGGTACATTTGAGGAGCCTGAAATCTGCGGGGACTCGCCATCCCAGAAACGCATTCTCCCTTGTTTAAAGTAGTTTTCCACATCCTCTGGATTTCATACTTTGGGCAATACTAATAATAACAGTAATAATAATTGTTTGAACACGTTCTGTGCAGTAGCCTAATAGTTACTAGTCGAAGCGTAGCAATAGTCGCCTATTAGGTAATCCCATATTATCTGCACATTATATAATACACATCGTAAGTAAATAATAAATACATAGCAAGACGCTTGGGGCGGTGCGCTGAATACATGCAACTTGCCACCTTTGTCGATCACTGACTCAGTTGCCGATGTTTGGCCATTGTGCCCATCATTCGTCTGTGTATACATCGGGGGGGGGGAATGTGGCCATCAGCTGCTTAATCTTTATGCGTGAAAGGCGCATTCGACTGTGAAGAATCGTTTCCAGAAAAGATTCCCCGCACCGCGTCGTAATGAAAATATACAGATCTATCCATATATTATATGTATGTGTGTGCATAGAAACTGTTGCCCTTAAAATAGCCTATAGTCTGTGTATATATGTAGAGTATGTAGACACTTGCTTTCAATCGAGGCAATTGCATTCATGAAATGTTTATATTTGAAGGAAAAGAATATCTCGTATTTTATAGACTTGAAAGGTTTATGAAGTCACGATGTAGTAACTGTACACTCTGCTCTATGTCTTCATTAAATTGTTGCTGCTCTTATGTTTGTTATTGCAATTATTCTTTACCACAGGTACATATGATCCATCAGCATTAAAAAATTAGGAAGATGATTTTATTTTGGATGGGCTAACTTCGGTGTTGTCGTGCTCGGTAGCAAAAATCCCTTACAGCTTTCGTTTCTGGCAACGACCACATATTTATGAAGCTTGCATGCTTGCACTACTTGCTGGGGTTCGCTTGTCCAATTTAGGTTAGCTGCTTTGTCGTTTTTGTTGCAGCTGCTTTTGGTTTGTAACCCCGGTCATATCAGACAAATGCGTGAAAAGCGAATGCATCGAAGCACTGGATAGTTATAGATACGCGCTGGTAGAGAAACGTAGTTTCGATGTTGTCTCCAGTTATCTGTGCAAGACTGTTGAGTTTGATCCAAGAGTTTCGAGGGCCAAAGGAAAAAACAGTATGCGGGAATGATGGCCACAGTGTAGGCCTACTTGGCTGTTTATCTGCCAGAAGCCATTCTCTGGAACGCTGAGACTTTGCTAGTGCGTAGGCAATGGGGTCCCAGGCCAGAAATTTTCGACTTTTTCACAGGGTAAGAGTAACACCAGCAGGATGCCCAATTGCCCGCCAGACCTGACAAAATTGGCTGGCTCTGTTGATGCATTAACCCAGCATTGATGAGGCCAAATGATGTCATTTATAAGGCGTGTCCTACTGTCTGACCAGGTCCCAGGTGATATGAAAGGCCGTGCGAGCCATCTGCTGTGACCAATGCACCACAGGTGCATTCGTGTAATTGTATGTAATAAGTATGTATGTATGTATGTATGTGTATGTGCATGTATGTATGTATCAGATCGCTTGTATAGAGAACTTTAAGTACCTCCCAAGGGCGCTTCTGCATGGTTACCAAGGAATCACTAAACAAATATACCTTAAGGCTTAAGTGGAGCAGAAAACGTTTCCTGAACTGTCAAAGAGATTAGTGGTCGTAAATCCGGTGGCATCTTGTTCCAACGAAAGGAACCTACAGAAGAAAAGGCGCACCCTGCTCGCGCCGACGTGCGAGAGGGCGGGATCGTGAACTGGCCATGGGAAGCTGAACGCAGCTGGCGGCTGGGACATCTTGAGACCGGTGTGAAGAGCTCCGTAGTCTGTAGTCTGGTGCTAACTAACTGCTAAGCCATCGATCGAAGCCGTGCCCATGAACAGCAGTTTGAACGGTATTCTATTCTCAACGGGGAGCCAATGCAAGGTGTCACACATGTACGCCGATATGTGCGAGAAAATGGCTAGGTGGGCAGCGAGCTTCTATTGCGCCAGGGTCTAATGCATGAGACATCAACCGATGGCACCCCAAAACCAAGCCGTAATCAGACTAATGTCCGGTTGATAAGTCTGCAATACAGATGCAGCCTGTGGATGATAAGCAATTTGAAAAAGGTAGCCTAAGTCTCAAGTTGAAAAGTGACCAGAGCGACTGAAAAGAACGGACAGATACAGGGAATACAGGGATAGAGTTTCAAAATCTAGGTCCAGCAACTAAAAAGCTAGTTACTCAAGAACAGTCTAGTTTAGGTATTATGTGGCCAAACGATCAACCCCGAGGTGCAGGCCAGCTGCTTTGCGAACGGACGACCTCAAACCATAGGCTCCGATGGGCAATATTATTTTTTTCTCACCCGAGCTATGTATGATCCCTCAGGCTCTAAGACACTGCCTACTGATTGATTAGTTAAGCTTTGAGTGTATGGTCCTCATCCCCGGTGTCTGGTGTAAATGTGCCTCTGAAAGCTACGGCGTTAAAGCGTTATTATTATTATTATTATCATTATTTTTATTATTATTATTATTATTATTATTATTATTATTATTATTATTATTATTATTATTATTATTATCATTATTATTATCATTATTATTATTATTATTATTATTATTATTATTATTATTATTATTATTATTATTATTATTATTATTATTATTATTATTATTATTATTATTATTATTATTATTATTATTATTATTATTATTATTATTATTATTATTATTATTATCATCATCATCATCCGAGAATGCTTGTGTAGGCTCTGTTCAGTCAGATAATCGAGTTTACCGCCGCTGCTTCTGCTAAGAAGGCAGTTATTATTATTATATTTATTTATTATTATAGTTCTGATTCACCCCAGATTCCTCAGTAATTAAAATATTATCCGGAGAATACGAAAGGCATTCAGGGACGGCTAGAATTCGTCAATATCCGGCGGAGCAAATGTGCCTTAAAAGGCTATGGCGTTAAAGCGCTGGATTACGATGACGATGCGCTGCCAGAGAAAGCCGGTTTCGCACGTGTCACTGGTTATACAAGAAAAGACAGCGCCCAACCCTGTGATGAAGAAGTTGGCCACTATTGTTATTTGGACCGAGAGTCTCAAACGCCAACGTGACAAAATGGTAGGTTTGTGCGAGTGTGTTGTATTTTGCGCATTTCCTATCTGCTGAGGTCGATATGGATGGAAGGTAGGATGCGGCCAGAGTGTCTGTTGCCATGGCATCCCAAATCAAAGCTTGGTCCATCCGCCATGGAATGAGAATTAGGCCAGCAGGTATTATTCCATTCGTTCTGCATTGCCCGGGTGACTCATTATTATCATTATTATTATTTTTTTAAATTATTATTATTATTTTCATTATCATTATTATTATTATTATTATTTTTTTTTCCCGAGGTAGTGAAGATCCCTCGGGCTGTAAAAGAAGATTAAAAACAGTTTATTGGTTCTCGTCTCCGACTTCGTGCCCAAAAGTGCCTCTGAATGCAACGCCATTGAACCGTTGCGTGCAAACTGACAAACGATTATTATTATTATTATTATTATTATTATTATTAATATTATTATTATTATTATTATTATTATTATTTTTTTTTTTTGCCCTGAGGTACTTCGTTCCCTCAGGGTCTTAGAGATTAAATTTATTATTTTTTTCCGGAACGGTTAACCCTCGTCCAGACATTATTATTATTATTATTATTATTATTATTATCATTATCATTATCTTTATTATTATTATTGTTGTTGTTTTTGTTGTTGTTGTCGTCGTTGTTCTTATTATTATCCAGAAGAATAAAGGAGCGCTCATGATTCGAAAAAGTTCATTGCACTAAAGCACAAGCCTCGATGTCTTCAAATGCTTTTATTGTTATTGCAGTTTTTCTAATGTTATAATAATTTTGTATTATTACAGTCATTGTTTTATTATTGGTGTTGTTATTGCTATTATTATTTTCAGTCGGTTTTGGTGCCCACGCTGTAGTCGATGACACGGGGACGTTTTTACATATGCGCATGGCATCAAGAATCTACGGCAGAAGAAGAAAAGTCAGTCGAAGAAGACGTGCATGTACGAGAACAACAGACTGCTAGAAGATTAAGTATAATATCGTTATTTGAGAGAAAGGATAAAGAGAAGTTTATTTTAAAGTCCACTTACAAGAAGAACAATGTCTGCAAGTGAAATCACTAAAATAAGCAGATCAGATGGAGAGACAAAGAGTTGATAAGCAGAAATCAAGAAAAATAAAGAAAATATCGTTCGAACGGATGAAACAAATATTTATGAGGACCAAATTACAAAGAAAACACCTGAAGGAAATGCCGGGGAGGATATGATGGAACCTCTCGCAGAAATCTGGGTGAAGAAGAAGAATAACAACAACAACAACAACAACAGCAACAACAACAACAATGCTGAAGCCTTAAGCCTTAAGGCAAAAGAACAAGAAGAACAAGAACAAGAGGAAGAAAAAGAAGAAAAAAGAACAAGAAGAACAAGAAGAATAACAAGAAGAACAAGAAGAAGAATAAGAAAAACAAGAAGAAGAACAAGAAGAACAAGAACAAGAACAAGAATAGGTGGAACAAGAACAAGAAGAACAACAAGAAGAACAGGAAGAAGAGGAAGAGGAATTTCTGTTGGAGTCGCAATAGAAAATATATGGAGAAACGGACTAGGTCTACCATCATGTGCGTCCAAAATTTGGCCAGTAACAAGCCCGTATAGGACGAAACGAGGGCTTAGTACCCAGTTGGGACCCGCGACCAAAATGTTATGGGGCTCATCTGGACTCCCATATGGGCCCATATTGGCATCCATATGGGCTGCCCAAGTTAGGTCTAAAATAGGTCCATGCAGGCGAGGTCGAGGGCTGCCTGCTTATTACCAACATTGCGCGCGCGGCCAAAAAGTGATGAAGCCCATCTTGGTTGCCTATATGGGCCCAACTAAGTTTCCCTTACTCGAATTCCAATTGGGCAAGCTGGCTGGATTATGAGTTCTTTCATGGTGACTGCGCCCGTGTAAGTAGTTCCATTATTGAATAATAGATACAAGGTGTTTTAAAATAAGATGTCTCTGTGATTATTTTGTAGTCCTGTCGTCCTTCGCCGATGACGTTGAGTATCGTCTGATTCGTGATCTCATGCGTGGCTACGATTCACGTGTTCGACCATCCATGAACGCATCGGAGCCACTCAATGTCACGTTTGGCTTGGCACTGGCGCAGATCATTGATGTAGTAAGTGCGGCTGCTGCATATAGTAAATAACGTGTTCTATGTCTTGTAAGCCATACATCCAGATTCAAACTTGCGTGAAGAACACTGTATTGTCAGTAATCGCGAAACCCGCGGTATCGTCGGTGTTTTGAGGGGCATATAAAGATAACGGCGTTCTGATGCTATAAATGATTTATTGGGTTCATCTCATATACACACAGTCCCTTACAGCTTTCGTTTCTGGCAACGACCACATATTTATAAAGCTTGCATGCTTGCACTACTTGCTGGGGTTCGCTTGTCCAATTTAGGTTAGCTGCTTTGTCGTTTTTGTTGCAGCTGCTTTTGGTTTGTAACCCCGGTCATATCAGACAAATGCGTGATAGGTTTCGTTATTTTACTGGACTGTTAATTCTGATGTCAGAAGTTCAAATCCTACCAAGTCAAAACGAATTTTCGAGATTGCAGTTACATTGACGCTGCATAGCAAACTCAACTTAGCCTCTATATAAAATGAGTAGACTGGCCGAACACTGGGAAGACTACTTGGCGAAAAAGAGAACTAGCCACCAATCCTCATATACTGAGGCCAAGAAAATGAAGTCTCTAACGCTTCATATTCACGGCTGTCACTCAGAGTTAGCAAGGAAGCTGAGTTTTTCTTCTTTGCACAAGAGTTAGGTCTCAGCTTTTGAGAAATGCACTGAATTGAATAAGTGGATCGGGCTTTATCGCAAGCAAATCAAAGAGCATCTATTGTATTGTAGCGCTGTCATAATAATGCACAAGACATCAGTCGATTGTCATCTTCAAGTCAAAAACCGTAATAAAAAGTCATGGTGCATTAGAGAAGCCATGGCAGGTGAAATCCAATGAGTCAGAGAAATCAGAAGCCTGGCTACGGAGGATGAGAAAGCTGGCAGAGATGAGCTTTAAGTTTAGTCCTGATTGACATTAGAGAACTGATAGAAAACTATAACAGAGCTCATGAAACCGTGCAGTGAATTCCAGTTGGCTTTGGACCAGTCACAAAGAGAAGAACGTCCGGAGACCAACACTGTTTTGGTGCTATGCAGAGCGAGAGTCAGTCAAGGTCCATCCGTTGATCAAGTGCAATATTGACTGGGTGTTCAGATGGGGTGAGCAAGGACTGGTCGTGCGATTGAATCGACTCGAACGATTAATGGAATGCATACCGTATGCTTGTATTTTGGGTCTACGGGTACATCAGTAGATCAGTGACAGTGAAAGGGAAGATTTAACTACGTACACGATGTAGGCCTAAATGGCATGGGTATGATCTTTGTCGAAACGTTTTTCAGCGATTGCCTAAAGCGCTGTAGAATTATACAAATTATCGCCCCGTATACACACATGTATACCTGCATACATGTAGGCAGGCCTACATTTATACATGCACGCAACCATACATACATATATATATATGCGTACATAAGTACAGCATGAGTTAACATAAAGCATACATGCACATATACACCACGACATGAATACTTACATGAATACACATACATACATATGTCATGCATTAGTAGTTTATGTGACACCTCCATGAGAACGTATTTGTGATGAGCGTGGGTTGAGCGTTTGAAATTTGTTTCCTGCTTTTGCGTCGAGCTTCGTCATATCGAAGACGTCAATTAGGAAGAGCTTTCTTTTGGTCGTCTGGTGATCACGCGTCTCCTAGACTCTTATCGCCCTATTTTGACATATGTCTCCCTGCAGTCAACATCAAGCTTAAATGACAGATAATCATTTATTGAAACAAAATTCTCCCATGTATCTCCAAATTGTCTCCAGATTGACGATACTTTCCCATTTGAAAACTCCCTACACTCATTTGTCTTTGCACTTCTGCTCATATCACGCGTCATTCTGCTGTAATGTGATCACAAGATTGGATAGAAGCAGCCGGCATTTATCAGCTTTTGGACGACTATATGAAAACTTTCAAATAAAACGCCGTCCTTTCACTATTAACGTTTTCGTATTGCTGTCCAAGGGCTGATAAATGTCGGCTAACTGTATCCAATCTTGGTTTTAGACATATCGCTAGGCGGCGGTTAACAACAAATGAAACTTCGGTCATTATACAGTGGCGCTTAATAAAGTAGAAACAATAATATGAAGCTCATATAAGGACCAGCCCCTCTCGACGAACACTCATATACTCTGAGCTGAGATCTGATTGCAGTTTCATTAACTCATTGCGCTCTGTAAATCGGCTTGATCTTTTTGTTCCCATGACTAAAACTGCCTTGGCCCAACACCGGGCGTTTGCTGTAGTGGGTCCCAAGATCTGGAATGACCTTCCTTCTCTGCTCAGGGCCAAACTAATGACTGGCTTTTCCTCATCGGTCTCGCGTTCCCTAAAGGCATTTCTGTTTCCCCGGGGCTTCTGTGGTGAGAGCGTCTCTGAATAGTTCTTCTGCGAGACGCGCTTTTGCGCTTTGTAAATTTCTAGATACAATACAATACAATAATAATTAGGCATTATCTAGTAACCGTAATTTATTACAATAATATCCGATTTCTTTAGCGTCTTAATGAAGAAGAATTTAGCGACTTTTTCCCGAAGGCAATTTATATTCTAAACTCACAAAGCTTTAATAGCTCATATAAAATAATCAATTAGTTGGAGTTCCATATGTATTCAGTTTATGTTAGTTTTTCAAATAAAAGTCGGCCGACAAATGCTTTTCGGTCAACAGTTTCTCAGTTGAACTCGCGATCGTTGTAAACTATGCAATGCATGGCCTCTCCAGGTTGAGAGGTTTTAGAAGGCTAAAGTCGCTGACAAGGGGTGCATACATATGGCTAGCAGGTGCACATGGTCACCCATACGTCATAATCAACCATTCTGAAGAGGGAGTTTCGAAGTTGTTATGCTAGTTATAAATCATTTACCCTACAAAAAAGTTCAGTTTTTTAGACAAGAACCAATACGAATAGCCCACCGAAGGTGATGCTGCGTAGCTTACCATTCAGTAGAGACCAACTTCTGCTACACAAACACCATTCGCATATAGACGAACTTGTAGCTAATTTGAACTATGACGTTTGTCTCTATTAAAATAGAACATCTGACACTATAGGGACCTAGTCCAAGGTATCTAGACTAGAAGGCACTACGGAAATTCTAAGATGCATACATAGATAGGTACATATGGCAAACAGAGAGTAGAACATGGCGTTGTAAGCTTTTCGCCTTAGGAACATATGTGACGAAGTTATAGCAGATTAAAAGAAGATTTGCCTTTGAAACTCATTTAAGATATTCCGATTAGCTTCGAAACAAAATCTTGGTAACGCAAAATTTTCTTAAGAATAATTTGAAGTATACTGTCGAGCAAGCGATGAGATTTAGCTTTATTTCGGATCAAATATGGGGTCGTCCATTAATTATGTCAACAAAATGGGGGAGGGCGGGGGTTTGAAAAAGTTTGACAATTCTTGACAAGGGGGAGGGAGTGTTCAAGACAAATCGACGTCAACAATAATTTAATCAAAAAGCAACCATAGATTCGGAAAGTCTTTATGAGTGATCTATAGGGACCTACCTATTTTGTCTGTAATATTAATCAAACGCGATATTTTCTTCATTTAAAATTATCTTGTTCATTGTTCGAAGATTAGGCCTAATAAGGAAATGCGCTGCATAATCTCTTGAATGCGAATATCCTGGGTTCTTTTTGAAAATCTAATATTTCGAGTTTCTTTTTCGATGGAAAGATAATTTGTTTTGTCGGGGGGTAAAAAAATTTTGACATAATTTTTTTATGGGGGTCCTTGAATGTTTGACAAGGGGGAGGGAGGGGGTCAAAAACTGCCTAAAATTTGTTGACATAAGTAATGGACGACCCCCATGAGTATTTTCACATATAGTAATGAATTAAAGACGTTAAAAGGCGATACCCGAGAAATGCAAATTAAATGAGACGGATGAAGTTTAGCAGCAAATATTAGCAATTTGGAGCTATGTTCATGGGCGGCGATCCGGGGGGGTCGAGGGGGACAAGACCCCCACCTTTAACAGTGGGGGGGACACGCCATACATCGGACCCCCCAAATTTTGAAGAAACACCAGAAAAAGTCATAAAATTTGTTTGTACTCCGGTTAAAAAAATAATCGCGCGCTAGCGCGAAAAATTTTTTAGACCTCTTTTTTGACCAGAGCAGTTCAAAACTCCTTTTGACCAGATCAGTTCCCAAATGTCCCCCCGCCCCCACCTCTCAAACAAGATCGCCGCCACTGGCTATGTTTCAGAATATATCAGAACAATACTGATAATGGAATATGAATCACTAAGGTAGAGACAGCAAGTAAGTAAACTGCAATCAGATCTCAGCTCAGAGTCTGTGAGTGTTCGTCGAGAGGGACCGGTCCCTATATGAGGTTCAAGATTGGCTCAAATGAACCGAACTTATTGGGCAAACAATCGTATACGAGGCCGGTCGAAAATCTTTAACTCTCAACTAAAATAAACAAAGCCGTTTATCTATCCATGGCTCGAGAAGCATGAGAAAGAGCTAGGAAGAAGACTCGAGGAGAGTGGAGAAGCAGCGCCATTTTGCTCTGAATCGGTGGAATTTGTTTTTCGACGAGCTTGATCGATTGTACTTGGCCCAGATGACATCCGGTGCGATTTGCACGGACGATTTCCCCAAGTGCATGAAATGGCCGAGCACAACGATTGCCACCGACGTCATCAGGCTAAGGAATGTCGCGGCTGATGTTCGCTTCACAAGACCCGTCATCCAAGGCGCCATCCAACGGGGCAGGGGGAGGGACATCCAACGACAACAGATTGCTCGACCATTAGTATGTCTTCACAGCTCAAGTTATTATTAGGCTATTTGCTTTTGTCTTTAGTTATTAGCACATAGTCTTCGTTCACAACGCTCGTTTGAGACACAGGCTATTTTTGTAAACCTTAAATATATATATATACTCATATGTGTGTGTGTGTGTATATATAATACACACCCATACATATATAACGCAGAGTTACAAACAAACGTGACGTAAATATCTACATACAAGCATTTGCATACATACATATATGCATGCATACTTGCATACATACATTCTTGAAAGTGATCTATCCTGGCGTATAGGCCTATTAGAGAGAGTTCTTGTATTATGGTCAATGAGGAGACCTTATCGGTCACACAGATTCATGCAATTATTAGACCGGTGTTAAAGTATAGCCGTTGCTGGACCCAGGTGAGCTGAACAATTACAGACCGATCTTCAATCTATCATTCATTTTGAAGGTGGTGGAGCGACTCATATTCGAGCAGCTGACCGGGTAGGTAGGTATAGTCTATCCGTCTGCTAATAATTTAATGCTGAATCTGCAGTCAGCTAACTCCGTCGTCAATTGAAACAATCGACAGATGTTGAAGACTCGTTTATTTATGTCATCTTATTTGCAGCTGCTAAGAGCATTTGCGGCGCAGTTAGTAACATTACCTCATGCTTTACAAATCGGCTTACATGAATAGCACTGTAGTAATAATAAAAAAAAGGATAATATGATAAGTGACTAGGTCACTATAGGCCAATGTGCAGCGCTAACATTTTAACGACGAGAGCTGTACTAACGGCGACTGGGAATCCAATGCAGCTCGTTGCTAAAGTAGCAAAGAAGGGCGTTCACTCGCTCACTCACTCACTCACTCACTCACTCACTCACTCACTCACTCACTCACTCACTCACTCACTCACTCACTCACTCACTCACTCACTCACTCACTCACTCACTCACTCACTCACTCACACACTCACTCACTCACTCACTCACTCACTCACTCACTCACTCACTCACTCACTCACTCACTCACTCACTCACTCACTCACTCTCTCACTCACTCACTCACTCACTCACTCACTCACTCACTCACTCACTCACTCACTCACTCACTCACTCACTCAGTGACACTCACTCAAATATTGATGCATGAAAGAATGACTATATCTAAAGACTCACTTGATCACAGTAGAAGATCAACTGGCTGATTAAATGGTTCATTTGTCCTATGAACTTTTTGAAATTGTAAACACTTAATTGAAAGATGCTTGTCTGTTTTCCCTCTGCTTGAGCAGCTATCTGCGTTTGACCAACCCTAGTAGAGGGAAGAGGGAAGAGGAGGCGAATGACGATAGAACAGCGAAGGGGTTAGGTCACTGCATGGGGTTAAAAGGGGCAACAGATGGGGTTGTCGTGCATGGTCGTCGTCAGAGGGCAGTGCATGCAGTTGCCACCATTCGTCATTAGAGGAGACTAAATGAAGAAAGCACTTTCTAATAAGACTTTTCTCGTTCTCTCGAGACGCGTCTTTATTAACCTCGAAATTTCCTCATTTCCTCCGGCGAATGACGCGATCAACTGCCGACCAACGACAGTCACCATCAGTCGCTCTCACTGCTAAGGATGCTCATGCTGCTGCTGCTGCTGCTGCTCTGTCTCTGCAACAACTGCGAGACTTTATCCGTCTACAGATGTACGTTTGTGTGGCTTGCGTCCTTTGACTGTCGATCACCTCCATCGTCCTCTCAGTTTAAAGTTCATAGGACAAGAACAAGCATCAGCTTCTGACGTAAAACACAATTTACACATAGCACGGCCTGCTTATATATATATATATATATATATATATATATATATATATATATATATATATATATATATATATATATATACACATATATAGGCCTATATACATATATATACACACACCACATATATGGCAATTAAGGAGTGCGGAAGACTGTTGTCGCCCAGGCCAACCCATAAGATGCGACAGACGCTAAAATCGTTTCCTCTTATCGTAAAGTGGCGGCTACTGCATATCACGCATGCGATACAAAGCTACTTGACATGGTTTGATTAACGACACATAATAGTTGATTGCTGTTTAATAAGTTCTATCGCGTCGATGTCGAATGCACAGAGCATCAACTGATGGCGCACCAAACCAGGCCGTAATCAGGTCAATATTCGGAAGAGCTACTAAGACATTGAACCAGCCTATGTTCAAAAACAGTCTGAAAAAGACTTGAGAATGAACTGACATAAGCAACTGAGCAGAACGAATAGTTGGCTACTGGCATATATATTGCAGCCAGTAGTCCAGTTGAGCGTGCTTATTTGCTGCTATATTCCTTTTGCCAGCTGTACCCATTACACTCATGGGCTGAGCGTATAGAATTTTAACTTCGGGTTCTGGCGAGTTACGAAATATATATTTACGGTCGAGAGATGGCGTCCGAAAAACCACGGCCGCACTTGTGTATCAGCCGATAAGCTGATATCGTTGGGGTGAATCAGCTCCGGGGCGTATAATCGGAAAGATGGCCCGACTGCCGATAGTAGGAAAGAGAAACGGACGGACCAATGCGCTTTCAGGATTCTCACGGGAAAGGCATCATATACGGTCTTCTTATTCTTCTTCCTCCTCAACTGGTCCGATTTCAAGGTTCCGATCCAACCTGCTGTGAGGACTCTCGATATATCGGGAAGATGGAAGGTTGTGCAAAACTCTGGGAGGGCACGTTTGTAATAAACATGGACATAAATGAACAGGTCTATGTAAAATAAGTGGCATAAGTAGGCCTACATAAATGAACAGATTACAGATCTATGGGGCGTGGTGGCTCAGTGGTGAGTTCGGCGCCTTGTGACCGGAGGGTTGCAGGTTCGAATCCCACTCTAGCCGTTGCGTACGGACCTTGGGCAAGTCCTTCACTCGCAATTGCTCGTGGCGCTTCGGCGTGAAAATTCCGGCACAGTATCAAATGCTGTAGTCGGGAGCGCCTCTGAGTAGTAGATGACTTCGAGAGGCGCTATAGAAATATCCGGAATAAATAAATAAATAAACGAGTGGCATAAGTACATAAACCGATTGATGAGTGATGAGCCGTTCACTGAGTCACCGAAGCAGAGGCTGCAAACATTAGGATTTATAGGCTCTAAAATTGAAACTTATATACTTGGCTTACTCTGATGAGGCGTCAAAATGAACATACAGAAAGGGTCGCATTGATTCACAGTTGTCCAATTTCCACTGATTTCTAAGCTTATAGTGCATGTTTGTATCTTAATTAACAGTAGAACATACTATAAGAACAAATCGCTCGTTCCCCGTCCTGATTGTCGTCTGCTGTAGCGCTTGGCTAATAATAATAATAATAATAATAATAATAATAATAATAATAATAATAATAATAATAATAATAATAATAATAATAATAATAATAATAATAATAATAATAATAATAATAATAATAATAATAATAATAATAATAATAATAATAATAATAATAATAATAATAATAATAATAATAATAATAATAATAATAATGCAGTTGCCTTCATAGGAACATTCATGCGGCCAGAACTTGTCGAGTGATGCGCCGTTCCAGAGTAACATCATATTATCTCCGGATATAGTTTTAGACAACCCGAGGGATTATATCTACCTCGGGTATAAAAAAAATAATAATAATGAAAAATAATAATAATAATAATGATAATAATACCCTAGACGAATAGGGCCCATTCCGGACAAATCTACTTTGTAAATAATGTTGAAGTCCCTGAGGGATCCTGTATACCTCGGGGCAAAATAAAATAATAATAACAAGGATCATTTACCTCGATTAAAATGTAATAATCATCATAAAAGGTAGCAAACAAATCGTCAAAATAAATCTTTCTGATTTAGACACCCATGATAATAATAATAGTAATAATAATAATGATGATGATGATGATGATGATGATGATGATGATGATGATGATGATGATGATGATGATGATGATGATGATGATGATGATGATGATGATGATGATGATGATAATTTGTATGGCGCCGTAATTTAGGGTTCGTTGCAAAATTCTACTAAGGGCAATTGTATGTAATTAGGAGATCTAATGTCAATTTTAAAAGCAAGTATGCTAAGAAAATATGAACACAACAATCGAAGTGGTCACCTATTGTAACAATGGCATATAGGGAATGTGCCTCACCAGTTGATATACGCTGCCAGTGATTTGCTTTTGGCACAATACTAGTAGCTCAGTAAGACAGGCCCAGTTATACCTGTGATAGGCCTACAATGAATATAATGTATGACATTAGCACATTTAGTACCATCATACGCTAACTTTGGCAGAGGCGCTGCATGGTCTTTGTCTCTTTGAACATAACAACAGCAGACCAGCACCGACGTACAACTCGTACTTAAATGGTTCCTCGCGTTTGCTCTGCTAGACAACGAAAGCCCTATTTCAGTTAGTAACGCTTGATAGGGCGAACGATAACATTCTGGAACGTCGCTTATACATAGTTTGTGAATCAGGTTTTATTAGGTGAAGTGGGCAGCAAAGAGCCAATTATGACCGGGTTTATGTTTTCATGCGGTAATTTCAAGCGAGAAAAGTCTGGACCTAGAAGCCAATATTTAGAAAGTCATTAGCAGCATCTACGAAGGTTCAAGCCGAGGTCGAGTGCGAGGTTTATTGGCCAAAGGCGTCGTGCATGCATGCATTAGCCAGATTACCGCCGGGTGTTTGATACGGATCAGCCGATGTGGAACGACGAAGTGTCATACTTAAATCCGATAACTATTATCTTTTATTATCGACTAAGGTTACCCGGCGTGCATCAGCAATTTCATGCTTAGCCGGAACTACGTCTTGGGCCTACGTCTCAGGCAAACCTCATCTATCACTTTCCACCTCAAGCAAAGCGTCCAAAATCATGACGCATCGAAATATGATGAACGGCGACCAACAGCACAAATCACAAAGAGGAAATATAATTGCAAGAATAGCAGAACTGAACTGCTATGATTACAGACCTGCACTTAAACATTTCTTGTCTTTGGTGCCTTGACTAAAAGTCATTCACGAATTCACATACATTTATGGGCGAAGTCGTAGCCATGCAAGAAGAGTTCAACTACGATCCTATAGGCCTATATGAGATCCCTATATATAGATACAAACAACATATTAAGAGACATCCCAAGAAATACATCCAGATATACGTTCCCTCCGCTCGGCGGGAAAAGGGTACTTTTAGTTCCATTTGCTCGTTCCACGACTATGCAAAGTCGAGCTTTTTCAGTGGTGGGCCCAGTAGTCTGGAATAGACTTCCCTTAGAGCTCCGCATGTGCCCTGGGGTCACCCTTGGCATATTTCTTGCAAAACTTAAAACTGTCTTATATGAACGTGCTGGTGTCGGGAGCGCCTCCGAGTAGTTCCCTTGAAGGGGCGCTATATAAATTCTTGAATGAATGAATGAATGAATGAATACATAATACGCAGCTATATAAATTAGATTACATTTTTATATGTTTGTATCAAATGTTATCTAACTTAGACACATCTATAGAGCAAGTAGGCCTATAATCATGTAAAACCAACAATGGATGCTGTTCTCAGAATGGCAGGAAATTTCTTCCGTATAAGAGTTGTATTGGTCTTTTCGCGATGTACTCACTGATTTAAGACAGTCCGAAGTTTTCTGAAATAGTCAGAATTTGAATCAATCAACTTAGATCACTTAGTGGCAAGCAGGCGTTTCTTGATTTCTGCTTGAAACATATAAGATCAGGTGATTGAAGCGCCGCCAATGTCATCTACAGGACTTTTTCTATGCTCAAGAGACCGAGGTTGGATCCTTTTGTAATTTTCTAAGTGTCAAATGTTGGATGAATGCTGCCCAAAGGGAGCTTTCAAGTGCATTGGGACAGTGTGACATCCTTCCATTAGGGCGTTATTCTGCGCGTGTTAGGTCTATCGCTTGTACTGCGCTGTAATAACAGCGAAATAATGACAGTCCTTTGTCTTTTCAACGTTCATGGCCGACATAATAAAAGTGGGTCAAGAATAGGCCAAGTGTAGTGCATTTTTGTGTGCATTACAGATCCAGGATTGTTAGTTGAACAATAACATTCCTAACTATTCGTATTCTTCCGTTTTCTCCCAAGTACAATTGGCTAACGTGAATCTGACATTCGTAAATTTAAGAGTTATATCTTCATGATAAAATGCATTTTTTGCTGTACTCGTAATCAATTTAGAACCGGATTATAACTGCAAAGTAGGTCCTAATTAAACTGTAGTGTGCGTTCTCATAAGCTGTACTGCAGCAGTTTCTAGCATTTTAAAACAACCATCCAGTTTTAAAAATTTGTCTGCAATTACATAAATCTGAAATACATTTAGAATTTACAAATTTACTGGCATTTGTGATAAATTTCCTGTGATGAAATTGTTCCATAACCACAAAGAGTGAATATCTGAGCTGAAGCACTGATCAGCTTCTGCGCATGACAGTCGTATCTGTCATTTTGGCAGAAATACAGAATTTGCTCGATGAATTTTGCAAGGCTGGAGTTGCCGAATATGCGTGTCGGAATTATTTCTCAGACCTACTGACTTGATTACGCCGTCTACGTGTCTCTTCGTCCTCCTCCTCCTCTGCACCTGACTTCTACTGCTGTCGAAATCTCGAATGACAGTTTTCTGGTAATTTTCGTCCGTTCACCTACTCTTTGTCTTTGAGTCGTAAGCCGAGCTGTTCCTCAAATCGACGGCTTGACGCATTGCCGTCTCTCTTCTTCCTCAAACCATGCAACAGTGATCGCCGAACGGAAGGACGGGGGTCGGATCAGTTGTCTCCTCTTATTCTTATGAAACTGATAACTGCTTTCTCTACTAGATGACATGGCTCATTATTAATCGCACATGACTTTTAGCAACACGCAAATAATATTGTAATTGTTCAAAATAGACTTCTATCGTCACGTCCTGAAGGTAGTAGCTAACCAGAGGCGATCTCTGCGCTATTTTATATGATGTCAAATGCCTATAATTATTTTAATCAGTAAGCAAAACAATGCACAGAAGACTAGAAGAGCCATTAGTGCCAGGAACACGCCCTCCACCCCCATTACAGAATCCCTCCTCTTCACCGCTCCTTACCTGTAGCAGAATCCCTCCTCTTCACCGTTCCTTACTTGTAGGCGTCGTTGGCCCATGCTGTCAAATGTATGCAGGGCTGGGAAAGCTTGAACCGTTAAGTCTGTCAAGCTGGCCTTTTGAAGAGTCAGCTATGGAAAGATCCATCGGTCGTGGAAGGTTTTGTGTCAGACGAACTCTGCCATTTGTCAGTCTTTGATGCGCTCCCTCGTCGACAGCCTTCTCCTGTGAGGTCTGTAAAGATCTCTCACTCCAAGGTTTGAGGAGTTGCATCCCAATTCTCAGAATCTTGCCACGTATTTTTCTACTCTTAAGAATCGTGGTCTTGATGCTGATGACATGGCCAAGTCTTGTCCTATGGGGTCGTCCATTAATTATGTCAACAAATTTTAGGCAGTTTTTGACCTCCTCCCTCCCCCTTGTCAACAACTGTCAAACATTCAAGGACCCCCTAAGAAAATTATATCAAAATAATTTTACCCCCCCTCAAAAAAATTATCTTTCCGTCGAAAAGAAACTCAAAATATTAGATTTTCGAAAAGAACACAGGATATTCAGGTTTAAGAGATTATTCTGCGCATTTTCTCATTAATCTGGGAACAATGAACAATTAAGATAATTTAAAACGAAGAAAATATTGCGTTTGATTAAATTGCAGACAAAAAAGAAATAGATCACTCATAAAGACTTTCCAAATCTATGGTTGCTCTTTGAATAAATTATTGTTGACGTCAATTTGTCTTGACCCCCTCCCCCTTGTCAAGAACTGTCAAACTTTTCCAAACCCCTCCCTCCCCCATTTTTTTGACATAATTAATGGATATGTCCATATCTTATCTTGTTTTTCAGAGATGTTGAGAAATATAAATATCGATGCAACTTATACAGAATCTTGAGTGAAACTCATTCCTCCCCAACCAATAGACGAGGTTTAGAAAGTTTCTCTTCACATAGCAAAATCTGTTTACATTTTTTGGGTCTGTTGATCGTGAGATTGTAACTCTCGTCGTCCTTGACTTCTGACCTTCGACACTTCTGACCTTGACATTCTTTTGAAGAGCCTTGAAATGTTTCATTGTTTTCTTTCGATGGCCATCTCTCGTGATTGCGTTCTTTCACCTCTGTCGTAATTTTCATTTCTGTGCGCTCTCAGGCAGTCATTTTGTTTTCACACGGTCTCACTGGTTCATGGTCTCACGTCGTCTTCCACAGAGTTCTCTCTTAGGACTCCTACTCTATGATCTCTACACCGCTGATTTAAACTTATCCCTTTCTTCTATGAGCGCTGCAGCTCGTCATTATGCCGATGGCACTCGGGAATATGATCGTTGAAAACCCTAAAGGCTATAGGCTTCGTTGAGAAAATATTTTAGCCATCGGAGATGTTTGGCAACTGGATGTTGTTCAACCGCCTCCACCTGAACCATAGGAAACCCAGTTCATCAGGTTTGGTAGCTGTGGGCAGATTGCTTCCACGACTTGTCTTGGTCCGCACTTTCTGCCCTAAACTTTGAATATAAATATGTAAAATTAAGAATATTATTAATTTTAACTAATTAAAATAGGTCATTCTAAAATTTCGTCTGCTTTCTTTGTACCTTATAAGAAGGAGTCCTTGTACATCGAGGTAAGGACACCGGATCATCAGTTAACCCTCAGGCTACCAAGGTTTTTTTGCGACATGGGCTACCAAGGGGGGGGGGTGGTTACCACCCCCCCGGAATTTCGTGTTCGGTTTCAAATATCATATCATGTAATATAGTATCTGATTCAGCATTCATTTCTGAAAAGAATGGTATATTTAGTTGTAAAATATATGAATGCATCTCGAAATTATATAGTTTTTAGCAAAGGCACCCGTCCATTTAACGATATCTGATATTATCCCACACAATTTGTACTTTTTAGATAAAAAGTATAAATGATGTGGGTTTTGAAAATGAACTATGTATCCAAGAATATTCTAAATATAATGTGGCTTAATTTTCAACAATACAAACTATTCCAAAGTTTGTTTTAGTTACAGGCAAAACCTAAAGGCGTGCAGCTATATCAACATGAAACAAGAAATCATGTAATTTTTCCCAGCAGTCAAATACGTCAGTGGTCCTTGCAGTTATTGCAAGTTACTTTCATTGTTTTGTGCGAATGCATCCTGCAAACCGGCTTCTTGAACACTTCACAGCACTAGTTTACTCTGTTGGCATTCTGCTTCAACTGTTTATAGCCCTTCACCATACCCAACCACATCGGTTTACGTTGTGATGTTGCATCAGTGATTTTCACACTGAAAAAGAGTATTATTATTTATTATGATCACTTCCGGTTTTCAAAAGACTAATAACTAAGCAAGCAAATATAGCCCTACATTCCCTCTAAAGAATGGCATAGTTGTTTCTCTTCCAGAAAGAATAATGAATACCTTCATAGTCGACAACAGCTAACAGCTGACGAGAGAAATTCCTGATTCCAAAAGTGGTACCTAGGCTATATCGGGTATAACTTTTTTATGGTGTGGGATATCATCACGACTTTTACCTCAAAATGTGCGGAAATGGCCCCCCTACAGCTACCTAAAATGTCAAAATTATATTCCATGTGCAAAGAAAAAATTTTGCAGAAAAACGTAGGGGGGGTGGTAACCACCCCCCCCTTGGTAGCCCGAGGGTTAAAAAGCATGAGGATGATTAATTATATCGTGCAGTGAGGTCGGTTTAGCACCACTGAGCATAGGGTGGGAAAAGTTAATTACGGGTGTATTCCATGTCTTGTCCGTGTAGATTTATGGGAGGCGACTGAGGGCGCAGAGATTTAAGCTTCTTGCATGGAGATTATTTGCGCATAGGCCTATATATAGGCCTACATATATTCATATAGACATATATGTATGTATATATGAGACATCAATTGAACACATATTGTTGGTTGAAATCCAATTTGATATTACAAAAAACAATTTATGAAGAATATTGTGGATGAATTCATTTCCTTTTTATATACAAATGTAGTTATGCAGAGTCAGCATTCAGTTTCTCCGCAGCAGTTCATTACGTACACTGTTTGTAATCTAAAATATATGCATGTGCTAAAACAATGTACCTTTTGTTAATATCTGTCTTTTTTTTATCATGTTGCAATGTAACAATGTTGATTTTCAACTATTACACAAATATATCTTCAAATTCATAACTTACAAGTTTGTCTATCAACATTCACCCATATTCCCATTGGGCCCTTCATGGGTCCCATATGGGAATATGGGCAGCCAACAGGATTTCTACTTTCTTCCAAACGAATTTGTTGTAGTACATGTTCTGCCCATTGCAAACATTTTTCTGGCGCTCATGTTCTCCACTACTGTTCGTCATCTTGGTGTGACTTTGGACCAAGAACTGACCTTCTCGGAGCAGATGAAGCATGTATTTTAAAAGTAGGCCTACTCCTACCATTTACGCCAGATTCGCAGTCTGGCGTTTGCTTATATCTCAAGTTAGGACAAATCTGGCATTCATATAGGCACCAGGGTCGACTATGACAATGCCATTTGTGCATGCCGATCTCTCTCCAGCATTAATCACTTGCCTCTAAAGGACGTGTCTTGAAGGGGCGCTGTACAAATTTAAATTACATTTAAATTTACAATTGCAATCACATACATATAGACATACATAGCCAACATGCATAATTTCAGTCATTTACTCGGTGATACATGCATACAGTCATACACATATGAAGATCCCGTAAAATCTAGTTTGAGGAGACTGGATTACGCGTGAAAAAACGTCTGGCGACATTGAAGGCTGGCGTTGGTTGTCGTCCCATGAGTAGCATTGAGAACGCACCAATGAATGGAATAAGAAATCGAAACAGATTTTTCTTTTGCGAGAATTTTGGATTGTAGGCGATGACATTGCGTGTTTGTTCCACCTGCGTCTCCGTCTCATGTCTTCACTGCATGCTTTGTAGTCTATTGTCCAGGGACAGAATGAGACGCACATTTACATTCTAATGGCTTTCTCTTTCTACTACGACCGCCCGCGTGGCACTTGATTTTTACGTCTAATGATCTTTCGCCGAGTGGATCTCTTCTCATTTCACCGGTCGTTGACTAAACAGCTGCGAAAAAGCTCCTCTCTCGTCGGTATACTTTTTACTGTCCTTCCCCTCTCTGCACTTCCCATTTATAAATCCTTATTTCGGCGTCTCTTTACACCACTTCCCTTTCCACCGATGAACACGCTTACGATCGCTCGGCGTTACGAGTTTACGAGCTGCAGATGGGAGACACAGCGCATGATTCTTTGGCACCTGCCGTTTCTCTATGATTCGGTTCTATAGGGCCTACAGGTAAATCAGATGAAGAGACACTCGAAGGTAAACTCAGAGGGACACAAACTGAGACATCCGGAGACATCCGGAGCTAACCGAACACATCCGATGACATAAGAAGACAGACACAATAAGCAATTGATGAATAAAGTCAGATTATGACACTGCATAAAACAGAAGGATACAAATGACGCCATATAGCAGCTACATACGAAGAAAGCGGAAGACTGCGACTGACAGCTGATGACACGCTCAGACAACGATAGGCGGATATGAAAGGGTAACGAAGGAGAAGTCGAAACACACGAACATGACGCAGACGATGATGGCAAACAGGAAGCGACCGTGAAATTAGACGAAGACGCAAACAGTCGAATACATAAACAGACATTCGAAGACTTAGGGATACAACCGAAGACAGACAGCAGAAGACAGAGAGCCGAAGACTTACGGAAACAGCCGAAGACTTACGGACATATCCGGATGATTTCATGTGTTGCTGCAGCTGTCTTTGACTTGCAGACGATCGGCTATGTTTGTCTCCTTAGAAATGGAGACAGTCGACGACGACTTCCGAAGTGTCAACTGATAGAGCTTTAAACCGTCGACTCACATCGTTTAACAGCTCACTTGGTTAACTTGAAGTGTGACACACAAGTCCTGGATTCTCTTACGTGTAATTACACGTTCACAAACAGTTCCATGACAACAGTATTTCAGAGTTCGACATAGAATTCTGTATATACGAGCGATTCCATTAACGACACTTGGAAATCGTCATCATCGTAATCATAATCATCCTCAGCAGCAGCATCATCAATTCATCATCATTGATATCGTCGTCGTTTTTGACATCAACACCCAAATATCATCCTCGAAATCGAAAGCATCCTCATCATCAGTACCATCGCAGTCACTACAGTTATAAGCTTCACCATCGTTGTCGTCGTCATCACCACCACCACTATCATCATCACTACCACCATCATCATTGTCGTTGTCGCTACCACCACAATCACCACCACTATTATAATCAGCATCACCAACAGTTCTTCTTAATGTATCGACTTCCGAAAGTAATATTTCAGTTCTTCGCGCAGCCTATGAAAGACAATACAAGACAAACATTGAGCAACGCAAAGACACATAGAAAAACAGAGACGTAGACAATGGTTCAGGACAATAGGCAGTACAATAGGCAGAGACAAAGACATAAAAGATGAAAGCTAGTGGAAGAGAATGAAGTCAGACTTTGAAAAAAAGAGTTAGAGGAAAAGGCTAAAATTAAAACCAGAGAGAGACAGACAGACAGACAGACAGACAGACAGAAAAGGGGAAGTATTTCCAGAATTAGATATTCATCAAAAGAAGATGAGAATAACGTGGTAGATATAATATGTCGACCTATGAATAGACTGGTAGAGACGTTCACCGTGTTTCAATGTAATACCTTCTGTGGTGGAAATGTCTAAGTTAACTGAACATAACAATCGAATAAATTTCCTTTGATCTGCAGGACGAAAGTACAGACTTTTCTGTAATCGTAAACGTGGTTCAGCCAGAAGGCTGGCAGCAGCCCTACAGAGGTTGCCATGGTTTAAATCCAGAGGAAACATCAAAGAGATACGGATGGTGTCCATGCATCCGTTCCAGGGCTTAATGCGCACCTGCCGATGCATGCATTTAGTTTTTGTTTTTCCTTTTTTGTTTTTCCTTTTTTGCCACTAAGTCTTACTATTCTGTTAACTAGTTGCCCACCTTTTGCAAATTCGTTGTCTCTAAATAGGTCTACTCAAAGGCTCATGTGTACATGGCCGTCGTCGAGTTTTGTTAAGTAAATGGGGGGCCCTTACTAGCGGGACCCTGGTCCTTTTAGGGCTTCCTATTGACCACTCACAGCATGATATAGTCTTCTAAACCCATGAATATCTTAATGTTTCAAACCATTTCAGCATCATAGTGGCTATTTAAATTATATTTTCTTGTATATTGTCACGTTTGCTTTGTGGATCAATAAATTGATTGATTGATTGATTGATTGATTGATTGAGTTTAAATTCATTTGTATATAAATTTACACAAAAGAATGCCATATAATACTGGCAAGTGATATTAGCTCTTTGCATGGTGCATGTTCGAATAATTAAGTTGCTGACGTTATTCCAATCAATCTGAATACAAAGTTTTTGGTCCATATTTGGAGCATAGTAAAACGCACAACTAATATTCTTTATACAGAGCAGCAGGTAGTAATATGTAGATTAAGCGTGAGGCAGAATTTATGGAAAGTTCTGCGCCAATTAGATGGACTGGATAAAATCGTTCAGAGAAAGATTCCGATAGTTTGGTCGCGTGGGAAGAACGCCAGAACCTTAGTTGTTTAATATTTAAGCAAAACCGAATATGTCTTTCAAATAGCATCGTAGTCACAGATGCAATGAACCATAAACGCAACATTTTATGCATGAGCTGTAAAGTAGTTGGCGACCTACTAACACAACACCGACTGACATTCATGACAAAATGACTGGCAAATGCGATACTAATGCGATCCTCCTTTCTGAATCCTCCTTTTAGAGTTACGTGAAGATTCACGTAATTGTATTCATGTTGATCGGAGTATTCTGTTTCGCTCCTCTGTCGAAATGGGGGTCGTTGGGTGTCGTCCAGTTACAGTTGACTTAAAGTTTGTAGCATCTATGCAATTATACTATTAGAACTGTTAGAACCTAACTGGCGTCGAAAGCACGTTTCCTTCACCACAGTTGATCCAGACGGACTGTCGGAATACTGCTCACTATCTCTCTGTCAGTCTAGTCACTAGACTCTAGTCTCTCTTTGCCTGTGAATGTTCAGTTAACATTTAAGCTACAATGCGATTAGAGTTGCAACTGAACATCGGCAACTATAACTATGATTTCAAAACGAATTTGAAGAACATCAGGAAGAACAACAAACAAAACAGCTGTCAATTTGTTTCGTATTTGATACGTGATACAATTACGTCACGCTTAAAACACCAAAGTTTGGTGTTTTGACCGTGACGTAATTATATCAAATATCTGACCAAACTATCGAGATGAGTTATCTCCTCTCCATATCGAAATTACATAGCTCCTATAGTTGCAAATACATTTTTAAAATCTCATCTTAGGTTTTGGTATGTGCCTCTGCTCTTGAGGTTTAATTAGGCGGTAAAGGGTGCGGTAAAGGGTGAAAGCGACTGAGCATCATGAAGCATAGCTGTGCAGACAGTTTTTGTAGCCTATACCACGCCGTACAAAGTGAAGCAGACTTTGGTTCACATTTATGTATGTGTATGCAGCCTACTAATCTCTTCATAAGTGATGTGCTTCTTCTTTCGGCTTTATGCTATTGCGTGTTACTATAAGTAACCATTACTACTCTAATTCTATGTAGCAGAGCTCAGCAGTTGAACATCTGAATATATGTTATTACACAGGATGAGAAGAACCAGATCATCACCACGAACTGCTGGCTCAATCAGGTCAGCCCTTATTCTTATTCTCTATCTTTATTTAAGACTATTTTCTCATCCGTTAATGCAAATGTGCGATCGTTCACTGGCATAATACAGGTAGACCAGCAAGACACAAAACCTTCCACGAAGAATCCAAAGTATGAAAGCCGAAAAAGCTAAAGTTGTTAACGAAGATGTTAAAGAAGATGGTTAAAATAATAATGACTGTAATTACATTTTTTTTAAATTACGAACGAAGCAGCAAAAGACAGAACAAAGGATGGAGAGAATAATTAGCGAATAAATAAATGAACGAACGAAGAAGCGAATAAATGAATGAAGAATAATCGAATAGACCAAGTGACACATACAATGATACAAGAATGACTAAACGAAGGAAATGATTGATGCTGGTTTTAGTGTGAGACAGTTCATGCATCAGGCGTTGAATGCTTTTAAGACCGTGCTGACCAAACTGCATACGTTCATGATCTCTTGAAGCCTTGGTTGACGAAAGGAAATGAGTGAGCTGGTCTAAATGTTCGCATGGATAAAAAAAACCCAGGACAGTGCCTCTTTTTCGTCTCGAACTGTCGTAAAGTTTGACGATGTCCTGTGTGTCCTTTGAGCACCATGTGTGGCTTACTGCCGAAGACACTGACCGTGCGGCCTGTTGCCACTGCCAATCTGTAAGCCATAGATAAGTCTCTGTCTAATCGAATTAAGATTCACGGTCAAAGAGGAGATCATTAAACGAAGCCGCTATTATATGATCATGAAGAGGCCACCGTGACATATGGAGCGCTGGTTAAACTACTACAAGCAACGACAGATTACACAGAATGACCAATTGGGCTGCAGCTGTCGTCGGCCATCTGCTTTGGAGTTCAGACGATGGTCTCATCTGTGGTTTCTCCTCTCCCTCCGTCTCATCTGCCTCTTCTCTTTTCCCTCTCTTACTCGACTTTACTTCGTCGTCGTCGTCGTCTTCTTCTTTTTACTGCATCTATTTTTCGGCTTATCAGCAGCTGTACAGCCAGAAATGACTGATGGAAGATGCATTAAACAACGTTGTGAAGAACCAATAATTATAAAACAATGAGGTTTTCTAACGCACTTGCATTTATTATTATTTTTTTGCTTCCTCAGGAATTAAAAAATATATCCATTATTATTATTATTGTTATTATTATTATTCTTATTATTATTATTTTTATTATTATTATTATCATCATCATCGTCATCATCGTCATCATCAACATCATCACCATACTCATCATCGTCATGGTCATATTTACCTCCACCATCGTCATTATCTTCCTCCTCCTTCTCGTCCTCCTCCTCGTCCTCCTCCTCCTTCTCATCGTCATCATCATCATCATCATCATCATCATCATCATCATCATCATTACTGCTACTCTTTATCCTATTACACCGACAGTCTTAATTTGGTGGATTCTGCTCTACAATCTGCCAGTTTGTGAATCGATTCACTAAATTATTCAGATGTTCTGATTTTGTCAGCAAGATGTATGAATAAATTAGGCCTATAAATTAATCTTCGGCATAAACGACCTTCACTTCCAACCGTCTCATCTTCTTTGGGCTGCGGGTTGTTTCAGTCTTAATTCTGCTTACCAGAATTGAGATTGAACTCCTTTTTTAAAATAGCAGGAATTTATCAACTGATTAACATTTTAATTTCAGCAAAATTTCTTCAATTACTCGAACAAAATAACACACTGAATTATCGGATATCTGCATAAATGTTTAGATAAGTAATATTGATCTATTGCATATTCTATAATAACTCAGATATAGACTATGCATAAATGTTCACATGAAAGGATATTTTCTATCATTGTCATGCATTCGTTCTTGTGGAAAAGAGAAAGTCAAATGAGTTTATAAAGTCTTCCCCTCAAGTGTAGACCTACATAATTCATTTAATAGGCAGAGCGCTCATAATCGGGGTTTTAAGTTGTTCAGAAGACATAATTATTATCGGCGCTGGAACCACTGCTAATTGGCCAGGAATGCTTAATAATCAATCTTTTCAAGCTTCTTCTTAAAGGCATAATTGGATGCCAGAGAGGACGCCAGAGTGTTGTGCTTCAGCTGCTTTCTATTTTAAACAGTTTTATCGGTTGAGTTAATTTTTTTATGTCAATCTGTCTGCTTCGCACTTTCAGCGTATACAGGTGAGATCTATCCTGGTTTGTTTATCCAACCTGTGTTCGCCTCTACTCTCTTTCAGATCGATTTCTAATTTTCCACTGGATTCATTTGTCGTATAAGTTCTGCGTTTCTTTCTAATCAGCGTCTTCTTCAGTATACGCCATCTTGACCACGGCGTATAATGAGGTCTTTTTACCGCCTCTTCTGCTCTTTCGCTTTACACTAAATCCCTTCAGGTTATATTGCACCTATTCTACCCCAGGTTGAAACTGTCCACTGCTAATCTATAATATTCTCATTTGAAGACTATATCCCTCGTAATATTTATCTCTTCTTTCTGGCTTGATGCACTCGTCGGCTGGAGCGAACATTCTGAGGCAATATATTATCTGCCTAATTAGTTCATAAAGTAGGCCTAATACTTTTTCATCAGTCGACCTAAATTTGTTCCACGTTTGCCCCTAATAACAGATATTGCAGTAGATCAAGAGACACTGTGGCTCTTGCTGCTTCCCGCACCAGAACCGCGTTATGTTATCGGCTTTCACGGTTGCTGGTCCGAAGCTTTCGAAATCGTTGTCCAGTTCAGTTCGTTTCGTTTGTTGTTTGCTGTCACTCAGGTCTAAACTCAAGACTCATCTCTGTCAACTTGTTTATCCATCGTAGCATGGCTTCTCATTTCTCCGGCCTAATGGAATTCAACTTGGCTTCTCCAGCAAAGCGACAATCGATTATGCCTTGGGCATCATAATAAACATACCATGGAGTCTTTAGATTATATTGGACTAGATTAGCTACAGCACTACGTCTGCAATTTGCGTACAATAGGTCTTGCAGCAATTTTTTATATTTAAACAAGTAATTAGCCTATGTAAGTAATTTTTAAGTGTGAAAGTAATATTCGGCTGATCAGGCAGCAAGTTTTAAGCGCGCATTCGTTTCTGAATTTTTTGATCATTATTATTTGTTGACTGGTGTGTCATTGGCTTGCGAAAGCTCAGCAGATTTTCCGCGATGTTAGGCCGATAAGTCTTCTGGTTGTTGACTTTTGTGATTATCTGGCGCAGAACAGAGCTGATGTCAACAGGAATTCATGTGCGGCATCTTTTAAATATACACTTGTTTTCAATACACGCTTGTGATTGATTGGTGACGTCAGCAATGAGTTGACGTTCACGATGAGTCATATGCATGTCTGGACTTATCTGTGTCTGTGGCGGGTCATTGTCTAGAAGACAATGGTTCAAGCCTATACAAGGTTATAGCAAATGCAGTGTTAGGTCGCGCGAAGAGTTGTATACTCGGTTGAGTGAGTTACAGATTCGGCAGTTGAAGAATAGACTTAGGGCCTACTGTACATAGTGTCCTTTATCGAGGCAACGTTTCGCTACCAATCTGACGACTCTACAATTCGAAGCCCGATCGATTTGAAATTCGAAAGGTCGCTGGCATCCCAAAAATAGTCCTCCCTTAAAAGATTAGAATCTATTTCGGAACAGATTCTCCCCGGAAGAATAAATTCTCCCCCGGAGACTATTATTGTTTAAAAAATTGAAAAAAATATATCATCCTCCGCGGAAATATATCTTCTCCCGAGGAAACTTTATTCTTTGAGAGATACACTCACGTTTGTTTTAAAGTTAATGTTATTTTTATGCAGGTTGATTTTCTAAATTTACATGTAGTGTAAAACTATTTAGTATTTTAAAACTTTAATATGTTACAATAATGAAACGAAATTTGTGAGTGCATGGAACTGAAAAGAAAGGAGACATTATTTCAGGCGGTATACGAGATTATTTTAGGGGAGAGTCTATACCGTAACACCGGCAGCAAGTGAATGAGTAAGTAAGCAGTTAAGTTTGTAAATAAATTCGCAAGTAAGTAAGTCTGTCGCCTGTGTTTGCATCTGACAAGCGCAAATGTATGATGTATAAAATGGGGTAATGTACATATTATGTATCGGCTCTATAGCCTACATGCAGAGGCCAATACGTGCCTGTGTTTCTATCAATGCACTAAGTCTAAGGTGTGAAAATTTAAAATGAATGTTTCAGGTTAATGAATGAAATGACTGATTTCAAACAGAAAAACAGTCCGTGTGAATACTTGAAAATCTGTTATTGGTCTTCTGTGAGGGTTGTTCTCTTTGTTTCATCTGGCTATTATGGGTCATTTAGTTTTGAATCGCACTGAATATAATTTTGTTTTGTCTAGGTCTGGATTGACTATAAACTGCGATGGAATCCGATCAAATATGGCGACATTAAAGTTATTCGACTTCCATACGATGCAATTTGGAAGCCAGATATTTTACTCTACAACAAGTAAAGACCCATCCATGACTTCGTTCTTGTAATCTCAGCGCTCAACCTAAGCTGTTTTCCTAGTTAAACGAAGTACCGGTAGTAACTTGATTGAAGTCTCTCAGTTTCTGAAGTGGGACATAGAAGTGCTTTTACCTTTTCTTAGACGTTGACAGACTCAGTCGAGTCCCTTAATTCAAGACTTAAGCATTTTTTTCTAAGGTATAGGCTCTGACTGTGTGATGTTTGTGAATGCGCTCTTGTAACGGCAAAGGTATATCTCGTTAATGATTTACAATCATTGCATGGAAGCATTTTAATTTCATATCTTCGTATTATTCGTCAAAATAATACCAGATCTGGCTAAAGTAACGTATACTTTGCAGTGCTGACGTGTCGTCGTATAAGTCATCTATCAGCACTAACGTCATCGTGACGTCAGACGGCAACGTCACGTGGCTGTCAATGGTTATCTTTCGAAGTTCGTGCGCCGTCGACGTCAAGTACTTTCCATTCGATGAACAGAACTGTACGATGTTGTTCGCATCGTGGACCTACGACGGTTTCCAGCTGAACCTCATCAAGGTCGGCGAGGACGGAGACACATCCAACTACATCCCAAACAGCGAATGGACGCTCATGAAGCTGCACGCCATCCGCAATGTCGTCTTCTATTCGTGCTGCGCAGAACCTTACCCGGATGTGACGTATACAATCCAGATGAAGCGCAAGCCGTTATTCTACGTCTTCAACATGATACTTCCGTGTCTGCTAATAACCCTTGTCGCCCTCTTGGGCTTCTACATTCCGAGTGATTCGGGTGAGAAGGTGACGATGGGAATCACGACCCTACTTTCCATGACCGTCTTTCTAATGCTTGTCGCCGAGAACATGCCGCCCACATCAGACGTCCTACCTCTCGTCGGTAGGTCAGCTTCTGTCTTCTTCTATTAATACCTGCTGATAGCCTGCATAAATTTGCAGATCCAGAAGTCGAGAGCGCTGGTAAATATTACCCTGATTGAAGCATTACACAGTGAAACTTTTTAACCGCCCTTTTTATTTTAATTTTATTCATTTTAGTCAATGAGAATTTTCGAGTCAGCTTCAAGCATCCACATTCCACAACTCATCCCAAATTCACTCGCACTCGCTGCACTCAAGATCATCATCACTCCCAGCCTTAAATCACTCACAGGCTGAAAAATCCTTGTTTGTCCTATCGCTAACCTACAACTCCGTATAATAGGCCTACTCCCAGCCAAAGTACTTTCGTGAACTCTTCACCATCCAGCCATCTCGCTCTACCCGATCATACTCCTGTCTTACCCTCTCCCGTCTCCCAGTCACTGCTTGCCTCAAGTTCTCCAACCGATCCATATCCCACACTGCACCTCAACTCTGGAATGAACTTCACCCAGAATTCCGCATGTGCTCAGTTCCTCCGCCAATACCGCCACTCGCTTACCGTTATCTGCCTCAGGCTTGTCTACGTATCACCCCACAGGTTTCCATTCTAAATTGAAGTTTCAACTCTCCAAGAATTCCTACAGGGCACCAACTTATTTACGAGCGCTGCATCGTATCAGAAGGGTTGCCCAGAGATCGATGTCCAGTGGAAGCCGAGTCGGGTTGCCATAGAGACCAGAGAGAAGAGGCAGAGCGGTGGGTAAGGTGGGTTTCGTTGAGGACGAGAAAGCTTCGAAAGCGCAAGACCGGATGGATTAGGGTAGGAATCCTTGACGAGGTGAGAGTTCAATTTGGAGTGAGAAACCTGTGGGGACTTTCTTTACAAGTTGAATAACAACAAATAGATAATGCTTCCAACAGTTTATAGTCGTGAAAATGTTAGTTATAAAATGAAAAATCTGCCGTATACCGTAATAATTAAAATATCTCATTAGTATACAGGTGGCACATCTACCTACATGTGTAGGGGACAGCGGGGCAAGTTGGTTGATGGGCAAGTTGGTTGTCCGGTTCTGTGAGCTTACGGAAGGTAGTGAAAAAGTTTAGATTACTACTGAAGGTCAAGGCCATCCTTATGCCATGATGTGCGTGGCATATCAGTTCAATTATAGCAGAAGTTTTCAACATACAGTTGCAATTTGATAGTGACGAATAGATTATAATTATGACAAATGACTTCCAATTCTTGTTGCCCTAAACGACACCCGCCTTAACAGATGCTCTCATTGCTCTGCCTCCTATCTTGATCTGACCCCTATCTTGATCTGACCCCCTGGAAACTGGACTCGGACCTCCTTTGGACTACTCTCTGGAAACCCCTCTGATTTGACGTAGCGCTCGCGAATAGGCTGGTGCCCTACGCTTGGCCTTCGAGTGGCGCTTTAGAAGTTTGGGTATTAAGATTACAACTACGACGAAAGGCTTCTTTCTACTCGTGTCCAGCAATTGTCCAATTTCGGCTGTTTTAGCGAAAGCCTCTTTCATTCAAAGCCATTTAGGGCAGTAGTGCACAACCTTTTTCGGCCAAGGGCCACTAAACGATTTATTAAACCCTCGGGGGGCCAAACAAATGAGACGACTCAGCTTAGTCCACATGAATTCATGCCAAATCTTACGAAGATGATGTGCGCAGTAAAACTTATACACTGTGTCCCAATTGAACGGATACTCTTTTGCTTTGGCATTAAATCTGTCAATTCTAAAAATAATTTAACGAGATTTTACACATTGAAAGAGGGATATATTAGCAATTTTATAGAAATTTTCATCAAATTCTATCAATAGGGTCCTAAGTTATGAATACTCAAAATTGGACAAACAAAATTCGAACTTTCAACAGGTAAAAGACAAATTTTTTTGCAAACTGCATACCTTGACTTCATTTCCATTTAAGCAGGCGATAATAAAATAAAATGTTTTCAGTAAAGATGACTTGAGTTTGATTAAAATTTTAACACAAGAAAAACATTACGGAGCAGAAAGGTTTTTGAAAGAATTTCATATACCTCACCGATCCAGAGAAACTGTGGATCTGCTGTCAATAGAAACTCCATGTTTTATTTCACCCTGCAGTGTTTGGCCCATCGATATCTAAATATAGATATCGATGGTTTGGCCCCCAATAGCCCTGATCTCAATCCACTCGACTACAAGATATGAAGCATACTTAAAGAACGTGTTTATTAAACCCGCGTACGCAACGTTGATCATCTCAAACAGCGAGTTTTTAGGAATTTCCATTTTGAGCAAGGAATTGTTGATCGTGCAATCAATGAATGGCGAGATCACCTTAGAGATGTATTCGAGCTAATGGCGGGCATTTCTAACATCAACTTTAAAGAACAACATTTGACTCAGATTAACTTTAAATGCTGATGTCTTTATGTTTTTGTCGATTTGTAAAGTTTAATAAGAAAAATTAAAAATGAATATTAACATGTTGGAAAGTTCTAATTTTATTTGTCCAACTTTGAATGTGCATAACTTTGGACGCTGTTGATAGAATTTGTATGAAATTTTCGGAAAATATTGATAATTTATTCCTCTTTCAATCTAGAAATTTCAATGAATTATTTTTAGAATTGACAGATTTATTGTCAAAACAAAAAGGGTATTAGTTCAATTGGGACACAGTGTATAAAGGTAAGCATAAAGAGGTACAGAGAAGACTCGTAGACTTCTATATTACTACAAAAACGGGTAGATTTTCCAATGATCACAATGGGCAAGTCACTGTACACGCTTAATGTCAGTGTCGGCTCTTAGTCGCTTTTCCTGTTGGTCCTCGCGGGCCACACGACGACTCGTCGCGGGCCGGTTTTGGCCCGCGGGCCGGACGTTGTGCACCACTGATTTAGGGCCTATTCAGCATGTATCGAACTTCCGGCCTGTGTTTCATCCAGGAACGTAAGAACCCGTATTAGTCCACCAATCGTAATCCCTTGATTCTTAAGCATCAAAGAAGCCTAAGTTGCATAAGCCTACCCGATTAAGTCTTAGTATTGTAGACAGCATGCTTTTGTTTTTATAACAAAAAGGAGTAGGCCCCCTATATTGTCCCGCCGAGAATCGAAATAGAAGACTTCGTTTCACCGCTATTGAAAAATTATAAACTTTGTCTGAAAAATATGTAGCTTGGTCATGTAAATGTTTTCAGCTTCAAGTGGGCGTTGCTATGTAACTGTCTGAGTGGCGTTTTGCTGGTGGGCTCATAAGGACTCTCTTGGCTTTTCCAACTGGAGCTTGACAATATATCCAGTTAGTAAGCTAAAGCCACTATATATATCTTGACAATATATCCAATTAGTAACCTGAAACCACTCAGTTGACGCACAAGACCCCAATAACAAATATCCGTAAAAGTCTAAAACACGGACGAAAGTAAGAAATAAACCCAGAAACGTAAAATATAATCACATAATAATAAGTCCGGATGAACGAAAATTAGTGAGAAAAATTCATGTAACTTATCGATAAAAAACACGCTAAAAAAGCATGCGGCCATCTTGGCCACGGGCGCAGACTAGAATTTCCGAGTCGATACACATTAGGGCCTAGGCAGGCAGTTCTAGAACTTCCGACTTGACGTATAGGCACTATATTCGTTTTGTAAAGTCATTTTATATCGCGCTAAATCATTTTATTTTAGTACATTGACTACATATTCTACAGTCAATCTTAAAATATAGACCAGTTCTCAACTTGCGCAGGATTGGTCCAGATCGTTAGCTTTTCCTATGTTCAGCCCAACCGTTCGCTCATACTAAACCAGTTCAGTAGGGCGTATTTCGACCACATGTTCGGTGAAAATCGAGCTCAGATTTCGTTTCGTATGGAATTCCATCTGTTTGTCGTTGGCCGCTTTTTACTTGGTCCCTATTTATACAAATGGCATTAGCCTTTGTCATCAGGGCACCGACCGATGATGTGTTGTAATGCCTGGAGCGACGGCATCGCTCGACTCAGCTGCAGGGGCCGTCGCTCCTCATAGAACGGAACACAATCTCCGTCTGAAATCATAGGCACCTAATCCAATTTATGGCCAGCAAAGTTTCTGTCGAATTCCTCGTCCAATCGATCTCAAAAGATAGAGTTACTGCTAAGTTTTATGGAGAACATTCCGTCTAATTATGTGGAGCATGACTGTTTAATATACATTTATGCATAGGCTTATGGCCTGTCACGCGGGCTACGTTTATGTAATCTGTACAATCGTATTAGGCCTAAATGAGTTTAGCCAATCTGTCTAATTGTATGCGCTGCACATTTAAAACAATAACAGTTGATAAGGGCTTTGTACATTCTATTACAGAACATTTAAAATTAGTTTTTTGGGGGAAATTCAGCCCGTAATAACAAGCTTAATTCATATTCTTCAAAAATCTGTTAAGGGTAATACAAGTAGCGAGTCCATGAAATCTGAAACTTCACACGACCGCTTTAATAGGCGAGTTCAATTAACCTATGCTATCGCTGAAGTATGAAATATATATTTAGCATATTCCATCTCATGTCTACCGAACTGCCCTATGCTTGTTTTCAAGATTGTTAAATTAGGCCTACTTCCAACCTAGAGATGTTGAAAAACAGATCAGTCTTTGTCAAAACAAACAAAGAATTTGGTGTCCGATATCCTTTTCAATATATCAACACAGTTGACAACGTTGAATTGGCTCTGAGTTTTGTTGCTTAGATCCAGTCAGAGGCGTTAACACCATAGAAACCTTGGAACAAATGCTCCATCCAAGAAATAGGGGGAGATCTTTCAGTGTGTGTGCCACCATTTTAGGTGGGGGAGGAAGGGGGAGGGGAAGAAGAGTGGGAAATGGGAAGTTGCTCCAATGACTTAGGGGGGGATAGACGCCCCTGGATCCAGTTTCACGAGTGCAGTCTGTTTTTGTTTTTCTGCTAGTTAGGGCCAACGATTGGTGCATGATGAGTTTTCTGATCTCCATTAGTTACCCTAATCACCGTCGGTCGGCGTTTGCATTCTGCCGACCGAAACTGGTCGCGTCGTCGTCGTCTCTTAAATCGTAAATAGACGCAACGTGACGCCTGGCTAGGAAAGGACTGCGGGGGAAGACGTCATGCAGAGTGGTTCAGTAGACTTAATTCCCGGAAACTCGCCACATCGTCTAAGGGAAGATGGCTTCGTCGATACAGGTGTATTGGGCCTCATCATTATTAGCGGTCGTCGCACCTGAGGGTTCGCTGACTGATAAGGAGCAGGCACGACAACATCATTCAAGCAACCGAACACACGTGGGATCAGTTTTTCCATGAATTGGTAATTCACTGAATGCACAGGACATCTAAATCTTCAGCTGTTGCATGTTGTGCATTCTACACATTAGCATAACATCTGACGTTTCAACGTGTCAACTTTTATTTGTTGAACATGATGCTGTCCTATAGTTCGACTCCGGTTTTTCTTTGTTACATTATTGGAATGCTTATTTCTTGGTGAACATCTAATGAAAACAGCAAGCTGCTTGGTGACTTTCGGTTGGTCAATCCGAGATATCTATGAATTCAATTGCATAACTATTACCCTGGCGTGTTTTTCTACGAGCTGACGTCATTCAGTTTGTAAACTAACTCGTGTAGATCATCCTTTAAATATCCACAGCAATGCATCTTTCTTACATTTGACATAAGTTTACAAAAAGAAGGAGCACTGGGTGTCAAACCCCTAACGCTAAATTGAAAAGCAAAGGCACTATCAGCCTGTGACTGTTATGAATGCAGGCGATTGCATATTGTAGGACTGTACTATGGGATAACGATAGCGATCGTGTCTTTGGCGACAGCAATGACTGCTTTCACGTTGAATATCCACCACAAGGGAGTGAATGGACAGTGCGTTCCAAGGATCGTTCGCATCATCTGCTTCAAGGTCCTTGCCAAACTTCTCTGCATCCGACTCAACATCCCATCAGAAGCAGCTTCCTCTCATCTACTGGTAAGAGATTCCCGATTCAGTCATCTAATGATAGAGTCTGACTACGAAGCTATCGCTCTGCCTTAGGCTAATCCCTTCCAAAACGCAATGGTACAAAATACGACGAAATAAATAGCTATATCTTTACTATTACTTTACCTACAACTGCTGCTGCTGTTGTTATTATTATTATTATTATTATTATTATTATTATTATTATTATTATTATTATTATTATTATTATTATTATTATTATTATTATTATTATTATTATTATTATAATTATTATTGTTATTACTGTTGTTTTAACTAACACTATTTATACTACTACTATTGCTATTGTAGCACACGAGTAATTGTGCTTGTGATTACTCATCAGTCTTGGTAAATTTGCATCGTAGGCCCTATGTCTTGTATCTGTACATTTTGTTTTGCTATTTGCTATTTGCTACCTGTCGGGTTAAATGCTGCGTGGTCAGCATGTTCTCATTTGTGGTTCTTTTTACTCTACTTTTATTATGAATTTCTTTTGTTTCCTCATTTGTAAATGTTATGAGTGTGATAGGAAATTCTGCTTTTGTTCGGCGCTCTTTGTCAACTCAGTCACGTGACTGGCTGTCCACTACATGGTGTCCAAACAATGTTAGAAAAGACTTTTGGGAGTTATTGTCTTGACTGCAGTATTAACCCCTTTCCAGGCAACAACATTTTCTTAAAAATTGGTGCAGCCAACAAGACGCCTGGGAAATCAGATCTATTACTTTGTTCATGAAACCTGATCTTGCAGACTGGCAAATGGTCGGCTGTGACAGGCGTAGGCCTAGGCTACACGCGCTCTGTTTGTATATACAGCAACTCTGAAGAGTCTCCGGATGTTTCTGTACGGGAACATTATTAGCCGTTTGAATGTTTGTGTGTCGATGCAAAATGGGTATACAGTCTTAAAGACAAATTTTGATAATGCGATCATTGATGACAGCGACTGTAGTTTGATGTTGTACATCATTGAAAATTCTCAGAACTTTTCATGATTCGAATTGCTAATTCGTGCACAGTTACACTGTTTGACGTCTATTCTATTGTTTCTGCACTTCATTCGAACGATAGAAAACAATGAATCACATTTAACATGAGGCATTTGCGTATACTTTGCTACTGCTACTGCTGCTGCTACTACCGCTTCTGCTATCTCTACTATCACTACTTTCGTAACTAGTCTGAATACCATTAGGAGCCTACTCCTAATAATGCCCCTTACTACCGCGATTTTCTCTTTATTACTACTTAGGGCATTATGTAAATTATCTTTACCGCTCTTGCTTCGTGGTGCATCTGTGACCTTTGTGGAATTCAATCTTTACTGAACTACTGCCAGTTACTTAAGAGTCAATCCAATTCTCGCAGCCAACCCCTCTTCACAAATTATTCGCAATTCAACCACCCGATGAAACCATTTCACCTCCGTCCCAATGCCACTCCGCCTCCAGTCATCTCAATGTGAAATTGATGATGGAACAATATAGCTCAAGCTATTCCAACTCCTTGGAATAAACTTGCGCCAGAACTACGTGAACTATCTGACCGATTATAGGCCTACCAAGCTGTCTACTCACAAATAAAGAGTACTTTTCAAGAGGTGCATCTTGGTACCTCATCGTGTCTTCATATTTCTGGCTGCTGAACACCACCTCTACCTGCCTGACCTTTCGATTTGGACTGGGACCGAACCTAATAATTCTTGCCTCACCGAATTTGTTCTTAACTGAGCACCTGTGAATTATTAAGATCTGGATATTTGGGCGTTGAAGATATTATGATTGTGATCATACTTCATAAAGCTTAAGGCGCAAGGTTAATTATGAGATCTAAGACTTCGCTAGCAAGGAGTTGAACTCGGAGGATTCGATTTTGAAAAGTGAAGATTCCAGCACTTCAAACCCTACATTGGCTTACGGCTCTTTCCCACAGGCTCAGTTACAGTACTAAAGCTGTACTGGCGTAAAGCTGTGACTAAGTTTATGTATTTCGAAGTATTTGTTCCAACAAATTGTGAATGAGTTCATTATACAATAATTTTTTTAAAGAAGAAGCTCTTTCCAAGATTCACCAGAGATGAGGCTCGACGCGAGTCATGTGCTTGACATGAGGCTATCTCTTCCGTATCTTAATCCCATCTAGAGACTGCCGTGGTCTATAGGTTACTTATTTATTATTTAAAACACCTGTTACGCGCCCACGCAAGGCGAGTGTGTTTCGCGGAGTGTATATGGATGACCTTTAGACCGAAGAGAGTTCCTTGAAGCCATGCATGTGATTCAACAGAAAATCGAACGTCTTTGCTTTACTTGACTTCACTGTAGGAGAAGTGTTTAAGACTTCGCCGCTTTACGCCACTCATTTGATGCAAAGCATAGCACAATCTAAAATTGCTCTGGCTAATGGTGTTCGAGGAACGTTGAAATTGAAGCTGGCACTTTTAGATGGCACAGCGCATACATACACTCTCAAGACCAGTGTGGTGTGAGTGATACACACTGTCTGATAAAACAGTTGAATTATTGTGGACTGCTGAAAACTCTGGCCACCCCCATTAATCTAAAATGTCGTTCTGTGTCTAGTGTCGTTAGCCGTAGTCCTCGCCATTCACTTGTATGCGTATATTCGAGTTATTCCTACTGTGCGTGGTCGTAGTAAACATTATTTTAAAGAGTGGTCGTTGGTTGATAATCTTCCTGTATTTCTTCTGCTTACGCAAAAATTCTCCTCCGTTCAATCAGTACAATTGCAATCGAATCGTAAAAATGACCATAGCGATATCTATGACTGCAGTTGGCATTTCCTTTTCCTTTCTCTTTGCTTTCTCCTTTATATCCTCTTCTTTCATCTGCAGTCGTTCATTCCTTAA
>OY744604.1:53153001-53255501 GCA_963556255.1 Allolobophora icterica
GGGCCTATAGTTACCAACGTAGACCCCACAAGCCCAAAACCCGAGTACAACTACGCCTTAGTGGTAGTTGACCAATTTTCAAGATGGCCGATGGCCTATCCTCTGAAATCATTAACGGCAAAAGCGACATGTGATGCATACATGCAAATCTTCACGACCTTCGGTTTTCCAAAAACGATTAGGTCCGATAACGGGTCGAATTTCAACAGCAAATTAACCCAAGAGTTTCTGCATCGTATGGGGTGCTCACCACGCTTTGGGCCAGTCGCACATCCTGAGTCACAAGGTCTAGTGGAGCGCTGCAATGCCACACTGAAGACCATGATTCATAAACTGGCAGAAGAAAACCCGAGGGGATGGCACAGACTGTTACCTTACGTGCTTTGGAGCTTAAGGGAACGCCCCTCGGCAACCACCCACGTGAGTCCCTACACCCTGGTGTATGGTACCCTGCCTAAAGGACCTCTATCTGTCCTTTCTGAGGAATGGGCGGGAGAGCGGGATTCTCCATTAAGTCTGGGCACAGGCGCCGCAGCTTACTTGGACCAATTAAGGGATAACCTTGAAATGTCTAAATTATATGCCGAATATTATTCAGACATTGAACAGCAGCGCTATGCTACTCATTACAATTTAAGAAGCATGGACAGGCGTTACGAAGTAGGGGATAAAGTCATCATCCAATCACCGGAAGCGCGAGGAGCAAAGAAGGAGGGCCAATGGCAAGGCCCGGCCATCATCGCTCAGGTGAAATCGCCCTACACATACATCGTGGAAATAGGGGGCAAAAGCCGCTTATTACATGCAAATCGTATTCGCAAATATAACGAAAGAATACAGCAAGCATTGATTAACAATTGCTCCATTCTGTTCGAGAAGGACGAAGACTTCGGTCACGTGGAAGCGGTGGGTAGCGTCGTCACGAGTCAGACACGGCCCAGTGAACAAGTAGACCCTATTGCCGTTGCACACTTAACGGTACCCGAGCGGAAACAGCTGTTTAGTCTGTTAGACAGATTTCCAAATGTGTTCTCGGACAAACCAGGTTTCTGTCCCGTCCTAGAACACACAATCACTGTTAGCGCGGAGTTCAGGCCGAAGAGTTTGCGAGCCTATAAGGTGCCGGAACTGCTCAAACCAGAGATGGAGAAGCAGATCCGCGAACTTTTGGCCCTAGGTATCATCACTCCCTCACTTAGTGAAATGGCTAGTCCCGTTGTGTGCGTTGTGAAAAAGGGAGGTCAAGGCGGTTTAAGACTGGCCATTGACTACCGATATGTAAACAAGTTCTCGGCGGGTGACGCATACCCCACCCCCGACATCCAGGAAGTGTTACAGAAGGTAGGAAGTGCAAACTTCATATCCTGCTTTGACGCACGTCAAGGATACTACCAGATTGGACTCCACAAGGACTCTCGTTGGTTATCAGCCTTCGTATGTGACGCTGGCCTATTTGAGTTCGTACGACTGCCCTTTGGTTTAAAGTCAGCCTCAAATTCTTTTATCCGATGCATGTCAAAGGTCCTTCATCCCATTCGCGACTTCACTGAGACGTTTGTGGATGACATGGCAGTACACTCGATGACGTGGCCGGATCACATGAAACACCTAGAGAAATACTTAATGACTATTCAACAGTCGGGTCTGACCCTTAACATTAAGAAGAGTTCGTTTGCTAGGCGACAAACAACGTTTGTAGGTCACCTGATCGGATCAGGGAGCATTGAACCGGATCCTATGAAAATCGCAGGGCTAGGGAAAATCCCTCAACCCGAGTCCAAAAAGGACATACGGAGATTAATTGGCTTCTTCAGTTATTTTAGGAACTTCATCCCTAACCTGGCTGAGACAGCCAGAATTCTCACTGACTTGAACCAGAAATCGGTGCCTGCTAAGATACCCTGGCGAATTGAACATCAAAATGCGCTAGATAAACTTACGCACGATTTGAATAACGCTGTTTGTTTGCAGACAATTGACTACGGCAGAGAGTTTGGTTTATCGACTGACGCTTCAGACAAAGCAGTCGGTTGCTGCTTATTCCAAATTCAAGACGATGGAACAGAGCGGCCAATATGTTTCGCCAGTTCTAAATTAGATGCTACGCAAGCGCGTTGGTCCACTGTGGAACGCGAAGCGTATGCTGTAATCTTTGCGTTGAAGAAGTTTAGGAATTGGATTTTTATGTCAAGGACCACTCTCTATTCTGATCACAATCCCTTGACTTTCCTAACTGCTTCTACGCCCACAAGTGCTAAACTTGCGAGGTGGGCTCTGGCACTACAGGACTTTGATATCGCTTTTAAATATCGTCCTGGGGCGCTAAATATTCCCGCTGATCTTTTGTCCAGACTATGATTGAGGAAGAAGGCGGACTACCATGTAAGGCACCGCGACAACTGTAAATATAATTTCTAACTGTGCTGATATTTTGTATTTTCATGGGAACGACGAGGACATGGTCTGGAGGAAATCGATGGAGGGAACGACATCATTCTCAGCCGGGAGGCGAACCAATGACTGGCTTTGTCCTCCCCGGGAAGGGAGGTGTCGCGTGAGGAGATCGACAACAACGACGAGATGGCATCATCATTATGATGTAAGCGTCGTTGCCGGTCGAGATAGGATGATGACGGACGAAAAGCCAGTCTCCACTTGGGCAACAATGAAGGCAGCGAGGCCCAGGTATAATCGGACACCACACAGCCAAGGTGTAATAGGACACCTCGCGGCTATGGTGTAACCAGACACCGCCCGCGCTGCAGGCGAGCGACGACCCGCATATCGAGGAGCAATCTGACACTAATTGACGATAGCTTGACGTGGGGAGGGGGGCTGACTGATGCACGCTGGAGTTCCTACTTAACAGAAGGGAACGGAGAACACGGGACTTATACTGCTGACGAACGCGACGTGTGAACATCGGTCGAGCGAAAAACATCGGGAGGAACGACCAGCGGGGCGGCAGAGTATAGTCCGTCAGATTCAGAGACTGACGCGAAAGAACGATCTGTAGTTAGGCTGTACGAAGCAACATTTGAGATAGTCCGATTTAATATCTAAACGCTTTAATACTACGTGGAAGTTCCCGTAGAGTTAGTGTATATATATTTGTTTCTTTAATTAAATTCATTTATTAATTAAACAAAGTTCGTCGTGAATCTTCTATAGAAAAGTTAGGCACGTTAAATAAAAGTGCAAGTAAAAGAACAAGCAATCGAGGGTCGACATCAACACACGGCAAACACGCGACAGGGCGACCTCCGATTGCGACACCACTACACATATATGTCTATATATATATGTCTATATATATACATATATATATATATATATATATATATATATATATACGACTGTAAACTGCAAATGTACACGTCGTTCTATAGCGAGACCGTTACGGCCTCGACCCTGTTCATTTTTCAATGAATTGATCGGTTGATATTCTTCTTCACACTATCACTGCCAGTTTGAATGCCATTTAAGGTCCCCGCGTATAGGCCCCTATATGCAGGTATACGTGTATATATATATATGCGTGTATATGCATATATTAACTCAGAGTAACTTTTAGTTACGGTTGTGTCATTAAAGAGCGTCCGTTTTTCCAACGGTTCTTGTCAAAATATGTCTGGTTCTTATTATCTTCTTATATTAAGGTTGGCGTGAAATTGATGACTAACTGGCGTCACCTTGCGAATAAAATGAAAATAATGTTATGCTCTACATGCTTGCGTGCACACACTGCATTATATACACACACGTCCGATAGTTTCTTTCTTATGAGAAACATTGAATGTTAATTGTTCATGACTGCAGCAGACAGTTGAACAGTTTAAACCTGGCGCCGTTTGATTAGCTCTTCAAGATTGCTTTTGCAGTGCTTAGGTACAGCAGAGGCGGATATTGTACTGTTAAAGAAAACAATGTCAAGAAGTAAAACTAGTGTTTTACAAAGTATGTGAGAATATCTTCAATTAGACGTGAGAAAGAAGTTAGTTAATCATCGATTTTACGCGACCATTCTCCTATACTTTACTCCAATCACTTTTTGCCATAATACACACCAGTAAGGGCATTACATTGCCACTTGGAGGGAACACGTAGTCGAGGAAGACAAAAAAGACAGTCGCTCTTTTGGTCCGAAAAGTTTCCCTAATATTCTATAACCGTCTGAAAAGCTGCCTTTGGTCTATGTCAGCCTTTCTTAGCCTTCCATTCTGACACCCATACTGTTTCAGACATTTGGCTTCTTGTACTTGTCAACCCAGTTTTCAATCAAGGTGCCACTTGCGAACGCAACAACTGTCAACCACTCTCTGGACAGTAGGCCTACTTGTTGCCCAGAAAATAATAGATCACTGTCCGCTAGATTACTGACCACCTATTCGACCATAATAGGTTAATCACAAAACACCAGAATTGGTTACAGTGCAGGTTGTTGTACTCAGCAGTAGGCCTACTTGTTTTATCTAGCTGGTGTAGTACAAATGACTTGTCTATTGCGCTCAACAGTGGTAAATTTATGAATGTGGACTTTCACATCACTAAGCAGTATAGATGCATTACAAAAAGAATTAGTGCATGTTTTCAGAGATTTATGCAGTTAAGCACTTTGCATCTGTATTTGTTATTTTGATTTTTTACGTAAAATGTAGATTGACTCAACAAATTGATTTCCATTCTAAATTATTTTTTTTCTAAATTATTTAATTGTTTATCGTTGGTTCATAGTATTTTAGCTGAGTTATAATTCTCATTGCTTTCTTACGATAATTTTATTAATACTGTTTTCAACGTTTTCGAATTTTCATTGTTTTGGTATTTTCCTTAGATATATTATTGATAACATACATGTTCATCATTCATCCTCAGCGTCTTTTGGAGACAAGTGCACTAGTCACGTTCTCAGTACATCCTTTAAAGGTCACGCCTGGCCTTCAGAGACTCAAGTTCCAGAAAAACAAGCGGCGTCGGGCACTGAGTATTCTAGTGCGCTTTGGGATGGGCCGCTGAATTGCTTCAACTTGTAGCTAAAACAGTATCCCTTGAATATCACCACTCAGAATTCACTGTCTCTATGCTGTTGGAGTTACTGTATATTCGATATCCTAAAAAATATATGTAGGCCTAGGGATCATAGGCCTACATACTACATACAATAGATAATATTTCCATGTGAGGTATAAAACCAAACTGATCAAATCTTTGGTTTCTGCGCCATATTTTAGGACTAATTTATTAGTTTTATTGCCGAAAGACCAGAGGCGGCGCTACACCAGGGCGAGCCAGGGCAAATGCCCTGGTAAAAAAGCCTTTGCCCTGGTCTGCCCTGCCAGAATTTTTGCCCTGCCCATGATTTGTTCGGGGCATAATTCGCCCTCGGCACTGGTTACTTGCATGACTGCCCTGGCATTGCTCTGGTTACAAAATTTGTCTGGCGCCTCCACTGCGAAAGACCACCATTGTTTTATATTTAAATTTTAAAAGAGAAACAGAGTTAAAGAATTTTGATTTCATATCATATGGGTAAATCAATATACATAAATTTAATTTTTATTGATTTTAAAATAATTTTAGATCTTTCATCCTAAACTTAGCATTATTAATTATGTCTATTTTTCTTATAGATATCATTTCTGATAGTATTTCAAATAGTGTGAAATAAGTAAAATAAAGTTTCAAGTGTATATTCAAAATAGGCCTACAATATTTCAAGTCAGTTTTGGGCAAATCTGGACTGGTGTTCATATAGGTTGACTATATTACGAATTAATCACTGCGATTGATCGTGTTGTTTATTAATCAAAGTAAACAGCACAGAAATGGTGCAACAGAAGCGGGAAATGAAGCAAAGACTGCAGGAGTCGGTAGGGGAGGGAGGGTTTTAGAAGTATTATTATTATCATTATTATTAATATATAAAGATTTATAAAGCGCAAGTTATATAAATAAATACACCGCATATGCGCTAACTAAAGCAGCTATACTTTTGGAGCACACCAATTTGGCTCCACATCGAAATACCGAAGAAACTGGAACAAGGTAAAAAAAATAACAGCTAGAAGAGACAAAGAGGTTTGGTTAAAGGAACAGTTGAGATCTGTGAGATCTTTGTACAAATCAAACGAAAATTGAAACCTAGGTATAGAGAATCGAAGGACAGAATATTGTAACGAATTAGGTCATGATACACTGATACTAGTTACACTGCAGTATTGTATTGTATTCTATCTAGAAATTTATAAAGCGCCTCTCACAGAATAACTATTCAGAGGCGCTCTCAGCACAGAAGCCCCGGGGAAACAGAAATGCCTTTAGGGAACGCGAGACCGATGAGGAAAAGCCAGTCATTATAGTTTGGCCCTGAGAGAGGGGAAAGATCATTCCAGATCGTGGGACTCACTACAAACGCCCGGTGCTGGGCCAAGGCAGCTTTAGCCCTGGGAACAAAAAGATCAAGCCGATTTACAGAGCGCAATGAGCGAGAAGACGATGCAGATAGCGGTTTTCGTAGAGAGTTCGAGAGATATTTCGGGGCAGTAGGCTGCTGAGATTTAGAGACAAGGAAGAGGATCTTATATCGGATGCGCCTAGCAATAGGGAGCCAGTGAAGGACACCAAGCATGTAAGTATGTATGGGCAAACCGGGGGAGTCGAGCGATGAGCCTAGCAGAAACATTTAGAACAGATTGAAGGGGCGAGATACGCTGCTTGGGGAGACCCATGAGAAGCGAGTTGCAGTAGTCCAAGCGTGAGCAGACAAATGCGTGAACTATGGTGGTAAAGACAGAAGGTGAGACCGAGCGTCTTATGGCCCTGAGACGCCTCAGTTGAAAGAAGCAGGAGCGAGTCATGTTGGAGATATGCTCTGTGAATGTGAGGGAGGAGTCAAGTGTGAAACCCAAGTCGCGGACGGTGGAAGAGTAGGTGTAAGCATGCATGAAATTTCTCAGTCAGCAATGGAAAGTTGAGTTTAGCAAGCTGCTATCTAGTCCCAAACCAGATCAATTGAGTCTTAGCAGTGTTTAGGCAGAGACGGTTAGTCGACATCCAGTAGTGAAGGTCAGAGACAAGATGGTCAATGGAGCAAACAAGGGAGAGTTGATCAGTTGACGGACCATGTACAAAAGCCTGAGCATCATCTGTATAAAGATGGCCATTTGCCCCATGTTTGGTAAATAGAGACGGGATATCAGCAGTGAAGAGGATGTATAGGATGGGACCGAGCACCGAGCCCTGGGGAACACCAAATTCAATCTCTGTCCACTGAGTCCTGGTTTCACCGAGGACAACCAACTGTGAGCGGTCAGAGAGGTATGATTTAAACCAAAGAAGAGGAACACCAGAAAGGCCGCAGGACAGTTCCAGTCACTGAAGCAGGATCTCATGGTCAACCATGTAAAACGCAGATGAGACATCAAAAAGCGCCAGCAGAGAGAGATGAGAGTGATCAATAGCTATATAAATATCAGACAGTAAGGATAAGAGAGCAGTTTCGGTGGAATGGTTTCCCTGAAGCCAGATTGGGCGGCCGGCAGAAGTCCAGCTTGCTCAAAGTAAGGGAGTAGCTGATGTGAAGCTAGTCTTTCAAGGGTCTTTGAGAGGAAAGACAGATGAACTGGAAGATGTATCGCACCCACCAGCAGCAGATGAAGGGAATGATTCTTGGAGAATTTGAATTAGCTATAAGGAAATAGAACAAAAACCAGAGTGACGGCTAACCTCACTGGTGAGGTCATCAAGGCAGAAAACATTAAGGACAGAAGAGATATAAAGTAAGAAAGCCCGGCATGAAGAAAGAATATTGGCAGCGTCGGCAAACTCAATCATAATAGTTATTGCAAAGAAGGGTAAATTGGTAGAGTGCAACAACTATTAACAATAGCTCTACTAAACTCACACATATAGGCGCATTTGGCGGAAGAATAGACAGATTTCAGAGGAGATCACAATACGTCAGTGGAATCGAAAACATATATACGAGAGCCAAACTATGGATAACTTCAGCCAATTTAATTATTTAATTCTAGATTGTAGCAGACAATAAGGAGTTATCGGCGTTACTTGTGCTTTTCTAAACATAGTAATCATTGAAAGTGACAGGTTCCAGCGGTTGCTTGTATGGAAAGTTTCTGTAAGGAACTTAAGCAGTTATTACCAATTTCAAATTTGCCATTAAACGGCTACCCTGGCAAACGGACAGCAGAACTCTGGTCCGATCCGTACTACTCGAATGACATCAGCCTAAAGTCGAGAATTACAGGGCATGATCGAAATTTGTGCGTTTGACTTGTACTCAGTGATAATCAGTGTGAACTGAGTTTTGTGTACAGTCTTGCAGTGCGAGATATTGGCGTATATATTTAGTGCGCTTACTTTAGTTTCACGTGTATATGTATATATGATAGATGTATAACGTTTAGTCTTAGTGACACGCGCGGCCGGCCGATATCGGCAGCGGCGCGCTATATGTATATTATTAGATTTCGCTTAGGCGCACAGAAGACAGGTGTGTCAAGAGGCGCGAAAGATTATGCTGACTAGAGAAGTTTGAATTCGTGTGTGTTCGCTGTAGTAGTGTGGCTGACTAGTTGAGTTGTAATCGAATTGAGTTCTGTCTGTTTGTTTCTTATTAAACTAAAAGATATTAAACTGTGTTGGTGATTAATTCAGGTTAATCTACACAGTAGAAAATAAAGCTACTTAGGGCCTATACGTAGAATTAGTGTTCAAAAGGTGAACGTTAAATAGGCGTTAAGTACGAAGAGAACAAGGATTTAATCAGAAGGATTGTCAACGGAAGGATTGGGTTGACATTATTGGTGGCAGCGGTGGGATAATAACTCACGGTGAATAATAACTCACGGTGAATAAATACTCACGGTGGAATAAATACTCACGGTGGAATAAATACTCACGGTGGATATAAACTCACAGTGGATAAAAATTCTCGTTATCGCCGAAGTAGGTGATAGAAGCATTTACAACGGTGATAGAAGAATCTACGACGGTGTTAGAAGAATCTACGCGTTGTTGCTGTGTGACGAGTTTACGATATCAACGACGGTGGAACACGAGAAAACGGTATAAAAATTTCGTTGTTTTCCACGAACAAATATAAAAGAAATCCCGTTTGTTTATCGATTCACACAACAAGAAAAACCGTGACTTCTTTGAAAAGAGAAATCACCAAAGTAAACAAGTAAGATGGAGAAGCTAAGTGCTGAAAGACAAGCAGATATTAAGAAGATGTCTACGGAAAGGCTAAAACAGCGTTTGTTGAAAGCCGGTTTTAAAGAAGAACAATTAGAAGGTATGTCACGTGGTGACATGATACAGGAACTCGCTGAAGTGTGGGTGAAAGAAGAAGTCGAAGAAGAAGGTGCCGTTGGCGGTGCCGTAGAAAAGGCTATTGAAAAACCACCTGCGCCTATGTCTATGGAGATGTTGATGCAGTGGATGATGACGACTAGGCAGGAAGAGAAAGATAGAGAGGAGAAACGTAGACAAGAAGAGAAAGAAAAAGAGGAGAGACGAAGACAGGAAGAGAAAGAGCTGAGACAAGAAGCAGAACGTGTAAGACAAGACGAATTGCGCTTGCAGAGAGAGAGAGAAGAGAAAGCAGAACGTCTGCATAGAGAGAAAGAAGAGAAAGCGGAACTTGCAAGGCAAGAAGAATTGCGCTTGCAGAGAGAGAAAGAAGAGAAAGCGGAACTTGCAAGGCAAGAGGAATTGCGTCTGCAGAGAGAGAGAGAGAGAGAGAGAAGATAAAGCAGAACAAGTGCGTAAGGCAGAACTTGAATTGCAAAAGCATCAGTTTGAGATTCAGTTAGAACAGTTGAAAAGAGATAGGGAAGATGCTGAAAGAAGAAGATTGGAGCAGATGATTGAATTTGAAAGAGCTAGAAAAAGTTATGAAGAGGTTCGTCAGCAACAAATTGAAGCAAAGAGAATGCGTGAAGAAGAAAAAGAAAAAGCGCGAACGTTAGAGTTAGAACGCGCAGAACAGATAAGACAAGAAGAACTCAAATTTCAGAAAGAAAGTTTGGAAAAGGCAGAGACAGAAAGACAAGAACGTCTGAAACTGGAGAAATCAAAATTGACATTGAAAGAAACGCAAATGAGAGAAGAACGGGAAGCAGAAAGAAGGAAACAGCAAGAAAGTGAAACTTTGGTGTCAAAAATTAAGAAAATAGGTGATGCAATGAAGCATGTATTGCCTAAAATGCCAACTGATACGATGGAGGTGCCATTATATTTTGAAACAGTCGAGAACGCGTTTCGTAGTTTTGCTGTGGAGAAGCCGTTTTGGGTGAAATTATTACTACCATTGATGACGCCGAAAGCTCGAACTGTTCTGAATAGATTGTCATTCGATGATCTAGACAATTATGATAGAGTCAAGCAGCACTTATTAAAAGAATTTAAATTGACTTCGAGAGAATACAGAGCCAGATTTGTGGATGCTAAGAAGACAACAGAAGAGACTTATACGATGTTTACGGCAAGACTTCAGAACTTGCTAAACTATTACGTGAGAAGTCGAAACGTGAACAAAGAGTACGATACGCTCTTTGATTTGCTGGTAGCGGATAAGCTGAAAGAATGTTTACCGCCAGGTCCACTACAGTTTGTATTGTCGAAGGAAGGAACTGACTGTCTCCAAGCTAGTGCAGTGGCAGACCTAGCAGACATTCATGTAAACAATCGAATTGGGTTTGCATTTCCAAATATAAACAGTTATCCTTCTCAACGTTCCGTAAACCAAAGCCAGAGTGGAAAGTGGAAAAGTAATCCAGAAACAGGGAATCAGTTCAAAGGTAAAGAAGTCAAGGCTAGTGTTCCTGTACCCAATGAGACCAGAGAAGTGACGTTTAGTCGTCAGGGATTTAACAAATCGTCAGCGCCGTTTGCCAAGAGGGAAGGCAACACATCGTTTGTACAGTATAAGAGAAATGAAGGAAATGAACAACGAGGTATGGTTGTGAAGCGTTGTCACAACTGTGGTTCAGACAAACATTTGGTTAAATTTTGTCGAGTTCCAGCGGCAGCAGCTAGTTCTAGCAGAAATCAAGAACACACAAGGGTGAATTTGATTCAAGTGGTTAGTGATACAGATAATCAAACCACGGGTCAAGAAAACCAAGAAACTGAAGTAAAGTCAGTAATGAAATGTGGTATTCAAAAAGAAATTCTATTGGATGCTGAAATTCAGAGAGAAGTCATAGGAAAAGATGACAGTCGAATATTGAAGAAATCGTTCTTGCAATATGTCGAGGTCGAAATTCGTGGAGTAGACGGTAAAGAGCCAGTGAAAGTCAAAGCACTGAGCGACTCGGGTGCAGAAATTCCGGTGATTAGTGAAGAATTACTGGAAGGCATGAAGGTGGAACAAATTGGAAAAGTGAACTTGCAATGTGTGGCAGGAGATGCCATTCCTGCGAAGTTAGTGAAAGTGGATGTTAGACTGTGTGGTAGTGACGTGGAAGAAGAGGGATTTCCGCGTAAAATCCAGTGTTCACTTACACCTTATGTCACCTTGATGTGTGCTAGTATTGCAAAGATGGGCAGTACAGAAAGATTCTTGTTGCATCCAGAGATAATTGCCGAATTAAAAGCCGTACCACAGATGAAAGTTAAAACGATACAAGGAGATGTGAGTGTACGAGCAAAGGTAATGACGAGAGCGCAGAGTCGGAAACAGGAAATGGTAGATGTTGATGAGAAGAGTGAAACTGAAAGTTCCAGTGATGAGGAAAACGAAAGTAATGAGCAACGAAGCTTATCGCGAGATGGTGTAACATCAGAGATAAACGAGCAAGAGATGGCTGCATGCGAGAATGGCACATTAAATGAAACGGAAGAAGACAATGAATGTGATGTGGGGATAGGAGACTTGTATAGAGATGAAAAAATGGATGAAGAACAAAAGGTGCAGATTGCCGATTCGAAGAAGTTCGAAGAGCAACAGAGAAAGGATGAATCGTTGAAGCCGTGGTGGAAGTTAGCACAAGAGAAAGAATCTGAATTCTGTGTGATCAACGGTTTATTGCATAAGAAATATCAGATATTAGACCAGACGATATATCAACTAGTGTTACCAAAAGAGAGACGAATTAAAGTGATGGAATTGGCGCATGAATCGGTATTTGGAGGACATCTAGGAGAAGAGAAAACAAGAGAACGAATAAAGTTGTCTTTTGTATGGCCAAAGATGAGAAGAGACATTGTGAAATTTTGTAAGTCTTGTGAGAAGTGTCAATTAAAGGCAAGGAGTCTGGTGATGGATAGAGTGCCTATCACTCCAGTCTCAAGAGAAGAGGTCGCCTTCAAGAGAATGACGATGGACCTCGTTGGCCCGATCGATCCGGTATCTGCTGCAGGTCACAAGTATTGTTTATGCATTGTGGACTCGTGCACCAGATGGCCTACAATCTTTTTATTGAAATCGCTGACAGCGAAGGCTGTGTGTGAAGCGTTGATGGAACTGTTCATGAACGTTGGTGTACCGTCCGTGATCACCAGTGATCAAGGAACGAACTTCACAGCCAGTTTGACAAGAGAATTTCTCGATTTAATGGGCTGTAGTCCACGATTCGACACACCAGGACACCCAGAGGCTGCTGGATTAGTAGAAAGATGGAATCAGACATTTAAAAAGATGATCCATCATGTGATAATAGACAACCCGAGGAAATGGCACAAGATAATTCCTTTCACAGTGTGGGCATTACGAGAAGTGCCGAATGCAACTACTGGAGTATCACCATATATGCTTGTCTATGGGAAAATTCCGAGAGGACCATTGGCAATATTAAAAGAGAGTTGGACTAGAGAAATAAACTTACCACCTCATGTTGGAGTTAAACCAGAAAAGTATTTAAAAGAACTCAAAGAAAATATGGAGAAAGCATTATTGTTTGCAGAATCTTACTCTCGAGAAAAGCAATTACAATACACGAATCAGTATAACAAGAGAGCAAAGCACAAAGAATTTGAAGCTGGTGAGAAAGTCATAGTTTTGTATCCAACGTCAACAAACAAACTTATTTCTCGATGGCATGGTCCATGTACGATCATACATCGAAGATCAAAGTACTCTTATTTAGTCGATATGGGTGAAAATGGTCGAAAAATAATTCACGCCAACAAGATCAGAAAATATGTTACTCGAGCATTAAGTTGTGGTCTAATCGTTGAAGAAGATGAAGATTTTGGTTCAGTGGTTGAATTACCAATGAGGAATGAGGTTCAAGATGACAAGAATTCACTTAACCTCGATCCTGAACAAATTAGCCATTTGACAGTAACTCAGCAAGAACAGTTGTTGAAAGTCTTGAACAAATACTGTGACAGATTTTCAGAAAAACCCGGATTATGTACATTGGTTGAACATGAAATTGAACTAAAGCCAGGATTTCATGGAAAGGAATTTGCAGCATATCGAATTCCTTTGATTTATCGAGCAGAAGTGGAACGTCAGATCAAAGAAATGTTAAAAACAAACATTATTAAACCATCATCGAGCAGAATGGCAAGCCCTTTGGTTATTGTTAAAAAGAAAGACGGATCTTTAAGACTTGCCTGTGACTACAGATACATTAACTCATTCACAGTGGATTGTAAATATCCGATGCCGATTGTCAGAGACGTTTTGAACAAAGTTGGAAAGTCTAATGTGATTTCCATCTTGGACTGTCGAAGTGCTTATTGGACTTGTCCTGTAAAACAATCTGATCAATGGAAGACAGCTTTTGTAACACATAATGGACTGTATGAATTTACTCGTGTTCCTTTTGGAATGATAAATTCTGGACGAACTTTTGTTAAGGCGATAAATTTAGTTTTACAGCCTATAAGTGACTTTGCAGAACCGTATGTTGATGACATTGCTGTGCATTCTGACAGTTGGAAAGTTCACTTGCAGCATCTAGATGCATTTTTGATGCAAATGAGATTGCATAACGTTACTTTGAATTTGAAAAAATGCATATTTGGTAAGAGTGAGGTAAGGTTTATCGGTCATGTGGTTGGGTCTGGTAAGATAAAGATGAATCCAGACAGAATTGAAAGTTTGACTAATTTAAAGATCCCAGAAACTAAGAAGCAAGTTAAGCAACTGCTTGGATTTTTAAATTATTACAGACAGTTTATTAAGGACTTTGCACAGATTGCGAAACCTTTATCTGATTTAACTAGTAAACGTGTTTCTGATAAGATTGATTGGACTGTTGAACATCAGCAAGCATTTGATTTACTTAAAGAGGCTGTGCGATCCAAAGTAGTGTTATATGTTTTTGAAGTGGGAAAACCATTCAATTTGTACTACGATAGTAGTGACTTTGCAGTCGGTGCTGTTTTAACACAGATGGACGACAAGGGAATAGAACGCCCTGTGTCATTTATCAGTCAGAAGTTAACTGATACCCAGAAGAGATGGGCTACTGTGGAAAAGGAAGCCTATGCTATTGTTTGGGCTCTAAACAAGTTAAAAGAAATTATAATTGGATCAAAAATTTTCATTTTTACTGATCACAATCCTCTTACATATTTGACTGAGTCAATGTCTAAGTCTGCGAAACTTGTGCGTTGGGCGTTAGCCTTACAAACTTTTGATGTTGAGGTGAAGTACAAGAAGGGCAGATTGAATGTTATTGCTGATTGTTTGTCAAGGTTATAAGTAATCGTAAGACTGTTTATTAATTAGTTAGATATATATATGTTTCATGTATTTTGGTAATTTCGCAAATTTTGAAATTTAATTTGCTCTATTCCAGAAAAAGGAAGGAGGTAATGTGAACTGAGTTTTGTGTACAGTCTTGCAGTGCGAGATATTGGCGTATATATTTAGTGCGCTTACTTTAGTTTCACGTGTATATGTATATATGATAGATGTATAACGTTTAGTCTTAGTGACACGCGCGGCCGGCCGATATCGGCAGCGGCGCGCTATATGTATATTATTAGATTTCGCTTAGGCGCACAGAAGACAGGTGTGTCAAGAGGCGCGAAAGATTATGCTGACTAGAGAAGTTTGAATTCGTGTGTGTTCGCTGTAGTAGTGTGGCTGACTAGTTGAGTTGTAATCGAATTGAGTTCTGTCTGTTTGTTTCTTATTAAACTAAAAGATATTAAACTGTGTTGGTGATTAATTCAGGTTAATCTACACAGTAGAAAATAAAGCTACTTAGGGCCTATACGTAGAATTAGTGTTCAAAAGGTGAACGTTAAATAGGCGTTAAGTACGAAGAGAACAAGGATTTAATCAGAAGGATTGTCAACGGAAGGATTGGGTTGACAATCAGTATCTACATGTTTGCAAATGCTCAATGTTGACTGAGTAGATCGAAATTTATGATTCACAATCAAAATAGGTTCTAGACGTGAGTCTCCCGCTGGCTTAGGCCTAGACAAGGCTATTGTCCTTCAACTCAAGCGTATACCGTCGGTGAAACCATTGTCCAGAGTCAGGATTAAGCGCCTCAGACGAACAACCCGCTACTTGTAGTAGTCTGCATTAGTACGGGTCCAAGGGCATTTAATCGAAAATTTACGAGAATTCGTTCGCAGTGTGTAGACTAAATCATCAAATTCATACAGGTGACTTTGCTGTTATGTTGTTAAAACGTCGTAAAAATGACGATGCTGGTGATGAAGACGACGACAATAATGTTGATGACGATGGTAACAATGATGACAAAGTTGATGATGATGACGAACATGACGACTACGATGGTCATGATGATGATGATGACGACGACAACGATTAAACTATGTTACTATATAAGATTCGACTGTATGCCTGTAAGTTTTTATACATAGCTGCCCAGTTTCCGATGATCATATTTATTTCATTTTCTCAAGATTTTTACCACCAAAGGTTTCGATTTAAGAATCAAACTGCCGAATGAGTTAAATTTAATCGAGCTACGAAATAATTAATACTAAGCTCTGTTGTGGAATGAAGCAAAAGGTGTTTCGACCGAACATACGTCGCCTGTCACAGTGACGCTGCTGCTGTTAGAGACTTTTCGGGTAAAAGTCCACTGCACCAGATCACGACGATCTGTCATTCCTCTTTCCAAGAAATTTGTTCCGATTCGGTCTCTTTACAGAGCTATCTCTTCTATCCCCAACGGCGGCGGTGCCTCCTCCGTACGCCTTCTCAAATGCCTCAGAGGCCGACATTCGTTTTCCTAGGAAGGTGTTACGAGGCCTCTTGGCGAATAGGAACATTCCTCTTCTACTTAGAAGAAACTTTGACGAACTTGTTCCAGACCATTGCGATCCTTTGAGAACGTTCTCGTCATAGTCGTCGTCATCCTCACCCGTTGATCGCAATGACGTCATCCTCTGGCACCTTTCTTGAACAGCAGCTGTGGCACAGCACTCGCCCAGAGAATTCTTCTCACCGGCTGCTGCTGCTGCTGGAGTCTCAAGGCATCGTCGACACAGTGCCAGAGCAGCGACGTCTTCATCATCCGGAAACGGACATCGAAATCCCTCCTCTGTATCGTCGAGCGGATCGTGCCTTGTGCCTTTGACCCATGCAGCTGAAAACATCTGCAGAGCTATCCATCCGACGAACAGAGACAAACGCACGCTTCTTCGTAAGAATAAATTCATTCTCGACCTACAGTAAACATTTACATATCAGCAAAGTCTGTTTCTGTAGCGTCATCCGATTTAATCAAAGTCTACTCTGACTCATTGTCATCATCGAAGTGAATCAGGACCATAAACGTTGATGAATAGCATCGACGCTCGGAGTTGAGAATCATCGACAGAATTCTTCTGTGAACTTATAAGGGTCATTCCTGCAATCGGGTGCAAAATAGACTGTTGAAAAATATTTTTTTGAAGTATTTTTTCAAGAAACTTTGACGTGGTATTTGGATAAATATGATACTGTTGGGGTTTGATGCAAAATATGCAGGCTTAAAGACTACTCATAAAGATGTGACCCGCGTCTAAGTTAGTATGTCTGTCGTTAACTTGTCAACCCTGTTACCGACAAACATGGTAGTAGGTGGGTAGGTAGAAGTTATTACATATTTAAAAGGATGGTGTTTCTAGTAACAATAAGTGTCCTCGTGTTAAAATAACATCAAAAATGAAACTGAAAAATAGCCAATATATTTATTAAACAATAATCATTACAAATATTGTGTACTATGCATAGCAAGCATGACATAGATTCAGCTGTAGACAAATAACCAGAACTCAAATAGTAATTAAACTTGCAGGAGTACTTAAATGTGATGCACACTATTTGAGTGTATGACATGTATCGTCTTCATATAATACTTAGAAACTGTTTAAAAGTGTCAAAGGCTCGTAACAGAGTTGACGGGTAACAGAGTTGACGGGCAACAGAGTTGACAAGCATACTAACTACACACTCAAGAGCAAGTTGTGATACTAACACTGTAATAATACTGTTAATTAAGGCATACAGGGGCGTAACTTTGGTCTAAAAAGTAGGGAATACCAATTTCTTCTCCACTTTCGCTTTTCGCATGGAGACCATTTTGGACATATTACCCTGTCAGTAACTGATTATGAAACGATGATGAGCTTACCTCTATAACGGCAATTTTATTGTCTATAATGTTATCTACTCGTTTTCGTTTTACAACAAATTTATCCACTTTCCCTATCAGCAAAATCGGAACTCGACATTTACTAGTCAAAATCAACGACGTCTTAAATGCTTAGGCCTATATTACGCAACGGAGGGAGCTTCTTCAGCTAGCCGGCTCGGATATATTTAACCAAGGACAGTTATTGATTCTGATATTGTGAGGCAGTGGCGTCACGAGGGGGTGCGGGGGTGCGGACCGCACCGGGTGACGCCCTCAGAGGGGGGGGGACACCAACATGAGAAAATGAGGAAACTTTTGCAAGATGACGAATTCCTAAAAATAAGGTCATCACTTTTTTGGGAGACGAATTCCTAAAAAAGGTCATCACTTTTTTGGGAGACGAATTCGTAAAAAAAGGTCATCACTTTTTTTAGGGTGACACCATGACTTACCGCACCGGGTGACACCAGCCCTAGTGACGCCACTGTTGTGAGGAGACTCCGGGGTGAGGAGTCATATCAAGGCCGACAAAATGAGTGTGAATCCATATACGGATTTCTAATTGATGAAGGATATAGAAGCTTGCAATTTGACCTACGTCTCCACATCCCGATAAGACTAAGATGAAAACCACAACGCGGAGAGCGAAGGCGATGTTAGATCTTTTACAAGAAGACTGTAGCCGTGGCCCAGATCTGTGGCGCCTGCTGTCCACAGGCTGATTACGGCGGTCAGTCTGTCGGGTGACCTTTGTGGCTGAAAGTCTGCTTGTCTGACTGCCTGAGACTCAGTTCGTCTGGTTCTCGGTTTACCTGTGCCTCTAAGTACTTTCGTACTTTTGTGGTACATATTCCTCACTCTGTCTACATACTCGAAGCAAGGCGGAGACTGCGATCTCTGGGAAGGCACAATAAGAAACTAGTGATAGGCATTGTTTAAAACGAGGGGTGCGGTACCTCCAGTCGAAATAGTGGGGTACGGGTACCCCTCGTACAGCCCACAAATTACGCCTATGTAGCCATACCTCATAACCTGTTGATAACAAACATCAAGCACAACTGAGAAATATGCTTAGATATGACCAGAAACTACAGCAGAACTATGTTTGGTCAACTCTGTTACAGATATGTCAACTCTGTTATCTCAGCGCGGTAACAGGGTATGACGGTAACAGAGTTGACATTTGACGCGAAAAAAAATTTGTTTTTAGCATAATGCTTCCTCTTAATATCACTGACTTTAATATTCAGACTTTAGATTACTTGTATATCACGATTTCTGAAAGAAAAATCGTAAACTTAGACATTATCAAGGTCATACCACTGTAACAGAGTTGACATACTCCAAATGTACGATGTAAAAATAAATGAAAACGGAAATTTTAGAACTATGAAACATACATAAAATCATCCAATCTTCTCATGTTACATCAATTTTAAACCGCACAGAAGTGCTCCACCTGATGAATTAAATAAAACTAAACATATCAAGATGCATCCAAAATGTTAATAATAGTTGAAAGTAACAGAGTTGACAAAATTCCTAGGGACTCTCATTATTAAAGAAATATTACTGTTATAAGCTGTGATACAGAAAGTAAAATTAACTTATATTACGGCCAGCACATGGTGTTATGTGAATAGTTTACAAACACACAGAAATTATACACTGTTTGAGTAGAATGATCAAAATTATTACCGCCAAATGTAGAAGGGACACCTGCTGATTACAAAACTATTTCACTGTGCCGTATGTTACGATACTGATGATTGTTTTAAGACATTTTAAGTCAAGTAACATTTTTATATTTACATAGTAAAGTATTTTGATCTAATCTGATGATATTATTACGTATCCGCATTCAAACATGTTTGGGACATACTATTGAACCGAATTGCAGGAATGACCCATAACTTCCAGTAAGTGAAGAGTTCTATAAAGACCGCTATTTATAATATTAAAGCTATTCAGAATGCTGCCATAATTCCCACTGCAACTATTTCTTTCTTTAGAGTAACTATCACTTCCTCAAATATAAAATTCTTAATATGCCGACCTGCCACAGCATTACTGCCTCCTCTCTTGATCTGGCCCCATGGTAACCGGACTCGGACCTCCTTTGAACTACTCTTTGGAAACCCCTCTGATTTGACGCAGCGCTCGTGAATAGGCTGGTGTCCTGTGCTTGGCCTTCGAGTGGCGTTTTAGAAGTTTGGATATTACGATTACGATTTCTGATCTGATTTTGATATAATTACTATTTAGTTTTGGTGCGGCATCGGTTAATGCCATGCACATTATACATCGGCGCTATAGAAGTTACTAACTAACTGATAATAATTATAAAATCAATTATTATTACTATTATTATTATTTTTTCTAAATAATAGTAATACTATTCTTAAATGCAATGTTCCGTGATACTAACTCGAGTTTACTGGACGCAAGTAAGTAATTGGACGGCTTTCGTACTTACAACTGTTAGTCCTATCAGTGAATTCGATTAGAAATGAGAACGAAACGAGGTTTTTATGCCACCCAAAAGCCAAGACGACCTGCAGCCGACGAATCCGTTGCTGGCGTATCAGCTACTGCTGCTGCTGCTGCTGCTTCTGCCTCTGCCTCTGCTGCTGCTGCTGCTGCTGCTGCACTTGTGGCCGTGGCGTCGGCGCCTGTCAGGCTCCGCAGCGCTTATATATTTTGGCGACGACGGAGTTGCGGGTCAACGAGAGAGATTAGAGTTGATGTGAACCCAATTACAGGGAGCGTCGCCTCCGAGTCACGTGTAGCGTCGGAATATTGACGAGTAACCAACGGCTTCGTGTGAATGAACCAACGCCAGACTCTCTCCTCACAGACACAGAAGGCGGGCGTCAAGACCCCCAGCCTCAGCAGCAAGTCGTGGCTTCTGATCATCCCGCACCACCGCAGAGTTATCGTTGCGCCTACATGCATCTACAAATACATTCGTACATAAAGGAGATTCGCGGCGCCAAACCTCCTCCCTCTCATTCAGTCTGTCAACTCTGAGAAGTTGAAAGGCGTCGAAAGCCTCGGATGAAGGACTTCCGTACACACGACAAACAATTGACCGAAATCAATAACCCGTCCACATAAAATACTTCATCAAAAGTTAACATGTGACGTGTCGTTAATCAGACGAAGGAGGAGGAGGAGGAGGAGTAGGAGGAGGAGGAGTAGGAGGAGGAGGAGCGCTTGTTTAGCGATTGTACGATCGGACGTCGTCGTGATGCACCGCTGGCCGTCGCCGCTGTTCATAAGTTGGCTAATTACCTGCATAGAATCTACATATAGACTCTGACTGCCTCTGTTGCACGCTTCCCAAGAATAGGCCATTCACAGTAACGCATGCTTTGTATTACAAAGCCACACGCGAGGCACCTTGATGTCAAGCTGGACACACGCGCATCTATTGTCGCATAGGCCTACACTAGAACTACCATCTATTGTCACATACACTACAACTAACATCTATTGTCACATACACTAGAACTACCATCTATTGTCACATACACTACAACTAACATCTATTGTCACATACACTACAACTAACATCTATTGTCACATGCACTACAACTAACATCTATTGTCACATACACTACAACTAGCATATGTTGTCACATACACTACAACTAACATCTATTGTCACATACACTACAACTAACATCTATTGTCACATACACTACAACTAGCATATGTTGTCTCATACACTATAACTAACATCTATTGTCACAGACACTACAACTGCGTCATTTCACTTCATCCCATCATTTTCTATTCCCCAGCTAATCCACCAACTGGTGTTTTACTTTTGCATTTCATTTCTTTGTAATTTAACTTCGGGTTTGTCGACTGATTGTTTTGGTTTTTGTCTAAACGTGGCCCGGTTTGGGGCCAACTTGGACTCATGCTGTGTGTGCACGCTTGACATAGGATGGGCGGAAACATCTCTAACTTGTATATACTGCACTAAGAAATATCACCCTAACTGTACCCCTCATACTGCTCTGTCAGTCACTTGGTCTTGCAATGAATGTCTACTGAGGGAGGGTCTGGACAAAGTAGACAATCTGACAACAAATCCAACTGATAGTTTAGCCTCTGTATTACAGAGGGATATGACATTAGCTAAGCCAACTCATTTTGAAGCCATTGTGAGGGAAGGAACTCATAGGCCACTTCTAAACAACATTGACCTAGATCCAGACAGCAACTATTACTCTGATTTAATGACAGCATCTGAATATCAAAGCCCAACCCAGCTACTTCACAGGTTTACTAATGCCACTCATTCTCTTTCAATACTACATCTCAACTGTAGGAGCATTGCTAATAAGTTAGGGGAAATAAAGACTTTGCTTCACCAACTTCCGGCGAGCATTTTGGCCGTTACTGAAACCTGGCTCTCTGAACTAATGGAGAGTACGATCTACATACCTGGGTACAAATTTATCCATAAAAGTAGGAAAGAAGGTGAAGGGGGGGTACTGGATTCTTTGTTGCTGAGAGCTTGGAATTTTCTATCCTGGCTTCACCAATTACGGACAATTCCAATTCATATGAAAGCATCCTTATAAAAATTCCAGGCAAGAAAAATGCCGATATGATAATTGCTGTACTTTATAGGCCATCTGGTTCTAAGCTAGATACATTTAACATGGAAATTGATGCCCTCATAACGTCACTGACTACAAAAAATAATCCAAACAGGAAAATATTTTTAATTGGTGATTTTAACATAGATCTACTTGCAGCCCATCGCCACACCCCTACTAACAACTTCATTGATTGTATGTTTGCACACCATTTTCTACCCCTTATACTACAACCAACTAGAGTAACTTCCACCACAGCAACATTAATCGATAATATATTCACGAATTCAAGCTCTTGCATAGTTGACTCTGCAATAATAACTACAGATATCTCTGATCACTTTCCTATTATGACTTGGCTTGACTTTGATATAGATAAACCTAATGTTATGAACCGAATTAAAACAAAAATGGTTAGACATACCTCTGATGAAACACAGTTATACTTAAAAAACCTCCTAACTACTGCTGACTGGACACCAGTTGACAACCTGTGTGAGGAAAATAAAACTAATGAATCATACTCTGCATTTTTACAAATATTCAAGTCTGCATATAACGAAGCCTGTCCTCTGAAACTCCAGTCAGCAACGAAAAGGAACACTCCGCTCCAACCTTGGATGACTCAAGGACTTCTGAACTCAACTAAAAAAAAAGAAAAATTATACATCACTTACATAAAAAATCCCACGGTTAAGAATAAAGCTGTATTTATAAAGTATAGGAATAAATATAAGCTAATTAGATTGCAAGCTGAGCAATCTTATTACGCTAAAGAATTTCTTAAACATAGCAGTGACATTAAAAGAACTTGGCAAGTGATTAGAAAAATAGTAAAAACAGATGACCGGGACCCAACGATTAAGGGAATAAATATTGATGGCAAGTTGTCATCTAACTCTGAACTTATGGCCACTGAGTTCAATGCTTACTTCACAGAACTTGCAGAAACTTTATCTGGGAAAATACCTCCATCTACCTTAACTTTTAGTGATTATCTCCCAGCATCTATAATAAATTCCTTTGTTTCTCTACCTACCACACCACAAGAATTAAGAATAATAAATAAGTCTCTAAAAATTACCTACAGTTCCGGGATTGATGATGTAGACCCCCATATTGCTTCCCAGGTAATGGATGTAATATCTGACCCACTAGCTAAGATCATTAACTGTTCACTTAGAACTGGTCAGGTACCCCTCGAACTAAAAATGGCAAAAGTTACACCAATATATAAACAAAATGCCAGGACTGAAATATCCAACTACAGACCTATTTCTGTTCTACCTTTCTTCTCTAAGCTACTTGAAAGGGTTATGTATGATCGCCTATTCTCATACATAAAACACAATAACCTTCTTTACAAACTTCAACATGGCTTCCAACCAGCTCACTCAACTTCTATGTCTCTGATCGATATTCAAGACAAAATTTCCGAAGCAATGGATAATAACCAATACTCTCTAGGCATCTTTTTGGACTTAGCTAAAGCCTTTGATACCGTTGATCATCGAATTCTCATAGCAAAATTGGAACACTACGGTATCAGAGGCATAACACTTGACTGGTTTAAAAGTTACTTGTCTGATCGGAAACAACAGGTCCTTTGCAATAATAGTCTATCCAAACTCTTGCCTATCAGGTTTGGGGTCCCCCAGGGTTCTATCTTGGGGCCTCTTTTATTTATCATATTCATTAATGATCTTCCAAACTCTAGCCCACTACTCCACTATATCCTATTTGCTGATGATACAAATGTCTTCCTCTCCAATTCTTCATATGAAGAACTCTTTAGAATTGCAAATAGGGAATTAAGGTCTGCAAGTGACTGGTTCAGAGCAAATAAGCTCTCCCTCAATCTGACTAAATCAAACTATATTTTATTCAGATCACATAATAAACTACCTCCAACTACTCAGACTGACATAGTTATAGACGATAAATCCATCCCCCAGGTTAATTCAACTAAATTTCTTGGTGTATATATTGACCAACACTTGACGTGGAGAGTTCATATTGATGAAATTAATAAAAAAATAACTAAGAACATTGGTATACTTAAACGAATTTCGCATATAATATCCCCCATACATTGATTAACCTTTACTTCACCCTTATCTATCCCTATTTTACCTACTGTAACCTTATATGGACTTCAACCTATCCTACTAACTTAAATAACCTAAGAATCTCCCAAAAAAAGGCAATACGTGTAGTAACTAAATCTCCTTACAATTCGCATACACAACCCCTCTTTACACAATACAAACTACTTGTCGTGGTCTACGCGGGTGCATGCATCAAGGGAAGAAAACCGACGCGTCAACAAGCTTGTTTACAACGCACGGAAAATTCTGCAGCAAGCTGTCAACATTAATTCGGTGCATGCAACAAGGATATACGTGTTCAGTAGGACTTTCCAGGGAAAAGTACAGTGACGTCACAGAACGTTCTGGAATCCGGGAGAACTCTATATAAGATAGACCTGATGTACATTAAGGGCCTTTTGACGAAGATTTGTAAACGTTGAAACATTGATCGTATAACGTTCAATCGAGACCAGCCAACCTGTGTGCTGTCTACGATTGTGATATTTGATAGACGAGTTGACTTACTTTACACTTAATCGACTTTATTTTTAATTAAAGATCTTATAATAGTTCCTTCGTTGGTTCGTCGTTGCGATCGAAGGAGTCGACCGCGACATTATTGGTGTCAGAAGCGGGATCATCGGTGTTGGATCCGGTGAAGAAGACGCGAGCCGGCGGAGGAAGGAGTCAACCCGGAGGATCAAGAGACGGTCTGTTCCAGACAGCGAGCGGATCGAGACGCCTTTCTACCGTGGGAGACGGGTGAATCGGCATACGACAGTCGGACGGACGAAGTGCGTCGTTCGGCTGAGACAGCAGAAGACAGCAGTCAACATACGGGTAAGATCCTAGGTGTTGTCGTGGCTGAGAAGGAGAAAAGAGAGTGGAGTTGCAGCCGAGTGGGAGGCAGCCATTATTTCTCTTTCAATATCTGCTGATTATTTCTTTGCAATTTGATCCATTGTTGTGATCGAGGCCAGACTTGCGTGAGCTTGTATAGTTTTTGCGTACTTGGCGAGTGTACTTCTTTGGATACTGCATAGTTGCACTTTGGGTTGTGGAATTTTCCTTTTGTGTGGCGGGTTTGCCGCGTGGTGTCTGTTTTTTTTTGGTGATTGTTGTTGACTGACTGTTTGTAAAAATGGAAGCGTTGACAACAGAGATGCAAGCGAATATTCGCAAAATGTCGTCTGAGCGCCTTAGGGTGTATCTTATGAAGGCAGGAAGGGACGAAGATGATGTTATGTCATGGGATCGAAATCAATTAATGGAAGAATGGGCCATGGAGATTGGAAAAGAGGAAGAGGAATTTAAGGGTAGTCCAATATCTCCAACAGGAGTGGATTACGAGCTGCAGAAGCGCCGTCTGGAGTTCGAAATCCGTAGAAAAGAAAGAACAAAGGGAGAAGGAAGAAAGAGAAAGGGAGGAACGGAAGGAGAAGGAAGAAAGAGAAAGGGAGGAACGGAAGGAGAAGGAAGAAAGAGAAAGGGAGGAACGGAAGGAGAAGGAAGAAAGGGAGGAAAAGAGGAGAGAGGAAGAAAAGAAGGAACGGAAAGAGAAAGAAGAAAGAGAAAAGAAGGAACGGAAAGAGAAAGAAGAAAGGGAGAGGAAGGAAAAGCAGGAAGAACGAAATGTTAGAGATTCTTTAGCAAGTCGTACTAAGCGTTATAGTGATGCCCTTAAGAATATTCTTTGGAAATTTCCTTCCGACCCTATAGAAATTCCAGGTTTCTTTGATCACTTGGATGGTTTGTTTAATGTGTATGAGGTGGATGAAGATGTTAGAGCAAAATTATTGCTAGCCATTTTAAGTGAAAGAGCTAAGGCATTAACCATGCGCCTTATTGAGGCACAGCTCCATGACTACAAATTCCTGAAGGAGTTTTTGCTACGGGAGTTTAAGATAAGCCCTTCAAATCTTAGAGCCCGATTTTGGTCGTTGCACAAAGCATCGGACGAATCATTTACGATCTATTCATCCAAATTGCGTGTGGCTCTTATGTATTATTTGAAAAGTAGAAAGATAACTGATGAGTTTGATAAACTTGTAAGTTTATTGGTTGCGGATCGGCTTAAGGAGTCCTTGTCGAAGGCTTGTTTAGATTATATCTTGGCCCAAGAAAAAGAGGAGTGGTTGAGCTGTGAAGACATAGCTAATGCGGCTGACATTTATGTAGCGTCGCATGATGGTGGGAATGACTTAGTATGCCGTAGTCATCCGACACCGAAGTATAACAATTGGATGAGAGGTCAACCACATGTTCAAGTCAATAACCAGACAGCTCAACCCAAGTCTCCCAAACCGGAAATAAGGGGTGAAGCCAAGATAGGTGCGAGGGTGTCTCAGGAGGAGGCCAAGGTAAAGGGTCTCTGTTTCCTATGTCATCAGAAGGGTCATATGGCAAGGGAGTGCCAGACCAAACCAAGTTCTAAAAAGGTGAGTACTTGTATATTTGGGAACCCAACTGAAGAAGTGATCGACTTAGTTGTTGAGAAGGTCAACGTGTTGCATGAGATACCTGAACAGGTAAAGCAAGGGAATTTATTGGATAATTCTAAACCAATAGGGTTGGAAACTGCTGTAAGGGTATACGAGAATAGTATTGATGGATTACACGAGAGGTCGTATATCAATGTACAGATTGAAGATCTCCCTTCTCAGCCAGCATTATCTGATTCAGGAGCAGAAATTTGTTGTATTGATAAGAAATTAATTGAGTCACTAAACTTACCCGTGATTAAACGGATTAATATAATTGGTTTTCAGGGAGAAGGATGTAAGGCAGATGTAGTATACCTACAAATGAAATTAGCTAATTCAATGGAAGGAACGACAAACATTGCGCCATCTTTGTGCGTCATGTTCGCTGCAGTCCCTGAACTAAATGAACGGGTTATTTTGACACCCCATGTTGTGGACCTATTAAGGGATAGTTCGCAATATGTAGTGATGGTAGCTGGCGTAGATCGATGTGTTCAAATAAATAAAGGGGCAGAAGAAGATAACTTAGAAGTTAATATCGAGAAAAGTAACAGCAACGAATCCTTGCCGTCAGAAGTGAATGAATATTCTCAGGAGCAACTAGTTGATGATTCAGATAATTTTCTTGATGTTGAGTCAACAGAGTTCAAGTCTGATGAGGGAGTAGCGAATAATGATACTTTATTGCGTGAGCAACAGAATTGTCACAATCTTATATCTTGCTGGCAACAAGCGAGACAGAATAAAAATAATTTCTTTATAGATAATAACCTCCTGTACCACAAAGGGGAAATTATGGGACATAAGGTTAATCAATTATGTTTACCGGAAGATAGAATCGAGGTTGTCTTGCGAGTAGCACACGATGCCCCATGTGCTGGGCACATGGCTTTTAAGGCAACGAGAGCCAGGATCAAATTAAACTTTTGGTTTCCAAGAATGGATGAGAGGATTCGCGAATATTGTGCGTCTTGTCAAATTTGTCAACTAAGAACTCCAGTTAAAGTGGCAGATCGAGTCCCGATCACTCCTATTCCGAGGGCGGATGAACTCTGTTTTAACCATCTAAATATGGATTGTATTGGCCCTATGGTAGTGACTGGAGAATCCAACAAATCGAAACCCCAGTACAATTATGCTCTGGTTCTGGTGGACAAATTTTCTCGTTGGCCGATGGCGTATCCTCTTAGATCGCTGAATGCAAAGGGAGTTTGTGAAGCTCTGTTGCAAGTTTTTACAACTTTTTCTATTCCAAGGATCATCAGTTCTGATTGTGGTACCAACTTTACCAGTCGTTTGACGAAAGAATTCTTGCGGCGAATGGGTTGTAGTCCCATATTTAATACCCCTGGACATCCTGAGGCAGCTGGATTGGTTGAAAGATGCAACCAAAGCTTGAAAACCATGATCTTTAAGCTTGCTCAATCTGATCCTCGTGGATGGCACCAATTGTTACCGTTTGTTCTGTGGAGCCTTAGAGAAAAACCTTCAGGCACGACTCATATTTCGCCATTCACTATGGTTTATGGAACTCTTCCTCGGGGTCCACTTAGTGTGTTGAAGGAATCGTGGGCTGGCGAACGAAAAGTACCTCTTAACTTAGGTAAATCACCCGAAGAGTATCTCCAATCACTGAAGGAAAACCTCGAATTCGCGAAAGTTTATGCAGATTACTATAGTGATATAGAAACAAAGCGGTATGCAGATTATTATAACTTGCGTAGTACTGACAGAAAATACGAAGTTGGAGATAAAGTAGCAGTATTAGCACCAGATTTTGGTAGTTCTAAATTTTATAGTCGATGGCAAGGACCTGCTACCGTAGTCAAGGTTAAATCCCCATATTCTTATATAGTCGAAATAGAGGGAAAACAAAGACATTTACACGCAAATAAGATCAAGCGATACCATGAACGACTCGAACAAGCGATGATCAATAGCTGTTCAGTAATTGTTGATCAAGATGAAGAATTTGGTATAGTAGGGTCAGGTTGTATTGAACCTGATCCAGGTAAGATCGCTACGATCAATGATATCCATCCTCCAACAACAAAGAAAGAAGTTAGAAAGGTTATGGGTTTTTTCAGTTACTTTCGAAGTTTTATACCTGCTTTAGCTGAAAAAGCACGGATAATAACTGATTTGACACGAGATAACATACCTACGAAGGTGCCTTGGGAGCAAAAGCATCAAGAAGCACTAGATAAGTTAAAGGATGATCTCAGTAAAGCTACACAGTTGCATACCATTGATTTCACTACGGAATTTGGTTTAAGTGTTGACGCAAGTGCCACCGCGGTCGGGTGTTGCTTGTTTCAGTGGACCGAAGAAGGTCAAGAAAAACCAATTGCTTTTGCTAGTCTTAAACTTACAGATACACAGATGCATTGGTCTACAATTGAGAGAGAGGCTTTCGCAGTAATTTGGGCACTTAAACGATTCAAGTCATGGATATTCTTATCAAAGATAATCATTTATTCAGATCATAATCCTTTGTCTTATCTCACAGATGCGAGCCCTAGGAGTGCGAAACTGACTCGTTGGGCGTTAGCATTGCAAGAGTTTAACGTGGACTTTCGATATCGTCCTGGACGTCAAAACGCGGTGGCTGATTTCCTCTCTCGGTTGTGACTCGGGTGGTGAAGGGGGGAGATGGCCCGGCACACGGGGATCGGGCCCGCGGGTTGTGTGGATGGGTTGACTAACTGATGTGTTTTGTTTTATTTGTGTGTGCTGTGTCGAGATGGAGTCTGGGGGCCCGGCTTGATCGTGATGACCCGTTCGGGATGGTGCTGAAGACGTGTCATCATCTGAGGGCTGAGGGAATGTCGTGGTCTACGCGGGTGCATGCATCAAGGGAAGAAAACCGACGCGTCAACAAGCTTGTTTACAACGCACGGAAAATTCTGCAGCAAGCTGTCAACATTAATTCGGTGCATGCAACAAGGATATACGTGTTCAGTAGGACTTTCCAGGGAAAAGTACAGTGACGTCACAGAACGTTCTGGAATCCGGGAGAACTCTATATAAGATAGACCTGATGTACATTAAGGGCCTTTTGACGAAGATTTGTAAACGTTGAAACATTGATCGTATAACGTTCAATCGAGACCAGCCAACCTGTGTGCTGTCTACGATTGTGATATTTGATAGACGAGTTGACTTACTTTACACTTAATCGACTTTATTTTTAATTAAAGATCTTATAATAGTTCCTTCGTTGGTTCGTCGTTGCGATCGAAGGAGTCGACCGCGACACTACTAAACATCATGCAACTTAGGTTTATGCAAATCTGTGAATTTATGTACAAATATCATAACAACCTTCTCCCCTCCTCATTCATATCCTACTTTACTCAAATTCCACATACAATCAATATGAGAAATAAACATGACTATAGAAGCATCTATGCTAGAACAAATATTCGTAAAATGTCCATTAAATACCAAGGCCCGGACCTTTGGAATAGCCTCCCGCCCCGTATCCGAACCTCCTTGTATTACAGACAATTTAAAAATCTATTACGTGCACACACAGTAGAGTATATAGTTTAATTCTTTAGTTAAGAAATAGTTAAGTTTCATGTTATGTTCTGTCATTTTTTTTAAAGCAGGTACATGTTGAATACCTACTTGACGTCTAAACTAAATCTTATGTACCTCCCCTGCTATTATCCACCCACTTACTGACCTTGGCTATTACTTCCATTCACACAACCTCTGTCATCTTTTCCTACCTCACTTTGAAACACAGGCCCCTCCTAGCGGGACTAGTCCCTTTTGGGCGCCTATTGATCTCACCTACAACTCTCTATGCAAATGACACCTAAACACGCTTGTTTAAACAAATAAGCCAATGGATATCCAATATTATGTAACCACTTCTCGATGTGTACTTTTTCCCTCAATATCGCTTGTCTGTTTGCTTGTTTTTCACTGAGATCAATAAAGTTTGATTTGATTTGATTTGATTTGATTTGATTTGAACTAGCATATGTGGTCTCATACACTATAACTAGCACCTATTGTCACATACACTAGAACTAACATCTATTGTCACATACACTAGAACTAGCATCTATTGTCAATTTTTCACATACACTACAACTAGTATATGTTGTCACATACACTACAACTAGCATATGTTGTCTCATACACTATAACTAGCACCTATTGTCACATACACTAGAACTAACATCTATTGTCACATACACTAGAACTAGCATCTATTGTCAAGTTTTCACATACACTACAACTCTGCACGTATTAAGTTCAAAATCCTTATTCTGGTGTCAAAGACACAGCGGGGTCTCGCCCCCAAATATTTAATTGATGTAATTCACCGGCCTCTTTCTGTCTCTTCGCATCGTCCACTTCGCTCCTCAAACAGATTTGAACTTGCAGTTCCTCATACTAGAACAGCTATGGCGAAGTCCCGATCTTTTGCCTCAATTGGTCCCTCTCTCTGGAATACACTGTCTCCTTCTACTCGCTCTCAAATTTTAATAAGTAACTCCTCATCTTCTTTTGCTTTCCTCAAGACTTATTTCTTTTCTCTTGGCCTTGCGCACTGGGAGCGCCTCTGAACGGTTCACCCTACTAGAGGCGCTTTATAAATGTTTAAATACAATACAATACGTTGTCACATACACTACAACTAGCATATGTTGTCTCATACACTATAACTAACATCTATTGTCACAGACACAACAACTAGCATATGTTGTCTCATACACTATAACTAGCACCTATTGTCACATACACTAGAACACTAGAACTAGCATCTATTGTCAATTTGTCACATACACTACAACTAGCATAGTGTTGTCACATACACTACAACTGGCATGTGGACTTCATTTTTCTTCACGTCTATTCACGCCATGCGTGCCCCTATTTTTATGGCACACGTTAACGTGAGCAACCCCACATGAGTAATTTTAATTGTAATTAATTTTTTATATAGCGCCATGCAAAGACCAAGACTAGTCAGAGGCACTCTCTGCGCTAGCTTACATAATGTAAAATGCCATTAAGAACCAGGATTACATCAGTTAGCAAAACAATGCATAGTAAACTAGAAGAGTGATCAGTGTTGATCCCACGCGCAAACGTGGAACTAACTCAGGTGGTTTGGCCATGTAGAAAGGATGGATAACAACAGATTACCAGTCGCAGCCCTACATGGGCAGATTGAGGGAGAAAGAAGTAGAGGGAGACCAAGAAAAACGTGGATGGACAATGTCAAGGAAGACTTGAAGAGCAAAGGCACGGACTTAACCATGGTGCGCGAAACTGTCAGAGACAGAACACTATGGAGAAACTTCATAAGAGCCTCATCGTCGGGAAACTGATGGAAGAGAAGAAAGAAGAAGAAGAAGCAAACGTGGAAGCCAATCAACGGATATCCGTCAAAGTTGAAAGATGGCATCGTGTTTGGAGTAAATGTAAATGTAAATGTTCGCGATTTTCTATAGCGACCGTACATGGCCTCGACCCTGCTCATTTTTCAATGAATTGATCTGGTGAGATCCTTCACCACCGCTGCCCGTTTGAATGGGTGCCACGCCATTTAAGGTCTCCGTGTTGGGACCGTGCTAGCCCGAGATTTTAAATCTCTGAAATAAGCCACCTTCGGGAAGCGAACCGCGGTCCGCATGCGCTCTAACACAGAGTCGCATGAGACGCGCAGCCAACGCTCTTACCGATGTAGCTAACTGGGCCAGTATCTGTGACCAAGTTACACGTCGATGGGTAGGCATAAGTTATGTCGACCTATATCAGACCCTTCCAGATTGAGAAATGTCACTGCTAGCCGAACATTCACTGCAAGAAATGTAGTATGCTGAGACATACGTGTAAGTATGTCTCAGACATACGTGTAAGTATGTCTCAGCATAGCATCTAAGAAATATTACGTCCTATATGTCGTTTCTTTTCGCTACAAATAAACAGCATAAATATTATATAGCTGTTGCATAGTCAGTGGTCGCTGTCGAAATGTGGAATGAACCCTATACAATAACCCCAGGAATTAAAGTCGGCCCGCTCTCTCGAGTTTAGATTACCTTCGTTGGCCATAATAGTTTGTGGGACGTAGAGGTGTAAACACACAGTCTAGTTAGCCTACATCATTGAACCAAACCCGATGCCATCGTTGCCATAGGACCCTTTGTTCTTGAGGCCTAAAGCCTTTGAACACCGTTGTTTAGGCCGGTTCTATCAACTACAATTGTGACGCTCAAGACAGGTAGAGATAAACATCCACATCTAAAATCGAAAAGTAATAACAGAGGCAGCGGTCGAAATTAAAGTCACCTGTTCGTGTTGTTGCCTTCACAACCGTTATTGTCATAGAATAACAGTTGAACCATATCTCGACAAAGACTATGGCTTCCTTTCCAGTCTAGCTTTATTTCTCATTTATCAACGCATTCAGTCTTCTGACCGCGTATCATTAATTTCGGAATTATTGCTACTTGTGTTCCTTCTTGCCATTACACTAGCCCGATTCTGAAATTAATTATTTCCAGTAGAGTGAATTGCAGGTAATTCGCTTAAATTCTGTCAACAAACAGACCAATTTCCCAAACATATGCGGTTGAACAATGAAGGGCGTGTTTATACACTGGACTATTCATGTCGCTTGTGAAATCGGTTCTTCGGAAGGAGCCTACCGTTCAATATCGTTGAACCTTGTATTAGGTAGTTACCTGACATCTGACACAAGGCTAATATATTTAGACACGAATTCAAACCTGATATATCTACGCCTGGTTGAATTTCTCTTTCGATTGTCTACCTTTGTGTAACCTGTGGATTGATTGGCTCTGGATTTATAATTGATTTCAGACTTCTCTCGAGCAGCTAATATCTCTAATAGAAAAGATGCGGACGCTGTAGAAAGTTATCTGATAAGATATCGTCGATATAAATATTAATTGGTCTGTTGTCTTCATCTTTATGTAGGCCTATAGCTGACTCGCGATGGGAATAATGATTTATGTATCATTGAACATGTTTCTTATAATACAGCTTATGACTAGATACTAACGATAAAATATTAAAGCATGTCATACTGAACATATATTCTTATTACCAAGATCGCAAATAGAGGTCGGAAGCAGTAAGAGAGCACCTGTTAGTAGTAGTCTAATAACTGGAAAATGCATATCAGAGGGTAATGTCCAAATCGGTAGGGGATTTCCCCCACCCCCCAGAAGTCGCACCTGCTATTAGCCTATGTGAATGGATTGAGGTAGGCCCATATGAATGCTGCGGACAATTTGAATGCTCTATTTCTGGCCTGCAACCAATCATTCGAATGCTTCTGTATAATTGGACCCAACTGAAGCTTAGACTGCGACACTTTACAGTCTAATAAGCATTCACTGAGTAGACGTATATTCAAACTCAGTAGAGCTGCGTGGTCCTGAGGTTTGACATTTTAAAACTTCCATGAATTTGTAGACTCACATCGTTGCACCTTTAATAAGCAACTTATAAAACGTCTTCCAGCCAACTGAGCATATATGTATATGAACATATATATATGTATACATTCTGAGAATGTACACGGACATGTGGGAATCTGAGAAGAAAGTGAGCATATTAGAACATGACGAAATTCCATCCACATGTCAACATCGGACTGACCAAACGGAACAGATTTCCCTTCATCTGTTCCCAACTGGACAACGTGGCGTGTTTGGGATTGTCTGGTCCTCAGTGGCATTAACCCGATCCGTGGATCCAGTATCTCCGTATCTGCCCATTCTGTCTAGCCATTGATTTTGGCTGCTAATCAGAAGTCATCCCGCTAAATGAGTAAACTGAGTGTTCGTTCACTCGACAAGACAGGATTGGTTAAACCTTCTTCATATTTCAAAGCTGAGGAAGGGCATGGAGTCATAGCCATCTTAATTAACTAAAGAACGGATCTAGTCGGTTACGCTTCTATGAAAACGCAGCTAATGCCATTCTACATTCGAGCATGTCAGTTTTAGGATGGGTCGACAACAGTACAGAAACTATTCAGTCCATTGCTTTGATCAAATCACTTTACAATCTATTATTATAGAAGACATCTGGCGTTGCTTCACACAAAACTCATCTCAGACCCATCTTATACCTTATTGTCAGACTGAATTCGCCTCGTTCTACACAGAGCGGATCCTAAAGAGGTGTTGCATTTCACCCTTTGCCTCTAATGTTCATACAATTTCCACGATCTAAGCTCTGTCTAAAGCTCTGGTCGACCGACACCAGGTCCTCTCTCCACCCTCAGCTCTGGTCGACCGACACCTCTCTCCACCCTCAGCTCTGGTCGACCGACACCTCTCTCCACCCTCAGCTCTGGTCGACCGACACCTCTCTCCACCCTCATAAATCGGCCCGGCTATTAAATCATAAAATCACCTCTTCAACAGAAAGTAGGCCTAACGGTCATCACGTCGTCTCAGGGCCGCTGCTTAAATAGTGCGGGCGCTTGTTGTTGACTGCAAGGTAGCATTATAGTGGAGGAATTATAAGAAATTCGACTCAACTAATTAGCAGGAAGTAGAGACTTGGCACAGTTGTTAAGTAAGCCATACTGATGAAAATATCAAAAGTCCCCATAAATCCAGGCTGTGGTCAAGCCGCCATCTTGGAAAATGGCGGCCTAAATACGGATTTTCGACAATAACTTCAGAACCGTCACAGCTACTAAAATATACAAAAGAGCAAAAATACTCTTCATTAAAAGTTGAACATTTCTTGTATGTAACGTTGTTTTGCAGGATTAAAAATAAAAAAGTTAAATGGGATTAAATAAATATAATTATGCATTTCAGTGCGACATACAAAGTGCAAATAGGTTTTATGGCTTTTTAGCAAAAAAGCATTACTCGACTCAACAAATTAGCAGGAAGTGGAGACTTGGCACAGTTGTTAAGTAAGGCCTACTGCAGACAAAAATATCAAAAGTCCCCTTAAATCCAAGCTTGGAAAATGGCGGCCTATATACCGTTTTACGGTAATAACTTCAGAACCATCACAGCTACTAAAACATACCAAAGAGCAAAAATAATCTTCAGACTCTGCTTTTGTGTTTTCAGATAAATTATGACTCACAATGAAATGCTCAATATGTGTAGCAGAAATTGATGAGGGAAACGAGGTTTTCGTGGAAATTGGACTTTAAGACTGTCATTCAAGCAAGCAAAGACAGAGGGGATGATAAATACAAGGTATTTGAAGGACTAGAAATAATAATAATAATAATAATAATAATAATAATGATATTTATTCTTTAATTAAGCGCCCGAAAACGCACTGCGCTGAACATGTACATGTTATGCGATAAATCTTAACTACTAACAGAACAGACAGCCTGCAATACACGGCGCAAATTGCAGCCTACGAAGCATGTCCGCCTATGGGACTCTGTACCTCTCGCACTCTACGCCAGATGTTATCCAATGCGCTATCGGCCCCCCCCCCGAAAAGAGTAGAGTACCATTAACACAAAACATGTCGGATAAACTACACAAAGAAGAATAGTATAGCCACAGCAAGTGGAAAACTATCACAGCCATCAACTTCTCTTACATGTCCAGTGTTTAGGTCAGAAACTAAGAGAATCGACCTTCGAGATGACTGTTTAATCTGCGGAGAGAAAGCATGTTTCCCTGAGGAATTCCAAACAAACGCCTCACCGTGCATAATGTGGCTAACTTTCAGTTACGTTGACAAAATTATTACAATTTGTGAACAACGCAGTGAGGAGTGGGGACTGGGGACATGAAGTTTACTTTCGTGTTGCAAATACCATTGATCTAGTAGCAGTAGGTCGACTGTTTTCATTTTGACTTCTACAGCAAATTTAAGCGCGTTCAACAGAAAGATTCAGCAGGCCGTCCAGAAGATTCCGTTGCTTCATCAACTTTCAAAAAGCTCTTGGAATATATTGACACTAACGATGAGTGCCAATATAGTTTGAGTAAGCTGAAAGAAATTTTGGTCGAAGACCAAGTGTCTGGTATTCTTTTTCTTCTAATCCTTCAAATATCTTATCATCCTATCTTTGCTTGCTTGAAATACAGTCTTAAGTCCTCTTTCCACGAGTACCTCGTCTACCTCATCGGTGTACTGACGTAATCCCCCGGACGCCTGATTGCCCGCCTTCCACGCTACTCTCATATCTCGACGTTTACGTCTGAGCACTTACATTGGCTGCCGCTCACTGCGTGTATCCAGTTTAAAATCCTGTTCCTTACCTCTCGAACGTTCCAAGGTCATGCTCCTCGTTATCTCTATGATCTTATCTGTTGACCTCTTTCGGCTGCCTCTGGTCGTCCTCTCCGTTCTTTAGAGCAACATGACCTCTTGGTCTCTCGGACCCGGACTTCTATGGATAAACACCGTGCCTATGCATCTGTTGGCCCGACCCTCTGGAATGATCTTCCTTCCTTGACTCGTTTTCAGATCCTAACTGGGGGCATATCTGCTACTTCTCGCTGTCTTAAGACTTTTCTTTTCTCACGGATTTCCTCGCACTGGGAGCGACTCTGATTAGGTTGTACTGCGAGAGGCGTTTTATAAATTCGTAAATACAATAAAATACAATACAATAATCCCCGGACAGAATCCCCCCATGCCAGGACATAATTAATCTTCCAGGCTAGGATATAATCACCTCAACCTTAGCCAATTGAGGGAATTTTGTCCGGGGGATTATGTCCTACCCAACATCGGGAATTTTGTCTGGGGATTATGTTCCGGGGATTATGTCCGGGGGACTATATGTCCAGAGATTACGTTCTGGACTCCTGGGGATTATGTCCTACAATCCCTCATCAATACCTGCTTCACATTTTGAGCATTTCATTGTGAATCATAATTTATCTGAAAACAAGCAAAAACAAAAGCAGATTTTGAAGATTATTTTTGCTCTTTGGTATGTAGTCCAGGCAATCTAGCTCAAATATACCTTGAACCTGGGCAAAATTGCTTCACAAGGTTTTTAAACGGTTTCCTGCTCAGGAACCATTGCTGAATAACATATCCAAAATCCCCCTAAATCCGACCATGGGAACACCCCCCAAAATGAATTTCAAAATGGCGGATTGGGGGTTTCATTAGAAATACCAATAATAATACCAACAATTTGCAGTTAAACCTGGGCGAAATTGCTTCAGAAGCTTTTTAAACGGTTTCCTGCTCAGGAACCATTGCTGAATAACATGTCCAAAATCCCCCAAAATCGGACCACGGGAACACCCCCAAAATGGCCAAATCCAACATGGCCGCTATCGACCATATTGGAAAATTCATCTTTTTTGTTTTTTAGAGTACAGGCACGTGTAATACCTCTAATTTTACTGATTTCGGTATGTAGAATTCATTTCTGATATTGTTTTCGCCATTTGGGGTCATCTTCACCTTGAAAGGTCATGGTCAAGGTCATTTTTGACAGATTGGAAAGTTCAATTTTTTATTTTTTAGAGTATATGCACGTGTAATACCTCTAATGTTACTGATTTCGGTATGTAGAATTCATTTCTGATATTATTTTGCCATTCGGGGTCATCTTCACCTTGAAAGGTCATGGTCAAGGTCATTTTTAGCAGATTGGAAAGTTCACCTTTTTTGTTTTTTAGAGTATATGCACGTGTAATACCTCTAATGTTACTGATTTTGGTATGTAGAATTCATTTCTGATATTGTTTTTGCCATTCGGGGTCATCTTCACATTGAAGGGTCATGGTCAAGGTCATTTAGTTACATCAGCACTGTGCAATGACCGTGCAACTGCACCACCTGCTGACAAAGGTAGATGTTGACAGCAGGAACTGCAAATTACACTGGCTAAAAAATAATGTTGCCCTGAACAGTTTGAGTCCGTGATTGGAGAGGTGGAGGAGTTGCATCGGGACTTCCAGGAATTTGAGAAGGAGTTCGAGGAATTGAGACCAAGTCTGAGCTCTGCCAATTCTTTTGAGTTTGGCTGCAGTTGGTCGCCGTCATCAAGAACGCTGTAGTATCCGAGAGAGAAAGAGTCTGGAATATACTTGCAGCTACTGTCAATGATTCTATGCCAATCTTTGCAGAATGTGACTGCATCAACTTCCTACATTATGGATCGTGGTATCTGGAACAAATCAAAGTGTTGGAGTCCATACATCTGAGCTTCTGCATGAGCCAGTGGGTTGTTCAGGATCGCTCAGGAGGTGCTGCGCTGTCAGAGGTGGCATGAAGGTGGAGCAGACCATCCAGCAAGTGTCGAAGGGTCCTGGAGGTCACTATGTGGCAGGAGCCCCACACAACGACACTGATGTAGCGGAGCTCGAGCTCTTATTCCACGAGATCGGGTCTATCACCGGCCTTCTCAACTCTCTCATCTCTAACCACCGCATAAGCCACACAGAATGCCATCTACAGCATGCATTAAGTACCACTCGCCGTCTCACATTTAACCATAACCTGTCTAAGCTGTTAGACTTTCTGCTAGAGCGGCAGAATCCATACTCAGTGACAGCCAGTGTGACCGTGCAATTGCACCACCTGCTCACAAAGGTGGATGTTGACCGAAAGGTGGCTACCAGCCTGCTCAACTTCCTTCAGAATGCCTACCGCTCACACAGGCAGAAGATATTAGTTGAGAAGACCACGAAAATTAGCATGACTTCATCCTCAGAAGATGCCATTAACAATGGAGAAGGAGAAGAACGACCTGTCATCCAAGGATATGGAAGAGGCTCATCGGCACCAGGATATTGCTAAGGAGCGCGGCTTTGACCTCAGGCAGATACACACAATTTGCTCTCAGCGTCTCCACTGTTCGATGGTGATCTTCCAGCTCACACCAACAAGTCACTACTTGTTGGGGAGATTGAGCCTAGACTGGACCTCACCCAATGGCGTCAGGAGTCTACACTTGCACACATGTTGTGGTAGATTTCATGTCTAAGATCTACAAAAATGTGAACACTTATTCCAGCTGCTGCAACAACATCGCTTCCACAGCTGAGACATCTCAATGTGGGAGACAAGTACCTGATCGATGAATTTCACATTTTGGCAGATGGGTGAAGCTGAGGTTATGATCTGTCGAGGACCACACCAAGATTAGGGAATTGTGCTTAGTGGCATCTGCCACATCTTAGACATAAACTCTACCACAACATGTGTGGCAAGAGTAGACTTCTGACGCCAGTGGGTGAGGTCCAGTCTAGGCTCAATCTCCCCAACATGTAGATTGACATAGAATCCTCGTCAGTAGCCACAAGTGTATTTTAATATGTGAAACTCAATTTGTGTGTATATGGTCACAGTGAAGAAAAATATACATTTACCGAATGATGGAAAGTTTGCTTGATGGCATCATCGATGTAACAAAACGACCTCGACCATGACCCTTCAAGGTGAAGATGACCCCGAATGGCAAAAACAATATCAGAAATGAATTCTACATACCAAAATCAGTAACATTAGAGGTATTACACGTGCATATACTCTAAAAAACAAAAAAGGTGAACTTTCCAATCTGACAAAAATGACCTTGACCATGACCTCTCAAGGTGAAGATGACCCCGAATGGCAAAACAATATCAGAAATGAATTCTACATACCGAAATCAGTAACATTAGAGGTATTACACGTGCATATACTCTAAAAAATAAAAAAGTGAACTTTCCAATCTGTCAAAAATGACCTTGACCATGACCTCTCAAGGTGAAGATGACCCCAAATGGCGAAAACAATATTAGAAATGAATTCTACATACCGAAATCAGTAAAATTAGAGGTATTACACGTGCCTGTACTCTAAAAAAACAAAAAAGATGAATTTTCCAATATGGTCGATAGCGGCCATGTTGGATTTGGCCATTTTGGGGGTGTTCCCGTGGTCCGATTTTGGGGGATTTTGGACATGTTATTCAGCAATGGTTCCTGAGCAGGAAACCGTTTAAAAAGTTCTGAAGCAATTTCGCCCAGGTATAACTGCAAATTATTGGTATTATTATTGGTATTTCTAATGAAACCCCCAATCCGCCATTTTGAAATTCATTTTGGGGGGTTTTCCCATGGTCGGATTTAGGGGGATTTTGGATATGTTATTCAGCAATGGTTCCTGAGCAGGAAACCGTTTTAAAACTTTGTGAAGCAATTTTGCCCAGGTCTAACTCTACATTGCCTGGACTAATGTTTTAGTAGCTGTGATGGTTCTGAAGTTATTACCGTATAGGCCGCCATTTTCCAAGATGGCGGCTTGGATTTAAGGGGACTTTTGATATTTTTGTCTGCAGTAGGCCTTACTTAACAACTGTGCCAAGTCTCCACTTCCTGCTAAGTTGTTGAGTTGAGTAATGCTTTGCTGCTAAAAAGCCATAAAACCTATTTGCACTTTATATATCACACTGAAATACAGAATTATTTTTTTAATCCTATGTAACTTTTTTATTTTTAATCCTACAAAAAAATGTTACATACAAGAAATGTTCAACTTTTAATCAGGAGTATTTTTGCTCTGTTGTATATTTTAGAAGCTGTGACGGTTCTGAAGTTATTGTCGAAAATCCGTATTTAGGCCGCCATTTTCCAAGATGGCGGCTTGACCACAGCCTGGATTTATGGGGACTTTTGATATTTTCATCAGTATGGCTTACTTAACGATTGTGCCAAGTCTCTACTTCCTGCTAATTTGTTGAGTCGATTAATGTTTTTTCTGCTAAAAATCCTCTACTATTAGGTTAAAGAACAATTAGCCCGTTGTTGCCCAAGCTAGCACTTGGATGTTAGCTACTTAGCACTAGCATGTGTGACCGACCATGGAATACCACGCCACCTGGCGCCCACTCACACCATACCTTTTGGCGTCTGTAAAAGACTACATATTTTTAGGTACCCAATCCTAGCGAACAGGCAATAAATGGCAACAGAGACTAGCAGGCACTAGAAGTCAGTAGAGGGATACTATATAAAGAATAGATGGCAATTGACCTATCACATGCATTTATACCAGATAATCTACTCTATCCAGCATACGGATTGGTCTGTTTAGTTAGCACAATAAATTGTTATCCAAATGCTTAAATAATGGTGCGTCATGGGCTGTCCGTATAAATTAAACAGTCGGTTGAAACAGGAAAATTCGATGCCTCTTCTGTCCAGTAGGACCTATGTCTCTCCCGAGTCATCATCCCCCTGTGAACCGTTCTTCGTTTCGACAGCATATTACGAATGCTCTCTGCAAACTCGGTGTCGACGTCAGAAATTTTCAGCCAAAGCCATTTTATTTACACAAGACAGGTTTCCTTTACCAGATTCAGTGTGGGAATTGTAGAAAAAAAGACTAAGAATCTTACAAACTGATGTCAACGAAATTTGAAAGCAGCTGATTTCAACGCTAGCAGTTTTGTAAGTCAGACTCGAATCAAAATCAATTCCTTTGTTGAGAAAAAAAATGCATACATGATACACCATGGAAATTTCATCTCTTTGTCAGGAACTCTCAGTCAAATAATGCTAAATCACATTAGCACAACTGAGAGGTTGCAAACGAATGCCGGACAGTTAGCCCCTGGACATATTCCCCCCGGACATATTCCCCCCGGACAGTTACCCCCCCCCGGACACTTTCCCCCCGATTCTAGGTAGGTCATTTTCCCCCCGGACAAATTCCCCCTCTGTGGATTTGTGTATGTATGTAAGTATGTATATGTGTATATATGCATGTATGTATTCATATATGTATGTATGTATGCAAACTATGCATGTATGTATGCATGTATGTAAGTATGTATGTATATATGTATGTATACATGCATTATGTAAGTATGTATGTAAGTATGTATGTATATATGTATGTATGCATTAGGAACCTGCGAAGGTTCGATATTCGATTCGAAAACGAATCGGGCGGCGGTATTCGATTCGATTCGAAAATGATGTCATGATTCGAAAAATTTCGATTCTTTTTTGGAAAAATTATTAGCCCTTTGTTGTAAACTAATTGTTTAATTGTTTACTGCGCGTGGATTGGTTGTTAAATTTCTGCGTGCAACGCGGCACACGATGACAGCAAACCCTCAGCAACACTGAATTGAAAAGGAAATTTCGTGAAGTAGGCCTACCTCTGATTCAGTTCAATAAACTGTACATTTCTCAGGATTCTTACCCTTCACATAGATTTCATGCCCTGAAAATGGTTGCACTGTTTCCAAGCACCTATATTCGCGAATTCCTGAACAGTTCTTCTCAGAGATGAAACTAACAAAATGCCAAAACGGATGCAGACTAACAGATGACAATCTCTCCAATGAACTTCGAATTGGCACTTGAACATTAAAGCAAACATTCCGGATTTGTGTGGTGGGAAGAAGTGTCATATCTCACCTTAATCATTATTATAGGCCTATATTAAATATTGCACATCTAGCAAATGGATGCATTGTACAGACTAACAGTTTATGTATTTTTAAAACTGAAGAAACTTGAAACATATTTTGTGTTTTATTGTAGTGTAGAACTGTAGGCATTAGGATAATTACGTTTTCATCATAACAATTATTTTCATTTATATTAAACTTAAAGTTTAACCGAAATTAATATTTTCTCATTTTCTGGGGCAAATTAATCTGCAAAAATTAGCCTGCGATTGGCATAGGGTCCCAGAGCTGCCCTTAAAATCTTAGGGCGGCCCCCTATTAAAAGAAGTTGCCCATGCCTGGCAGCGAAGAATGTACACCAGAGTGTGGTTATGCAATTGGTACAATAAAGAATATACATACTTACTTAACTTATAAATTATTTGTGAGTTATTCTGTTAATTAGCTTAATGTTTAGTTTAATTGATTTTAAACTGCAGAAATGTTATTGAGATATTGATACTGTGGTACGCCTGTGCTATCACATAAACACTATTTGAATATCAAAACATGGTTTTGGTACCCGCTGATTCGATTCGAGATTCGATTCGAATTCGAATCTTAACCCCCGATTCGATTCGAGATTCGATTCGACGGAAAATTTGTGATTCGCAGGTCCCTAGTATGCATGTATGCATGTATGTATGTATATGTGTATGTATGCATATATGTATGCATGCATGTAAGTATGTATGTAAGTATGTATGTATATATGCATGTATGCATGCATGTATGTAAGTATGTATGTAAGTATGTATGTATATATGTATGTATGCATGTATGTAAGTATGTATGTATATGCGTATGTATGTATGTATGTATGCATGTATGTATGCATGTATGTAAGTATGTATGTATATATGTATGTATGCATGCATGTATGTAAGTATGTAAGTATGTATGTAAGTATGTATGTATATATGTATGTATGCATGTATGTAAGTAAGCATGCATGTAAGTATGTATGTATATATGTATGTATGTATGCATGTATGTAAGTATGTATGTATATATGTATGCATGCATATATGTATGCATGCAAGTAAATATGTATGTAAGTATGTATATATGTATGTATGCATGCATGTATGTAAGTATGTAAGTAAGTATGTATGCATATATGTATGCATGCATGTAAGTATGTATGTAAGTATGTATACACGTATACATTTATGTATGTACGTATGTATGTTTTGATCATTAAAACAGAAAGCTTTGTGTATGTTGCACTGGGGGGAAATGTCCTAGTATGGGGGGGGGGAAATTGTCTCGGGGGGTAACTGTCGGGGGGAATATGTCCGGGGGGAATATGTCCAGGGGGTAAGTGTCCGTTTACCGTTGCAAACGACCCCCATGGGTATGCAATAAAGACTCAACTGGGGTCCTAAGAAAGACTAGGGGGTTGAACCCTCCAACCCCCGACAATTCCCACCCTGACCAGATTCACAGAAATGTTCCTCAGTTAAATCCAATTCCTCAAGCATTCACCGATTATCTTCGTCAGAGAAACGACGTCAGAGATGGTGCTCTGTCCTTTGGTTGCAGTGGCTGTGTTCGCACTTCGATCGATTGATCCCTTGACCTCTATAGGGGGACGGGGGGAGGAGTATGTAACAAGTGCTTAGACTTGAGAAGGTAATATGCCACTTAGGATTCCCATTTGACTCATAGCCTGTGCCTTCACAACTGATTTTCAATTAGTTACGATATCTAACTTGACTCGCATTTATTATGGTTGAACATATCAGTTTAATAGATAAAATATAAAATAGCACCAATCCGTTATCACTTATTATCCGCCATCATCCAAAGTCTAATATTAAGAAGCGACAAGTTGCGTTGCATAAGAGTTAAATAAATGCGTCTCTTGGAAGTGAATCGGACGCAATCATGGGTTCCTCCTGCAGTGTGCATGGCGGCCAGAGACAGTCTCAGCTGACTCTGCTTTCCTCCTTTGATCGCGTTACCCAATCCCCCGATCAAACACACCCAATCAGCCGGTTACATGCTGGCCTTTTGTTTGGACCACATGGGCGCAATGGGTTGCCAGCGTTTTTCCGAACTTCGGTGTAATGCAATCCTGATTAAAGTTTTGATAACGACAGCGAAACTATTCCTAATTGAAAATCAATTATCGGCTGGCAGAGGCAAGTAAGTATAGTAAAAGACAAACTACAGTCAAAGCACCAGCAGGTGCTTTGACTGTAGTTTGCCAATTACATTACATTGTTTCACAAAACATTAAAAAGTTAGACAAAAAACAACAGCTCTTTAGCTAAATCAAAGCAAGTTCTACCACCTATATTGGGGCCTACTATCGGACAACGCATTCATATTCCTATCAGAATTTGATATGGTTGTCTAGCACTTCACTAAATACTCATTAGTATTGTTATCAGAGTATATTGCAGTGTAATGTTGATACTGTAAAACAGTACCCGACTTCACGTATTGTTTTCTGAGTTCCTGATTTGATCCCTGAGAAGAATGGGTGTAAGTAAATACGACCCTAACTTGCATCACGTCACATAATTATTGAAGTTAGCGTTGCGTGGTACAAATATTTCGCATAGGAAGGCAAGTGCTGATATGTGACGATTTTCGACTGCTGTTGGCAGTTCATGGTTTTACAGGATGGCTTTAGGAGTGTTGTGTACTTAACGTGGTGCTTGTGTGGTCAAAGTATCTCTCTGCAGTCGATTCGTGACTGCTCCGGAAAGAGCCGAGAACGACCACATAACGATTCCTGGGTTCATCGTCGTGTTACGTTGAGTAGGGGTGATGGTCGTAACAATGGGTGAAGTTAGAATCCCAGTTGTAGAATCAAAAGGTCTGAACGTCGATAGGATGACATCCGTTCGATTGTAACCCAGCACTGAAACATTAACCAATCTCAACATCAGATTCTTCTACCTGAGTTATACAAGGTGGGGATGACTAAGGATTTAAGAAGCCTCTATCTTAAATAGGCCCCTACGAGATATTGCCTTATCCTGCCTAACTCAGGCTTCGTCATCCCATATGAGACAGAGGGAAATACCCTATCCATTGGTTAGGTTTACAGAACACGAGTGGATATCTTCCCTCCAATACTTTGCCCGTCTATTATCAGCAGTTTCTATTTAACGACGCTGCCTCGTAACGAATTTGATTGTAATTGTAATTGTAATTGTAATCGAGGATTTATATAGCGCCACTCATAAACAGAGGCGCTCCCGACCCGTGTCAGTGTCTTCACTGACAAAGAGAAATGTTTTCAGGCGCTTGCGAGACTGGGCAGGAGACAGAGAGAGGAGGACAAGTCGAAAGCCCTGAGGGAGGCTGTTCCAACTGGAAGGGCCCACAACCGCAAAACTACGAGACTGGGCAGTAGCAGTGCGCATCCAAGGGACTAACAAGAGGCCACGGGCAGATGACCGGAGAGAGGCCCGACCAGGCAAACTGGAAACTGGGGTGCAGTAAGCCCTGAGATACAGCGGAGCTGAGCCAACAAGACAGTTACGCATGAGGGAAAGGACCTTAAATTGAATGCGTTTGTGAATGGGAAGCCAGTGAAGGGAGTCTCGGATGTAGGAAGAGATATGGGCAAACTTCATGATGCCCCCTATAAGGCGAGCAGCAGCATTAAGGATGGACTGAAGTTTAGATGTGTTAGTAGAGGACAGGCCAATATAGACAGCATTTCCGTAGTCAATCCTAGTACAGATCAGAGCATGAACCAAGGTCACAATCGCATGCAGCGGAAGAGACTGGCGAATGGCACGAAGTTGGCGTAAATAGTAAAAACACGAGCGAGAGACACTATTGACATGATCAGATAGAGAAAGAGTAGGATCTAGGACAAATCCAAGATCACGGACAGAGGAGGAGAAGTACACATTGGGAAACCTGAGGCGCAGAGAGTCAGCATCAATCCTGGCAAGCTGGACACGATTGCCAAGCCAAATGTACTTGGTTTTATCATAGTTAAGACGAAGGCGATTTGAGGACAACCAGAGATCAAGAGCAGAGGAAGCCTCCAGGATGCGTTCAACCATAAGAGCAGCTGAGTTGGCTGGACCATGGAGGTATGCCTGTGTGTCATCAGCGTATTGGTGAGACAAAACACCCATTGGACCAAGAACCCCAGCTAGATCCGAGGTATACAAAATGAACAGAAGGGGGGCGAGGACAGAGCCCTGAGGTAGTCCATACGGGATGTGGGTCCAAGGAGAGCGGGTAGGTCCAAAAACAACAGAAACAGAGCGATCAGTAAGGAATGAGCGAAACCAAAGAAGAGCAGAGTCAGCAATGCCAAAAGATTTAGATAAACGGTCTAAGAGGATGGTATGGTCTACAGTATCAAAGGCAGCGCTGATATCATAAAGAGCAAGTAAAGTGACCTGGCCACGATCAAAGGCTTGAAATACTTCAGCTAGAAGGCGCAGTATAAGCGATTCTGTCGAGTAGAATTTCCTGAACACAGACTGAAGAGTAGGCATAAGAGAGTTAGAGTCAAGGTAGTGGATCAGTTGACAAGAGACACATTTTTCCAGAAGCTTTGAAAGAAAAGAGAGGTTTGAGATAGGACGATAGTTTGAAGGAGAGTTAGGATCAAGGCCTTGGCGCTTAATGGAAGGGAAAACCACAGCCCTTTTGTGCAGTGTCGGGACATAACCTTGAGCTAGAGAAGAATTACACAGTAAAGCCAAAAATGGAGTCAATTCATCTACAAAGTCCTTAACTAGAAATGGAGGAAGCAGGTCTAGTTCACACGACTTCGAGGAAGAATCCAGTATCAGCTGACGGATTACAGATGGCTCAAGTGGTTTCCATGACGAGAGGGTAGCTATAGTAGAAGTGAAGGAAGGAGGTGGTGCATTTTCCGTTGATTTGCGAGTAGAATCTATCTTGGTCTGGATAAAGTTTAGGTAATCGTCCGCCGTGAAAGGAGTCTGAGACGGAGAGCAGGAGACAGTAGAACGACCGAGCACGTCAGCAATTGTCGCCCAGAGCCGGCGTGGATTTCCCTTTTCACGATCAATTAACGATTCCCAATATGCAGTCTCCTTTATCCGGAACTCACGGTACATATCCCGAAGGTTATTAATCCAAATAAGCCGGTCAGAGGGGGCATATGTACAGCGATATCTACGCTCAAGACGTCTAACGTTCCGTCGTAGTGTACGGCAGTGATAGTCAAGCCACGGCTGTAGCGGTCTGGCGCGAGTTCGATATTGACGTAACGGAAGGAGGGCATCGATGAGAGCTTGTATCGTCGAGTCATAGAGGGCGAAGAGGTCGTCAGTCGAATGGTCTGCTAGAGTCGAGAGGTCACCACAGAGAGAGCTGCTAAGGAGGCCAGCACGGAAGGCCTGCTGGTCAAGGTGCCTCCAACCACGAGAGATCCGGAGGGAGAAGGTAGGCTGGGCGCAGAGGAGTGGCACTGTGAAGCGAAGGAGACTATGATCAGAGATAGACGGGGGTTCAATGAATAGGTCAGATATTTGACAGTCATCACGCGTGATAACCACATCCAGCCAACCACCAAGGACATGAGTTGGTGCAGCGACATGCTGGGTAAGTCCAAACTGCGATAGAAGATCCATAAAGTGAATAGTGTCTGGAGAGGAGGAGTTCTCTAGATGAATATTAAGGTCTCCTGTAATAAGTAGCTGAGAGTTGAATGTGGAAAAGATCTCAAGGAGGGAAGAGAGCTCAGAGAAGAAAGTCGACGTAAGCGGTGCAGAGCCTGGACGGTAAAGAGCAAGAACGGTGAGAGGTCCTCTAGATGTAGCGCAGGAAAGAGCGAGTAGTTCGAAGGTAGTCGCCTCGAATGGAGCAGGGATCTTTTTGATGCGAAGATGATCGCGAAAGTGAACGACGATGCCGCCATAATTTTGTTCCAGTGGATCCTGTGAGGGACTGACTGGCGCCCTCCTCCGTTCTCCCAGCTTTGGGACTGGCATCACCGCCAAACGGCAGAGGTAGAGTCCTTTATAATTATATAATCGCAGCGATCAATTGGCGATGCGATCAATTGGCGCTGTAACAAGTTTCCAAATACATACTTACACACATTAGATGATTTGTCATTATATATATTATAGTATAAATTATCTGGCTCGCGTGGTAATAATAATAATAATAATAACAACAACAACAACAACAACAACAACCAACAACAACAACAACAACAACAACAACAACAACAACAACAACAACAACAACAACAACAACAACAACAACAACAACAACAACAACAACAACAACAACAACAACAACAACAACAACAACAACAACAACAACAACAACAACAACAACAACAACAACAACAACAACAACAACAACAACAACAACAACAACAACAACAACAACAACAACAACAACAACAACAACAACAACAACAACAACAACAACAACAACAACAACAACAACAACAACAACAACAACAACAACAACAACAACAACAACAACAACAACAACAACAACAACAACAACAACAACAACAATAATAATAATAATAATAATAATAATAATAATAATAATAATAATAATAATAATAATAGCAATAATAACAATAAAGCAATATATATATAACATGTAAGTATATATAGGCTGTTATCGATCAGCCTAAATATGAGGTAAATAATATGGTATACGTATATAGGACGTCATTTGAATGTGGATGGGTTTTGTCTTGACCGGAACCGATGAGTTGCTTATATTTCTTCGAATTCATAAACTCAGGTGAGTTTACAACTCGACAAAACTTAGCTACGCGTAATTCTCATTCAAAACATCTACGGAAATTGTCTGGCAATATTTCTTTCTTTATCATCTCAGAAGAAACTGAAAACCTGTATATGTAAATTCTGTTGATATTGTTGCAAGTGCAGTTTATGAATGAATTAAACGACCTAGAAACGTCTCATTTCAAACACACTACAAATTCTGTGAGACTTCTCTCTATCATTGGAACTAACTGATCATTTATCTTTTCATTTTCTAAATCGTAAGGATGTGTCAGTTTTAAGCTAAACTCACGGGATCCGTTTTCGCTGTTTCCTTGTTCGTCGACTGCGCGTGAATCGGCGACTGATGAGAGGATTGCGCTCTCCTCACCCTCCTCTTCTCCTCCTCCTCCGTCTCCAGCTTCCCGAAGCAATCGATGCGTCGCCTAATAATAATCATAAATATCCATGAATCATACGATATAGTAACAAGTCTAAACTGTAAGTACTCAGATATAATCATGCATAAATATACAGAACTTTAGGTAAACACATATAAGCATGTTTAATTGTTTATGCATATGTATATATATAGGCCTATACATATTCATGTGTGTACATATTTATATATAAAGAGCGAGCAACAACAGCTTTCAGAACGCAGTAAATTGCACTATATGATGTTAATAACATTAAATACTCCCGTGCAATGTAAAGATGACTATCTTCTGGATGTTGACCTGATTGTGGCTTGTTATGGAGCGCCATAGGTTGTACATTTAACAGAAGTTGTTACTTAATGACAGCAGTTTGTATGCTAAACATGACATACGTACAGGTGAATTTATCCAGGAGCGTGATGGTTTGGTTGCTGCAGTTGGTGAAGTAGAATGATTCATACGAGCATCAGTTCTATTGGTATTCTGCTGCAGCGGCAGGGTTCTGTAAATAAATTCCGGTTCGAGTGATTCGTCTCTTGGTGGGGGCAGAGGTTCCTCATGGATGACGTGAGTCATGATGTCTGGATATTTCAGGTTGTTGCTCCTGCTGCTGCCTTGAAGCATCTTCTTTTCCTCGACACGGCATCGGTAGATGTTCAGGTTGCTGCTGCAGGTGGCTGCATCGTTGGGATTGATGCCTCTGCGGCGGCGACGGCATCGGCGGTCGTGTCTCATCAGAAGCAGAATGGACGCAAGCAGCATTACAACGACGATTACAGACACACAGACAAGTATTATGACCGTTGCCAGATGTGACGTACCTCTCTCTTCATCCTCATGTCCATCCAAGGACCTCGACCTCTGAGAAGGCACTTCGATGAAGACCTCTACCGACGTCATCTTTGGTGGAGTGCCACTGTCCTGCACAGTTATCGTGACCGGAAGTAGACTGGTCGGACCTGAACGAAATGTGGAATTGGGATTGAGAGAGACATCACCCGTGAGTCGATCGATCGAAAAGAACTTTGCGTTGGTACCGGTCAACCCGAAGACAAGTGTGGAGTTCTGACCTGCGTCTGGATCAGTGGCTACCACCTGGAAGATGAACGAGTCGTTCTGCGTAGGAAGAGAAAATCCAGAAGCGTTGAAGATGTTGTTTTGTTGGTCTGGAAAGAGAATGCGCGGAGAATTGTCGTTATCGTCCGTGACGATGATTTCGACGACTGATTGGCTGATCATCGAAGGAGAATGGGAGTCAAAGACAATCACATTGAGACTATAGTTGGCGCATTCCTCACGGTCAAATGTAACGCTTGAGATGATGATGCCAGTCGTCCAGTCAACGACAAACATGTCCTTTACGGCTGCTGGGTTTCTGTCACTGACATTGAACTGAAACTGGTTGAATTGGTCGGAATCTTTGTCTGTCGCCGACACTTGACCCACGAATGACCCCGGCGCAAGGTTCTCACTCAGCTCGAAGGAATAACAAAGCTGTGAGAATATTGGAGCTTCATCATTGGCATCGAGGATGTTGAGGATGATGCTCGAGTAGGAGGAGCGATGAGGGTCTCCAAGATCCTCCGCTCTGATCAGAAACTCCAGTTGCTTCGTTGTCTCATAATCGAATGAGCGACTGGCCACGACCACACAAGTGTCTGGATCTACGGTTACAGAGTCTGAGATATTAGCACCATCAGGGAATACCATTTCCTGCATCATCTCAAGTCTGAAGACCAGTCGACCGTTGAGCCCAGCATCAGCATCCGTGGCATTGCACTGCATCAGAAAGGCAAGAGGAGAGTTGTTTTCTATGATTGAGATGTTATACACTGGCTCACTAAATACCGGATCGAAGTCGTTCTGGTCGATCACGTCCACTGTCAGACTGACCGCAGTGGACAACGGCGGAATGGCCGAGTCCGAGCACAGAACGGTGACTACGTACGCAGTCCGGTCATTGTAGTCCAGTTGATACCCAGTGGTCAGTTTATATTGACCGTCAACTATTTGATCGAGACTGAACCAGTCCGATCCGCTGACCAGTTGACAGATAACTTGGCCGCTGTCTGCGCTGTCGAGGTCGTAGACGGAGACGTGAGCTACGAAGACTCCAGGTCCTTGGTGCTCCAGGACCTCAGAGCGTATCTTCGAACCAGTCAGGGTATTGATCGTCACCTGCGGGTAGTTGTCGTTCACGTCCAGCACGTTGATGACCAATAACGTCTGTGATGTCAGAGGCACAGCGCCGCGGTCAGTTGCCAGTATCCTGAGTCTAAAGGTCGTCTGCTGCTCATGGTCAAGCGATTGCTTCAGCGTCACCTGACCATGGCTTCGATTTATAGCAAAGACTCTTCCATGCGTTGCCATGGTTTCAGGATCGAAGCCGTAGTCGACGATTGCGTTGTTCCCTGCGTCAGAATCCGTGGCGGATGCAATAAAGATGGCTTCTGCGTTGACCGGATGGTCTTCTCGGACGCTGACTAGATACTGCGACTGGGCAAAGACAGGAGCATTGTCGTTGATGTCTTCCAAGACGACTAGAACCTTCGTGGATCCAGTCAGTCCACCTCCGTCCATCGCGGTCAACTGAAACTCATAGAAGGGCTTCCTCTCGCGGTCGACAGTGGACTTAACAACGAGGAAGGGTAACATGGTTCCAGATGAACTGGTCGAATTGGTCAACAAAAGTTCTGAAAATGCCGGTTCTACCTGGTAATCTATGACGCCGAACTGATATCCGTCGAGGTCATTGGCCACTGGCAGTGGAACGGAAGTGCCGACGATCGATGACTCAGAGAGGCAGAGTTCATAGAGCGATAGGTCAAAGGTCGGCGAGTGGTCGTTGATGTCCTCGATGTCGATGCGGATGTGTAGGACGTCGATCAGTTGGACGGACCGGAACAAGGCAACGCTGACGTCAACCGTACAACTGTTGACTGTCGTCATCATTGTTCTCGGACATTGTGTCTCTCTGTCAATCGCAGTCGATGACGTCTTCATGACGCCAGTCAACTCGTCGAAGCTCAAGAAGCCCAAGAACTGATTGGGCTTAGGCAGCAGTCGGAAGCGTACGTCATCGAGAGAGGAAAAGGAGGAGGAGGAGACGAGGTCATGACGAAGGTCACCGATGAACACGTGAGGGACCGATTGCTCTTTGACTGACCAGTGAATGTCTTGAGTGAATTGCGATGCATTAACTAAAATGCACCAATGACACAACGACAGCAGAACGAAAGCTACGTTCACCAGAAGAAATGATGGCCTTCTCTCTTCCATTCTGACGTATAATCTATGGCGATCACCAAATAAGGCAACAATACCGGCTCCAACAATCTATAGTTGGAAAACATCATCAAATACCAATTAACTGGAAAGTCACTGACACGTGCAAATTAAAATCAATTGTAAACGAATCTTCCTGGAGTATTGGTCCAGTACTAAACTCTACTTTAACATTAACATATTGTAATCTAATATAACTAACTCCTTCAATGAACCACGTCCATAATTATGCGTGTCTGTGTTTATCATAGCCATTTCAAACAGATTTAGTTTGAAACATATAAGCCCTAACTGAACTACTATTTGCAATTAAGTCTTTAACAGTTCTGTTGCGACATTCTGCGTTCCCACGACTGCATCAAACTCTAAACCGGTCTTAGCTTCCCATCTATTTCTGTCTCTAAAGATTCTCTACACAGCCGCGATCAGTTTAATTTTGAAAATCATTAGAATAAATTCTGACACAGTGAGACACTTCAGCGCCTCTGAATGGTCTAGCGCCTCTGAATGGTCTATACCGCGAGAGGCGCTTTATAAATGCCCATATACAATACAATACAATACAATACTTGATATTTATTATTTCCAATAATGATTCTTAAATAGCTGCAGACTTTTGAATCTCGTGTTTGTTACCTGAATATGACGAAATGTACTTGTATCTGGACAGGATGAAAGCATAATACTAGCCTAAGTTAAAGCGTCACCTAGTTTGCATGACACATACTACGATCGCATACGAAAAGCCTGCCTTTCAGACACGATTAGCCTAGCAGTCTTCCCTGCCTGAGCACCGCACTACTGAGTCAGTAGTTTGTTACCTGTTAGTTACCACGTGAGACTGGACGTCGAGCGGACCGCCTGACCCATATACAAATCAATTGGTCGTAGGGAGGTCGATGAATTGTCCGTCTATTTCTATCTATCCCCTTCCGTTACCTCCCACTTCTCTCTTCATCTCTGTCCGTTTCTTTGTCCTTGTTTGTCATCGACTGCAAATTGTACGTCTTCGCTCTTCAGAATAATTGAAGCCTGAAATTCCGATTCCATCCGGTAATAAAGCCGCCAGACTTGACGCGAAAGGAATTACGTAACAGCACCTTATAAAGATCCACTTATAGCGCTACCAATGAATAGACGTATGGCCTATAAATAGTAGCATAATTATATGTATACACACAGTAGAGCATACACATGTAAATAGACACCCTAACGAAAGGCGCCTTCTGAAAGGGCGTACGTTTGCCAGCGTCATCTAGTTACGCGTAGACCTCTGTTGTCCATGATGCAGAGCAGCAGAGGATATGCATTAGACAGAGAGACCTTTTGCTACGATTGAAACACGACAACACATCGCATTTCTTCGAACCACAAATTCATTCTCCGTTGATTCGTGTTTCAGATGTTCACCTGAGACACGAATACTATTACCTTGAGACTATTTAAGAGATGACTGTTTAAAGGAACAGGTCTTCTTCGCCAGAAACTATTTTCGGCTCAGGACTATTTCCGTGTAGAGCAATTATAATTTGCCTTGTAAGATGAGTGGTCGGCGAGTAACTTGCCACCTGTAATTGCTATAGTTAAAATAGACATATACGTTCCAAATTCAAGAAACCACTCTCAGAAACACATTCTAGCCGGGAACCGTAATCAATTTACCTCCTTCCTTTTTCTGGAATAGAGCAAATTAAATTTCAAAATTTGCGAAATTACCAAAATACATGAAACAAATATATATATATATATCTAACTAATCAATAAACAGTCTTACGATTACTTATAACCTTGACAAACAATCAGCAATAACATTCAATCTGCCCTTCTTGTACTTCACCTCAACATCAAAAGTTTGTAAGGCTAACGCCCAACGCACAAGTTTCGCAGACTTAGACATTGACTCAGTCAAATATGTAAGAGGATTGTGATCAGTAAAAATGAAAATTTTCGATCCAATTATAATTTCTTTTAACTTGTTTAGAGCCCAAACAATAGCATAGGCTTCCTTTTCCACAGTAGCCCATCTCTTCTGGGTATCAGTTAATTTTTGACTGATAAATGACACAGGGCGTTCTATTCCCTTGTCGTCCATCTGTGTTAAAACAGCACAGACTGCAAAGTCACTACTATCGCAGTACAAATTGAATGGTTTTCCCACTTCAAAAACATATAACACTACTTTGGATCGCACAGCCTCTTTAAGTAAATCAAATGCTTGCTGATGTTCAACAGTCCAATCAATCTTATCAGAAACACGTTTACTAGTTAAATCAGATAAAGGTTTCGCAATCTGTGCAAAGTCCTTAATAAACTGTCTGTAATAATTAAAAAATCCAAGCAGTTGCTTAACTTGCTTCTTAGTTTCTGGGATCTTCAAATTAGTCAAACTTTCAATTCTGTCTGGATTCATCTTTATCTTACCAGACCCAACCACATGACCGATAAACCTTACCTCACTCTTACCAAATATGCATTTTTTCAAATTTAAAGTAACGTTATGCAATCTCATTTGCATCAAAAATGCATCTAGATGCTGCAAGTGAACTTTCCAACTGTCAGAATGCACAGCAATGTCATCAACATACGGTTCTGCAAAGTCACTTATAGGCTGTAAAACTAAATTTATCGCCTTAACAAAAGTTCGGCCTGAATTTATCATTCCAAAAGGAACACGAGTAAATTCATACAGTCCATTATGTGTTACAAAAGCTGTCTTCCATTGATCAGATTGTTTTACAGGACAAGTCCAATAAGCACTTCGACAGTCCAAAATAGAAATCACATTAGACTTTCCAACTTTGTTCAAAACGTCTCTGACAATCGGCATAGGATATTTACAATCCACTGTGAATGAGTTAATGTATCTGTAGTCACAGGCAAGTCTTAAAGATCCGTCTTTCTTTTTAACAATAACCAAAGGGCTTGCCATTCTGCTCGATGATGGTTTGATAATGTTTGTTTTTAACATTTCTTTGATCTGACGTTCCACTTCTGATCGATAAATCAAAGGAATTCGATATGCTGCAAATTCCTTTTCACGAAATCCTGGTTTTAGTTCAATTTCATGTTCAACCAATGTACATAATCCGGGTTTTTCTGAAAATCTATCACAGTATTTGTTCAAGACTTTCAACAACTGTTCTTGCTGAGTTACTGTCAAATGGCTAATTTGTTCAGGATCGAGGTTAAGTGAATTCTTGTCATCTTGAACCTCATTCCTCATTGGTAATTCAACCACTGAACCAAAATCTTCATCTTCTTCAACGATTAGACCACAACTTAATGCTCGAGTAACATATTTTCTGATCTTGTTGGCGTGAATTATTTTTCGACCATTTTCACCCATATCGACTAAATAAGAGTACTTTGATCTTCGATGTATGATCGTACATGGACCATGCCATCGAGAAATAAGTTTGTTTGTTGACGTTGGATACAAAACTATGACTTTCTCACCAGCTTCAAATTCTTTGTGCTTTGCTCTCTTGTTATACTGATTCGTGTATTGTAATTGCTTTTCTCGAGAGTAGGATTCTGCAAACAATAATGCTTTCTCCATATTTTCTTTGAGTTCTTTTAAATACTTTTCTGGTTTAACTCCAACATGAGGTGGTAAGTTTATTTCTCTAGTCCAACTCTCTTTTAATATTGCCAATGGTCCTCTCGGAATTTTCCCATAGACAAGCATATATGGTGATACTCCAGTAGTTGCATTCGGCACTTCTCGTAATGCCCACACTGTGAAAGGAATTATCTTGTGCCATTTCCTCGGGTTGTCTATTATCACATGATGGATCATCTTTTTAAATGTCTGATTCCATCTCTCTACTAATCCAGCAGCCTCTGGGTGTCCTGGTGTGTCGAATCGTGGACTACAGCCCATTAAATTGAGAAATTCTCTTGTCAAACTGGCTGTGAAGTTCGTTCCTTGGTCACTTGTAATCACGGACGGCACACCAACGTTCATGAACAGTTCCGTCAACGCTTCACACACAGCCTTCGCTGTCAGCGATTTCAATAAGAAGATTGTAGGCCATCTGGTGCACGAGTCCACAATGCATAAACAATACTTGTGACCTGCAGCAGATACTGGATCGATCGGGCCAATGAGGTCCATCGTCATTCTCTTGAAGGCGACCTCTTTTCTCTTGAGACTGGAGTGATAGGTACTCTATCCATCATCAGACTCCTTGCCTTTAGTTGACACTTCTCGCAAGACTTACAAAATTTCACAATGTCTCTTCTCATCTTTGGCCATACAAAAGATAATTTTATTCGTTCTCTTGTTTTCTCTTCTCCTAGATGTCCTCCAAATACCGATTCATGCGCCAATTCCATCACTTTTATTCGTCTCTCTTTTGGTAACACTAGTTGATATATCGTCTGGTCTAATATCTGATATTTCTTATGCAATAAACCGTTGATCACACAGAATTCAGATTCTTTCTCTTGTGCTAACTTCCACCACGGCTTCAACGATTCATCCTTTCTCTGTTGCTCTTCGAACTTCTTAGAATCGGCAATCTGCACCTTTTGTTCTTCATCCATCTCTTCATCTCTATACAAGTCTCCTATCCCCACATCACATTCATTGTCTTCTTCAGTTTCATTTAATGTGCCATTCTCGCATGCAACCATCTCTTGCTCATTCATCTCTGATGTTACACCATCTCGCGATAAGCTTCGTTGCTCATTACTTTCGTTTTCCTCATCACTTGAACTTTCAGTTTCACTCTTCTCATCAACATCTACCATTTCCTGTTTCCGACTCTGCGCTCTCGTCATTACATTTGCTCGTACACTCACATCTCCTTGTATCGTTTTCATTTTCATCTGTGGTACGGCTTTTAATTCGGCAATTATCTCTGGATGCAACAAGAATCTTTCTGTACTGCCCATCTTTGCAATACTAGCACACATCAAAGTGACATAAGGTGTAAGTGAACACTGGATTTTACGCGGAAATCCCTCTTCTTCCACGTCACTACCACACAGTCTAACATCGACTTTCACTAACTTCGCAGGAATGGCATCTCCTGCCACACATTGCAAATTCACTTTTCCAATTTGTTCCACCTTCATGCCTTCCAGTAATTCTTCACTAATCACCGGAATCTCTGCTCCCGAGTCGCTCAGTGCTTTGACTTTCACTGGCTCTTTACCGTCTACTGCACGAATTTCAACCTCGACATATTGCAAGAACGATTTCTTCAATATTCGACTGTCATCTTTTCCTATGACTTCTCTCTGAATTTCAGCATCCAATAGAATTTCTTTTTGAATACCACATTTCATTACTGACTTTACTTCAGTCTCTTGGTTTTCTTGACTCGCGGTTTGATTATCTGTATCACTAACCACTTGAATCAAATTCACCCTTGTGTGTTCTTGATTTCTGCTAGAACTAGCTGCTGCCACTGGAACTGGACAAAATTTAACCAAATGTTTGTCTGAACCACAGTTGTGACAACGCTTCACCACCATACCTCGTTGTTCATTGCCTTCATATCTCTTATACTGCGTAAACGATGTGTTGCCTTCCCTCTTGGCAAACGGCGCTGACGATTTGTTAAATCCCTGACGACCAAACGCCACTTCTCTGGTCTCATTGGGTACAGGGACATTAGCCTTGACTTCTTTACCTTTGAACTGATTCCCTGTTCCTGGATTACTTTTCCACTTTCCACTCTGGCTTTGGTTTACGGAACGTTGAGAAGGATAACTGTTTATATTTGGAAATGCAAACCCAATTCGATTGTTTACATGAATGTCTGCTAGGTCTGCCACTGCACTAGCTTGGAGACAGTCAGTTCCTTCCTTCGACAATACAAACTGTAGTGGACCTGGCGGTAAACATTCTTTCAGCTTATCCGCTACCAGCAAATCAAAGAGCGTATCGTACTCTTTGTTCACGTTTCGACTTCTCACGTAATAGTTTAACAAGTTCTTCAGTCTTGCCGTAAACATCGTATAAGTCTCTTCTGTTGTCTTCTTAGCATCCACAAATCTGGCTCTGTATTCTCTCGAGGTCAATTTAAATTCTTTTAATAAGTGCTGCTTGACTTTATCGTAATTGTCTAGATCATCGAATGACAATCTATTCAGAACAGTTCGAGCTTTCGGCGTCATCAATGGTAGTAATAATTTAACCCAAAACGGCTTCTCCACAGCAAAGCTACGAAACGCGTTCTCGACTGTTTCAAAATATAATGGCACCTCCATCATATCAGTTGGCATTTGAGGCAATACATGCTTCATTGCATCACCTATTTTCTTAATTTTTGACACCAAAGTTTCACTTTCTTGCTGTTTCCTTCTTTCAGCTTCCCGTTCTTCTCTCATTTGCGTTTCTTTCAATGTCAATTTTGATTTCTCCAGTTTCAGACGTTCTTGTCTTTCTGTCTCTGCCTTTTCCAAACTTTCTTTCTGAAATTTGAGTTCTTCTTGTCTTATCTGTTCTGCGCGTTCTAACTCTAACGTTCGCGCTTTTTCTTTTTCTTCTTCACGCATTCTCTTTGCTTCAATCTGTTGCTGACGTACCTCTTCATCACTTTTTCTAGCTTTTTCAAATTCAATCATCTGCTCCAATCTTCTTCTTTCAGCATCTTCCCTATCTCTTTTCAACTGTTCTAACTGAATCTCAAACTGATTCTTTTGCAATTCCAGTTCTGCCTTACGCACTTGTTCTGCTTTATCTTCTCTCTCTCTTTGCAGACGCAATTCCTCTTGCCTTGCAAGTTCCGCTTTCTCTTCTTTCTCTCGCTGCAAGCGCAATTCTTTCTCTTCTTTCTCTCTCTGCAAACGTTCTGCTTTCTCTTCTTTCTCTCTCTGCAGACGTTCTGCTTTCTCTTCTTTCTCTCTCTGCAAGCGCAATTCGTCTTGTCTTACACGTTCTGCTTCTTGTCTCAGCTCTTTCTCTTCCTGTCTTCGTTTATCCTCTCTTTCTTTCTCTTCTTGTCTACGTTTCTCCTCTCTATCCTTCTCTTCCTGCCTAGTCATCATCATCCACTGCATCAACATCTCCATAGACATAGGCGCAGGAGGTTTTTCAATAGCCTTTTCTACGGCACCGCCAACGGCACCTTCTTCTTCGACTTCTTCTTTAACCCACACATCGGCGAGTTCCTGCATCATGTCACCACGTGACATACCTTCTAATTGTTCTTCTTTAAAACCGGCTTTCAACAAACGCTGTTTCAGCCTCTCCGTAGACATCTTAATATCTGCTTGTCTTTCAGCACTTAGTTTCTCCATCTTACTTGTTTACTTTGGTGATTTCTCTTTTCAAAGAAGTCACGGTTTTTCTTGGTGTGTGAATCGATAAACAAACGGGATTTCTTTTATATTTGTTCGTGGAAAACAACGAAATTTTTTATACCGTTTCTCGTGTTCCACCGTCGTTGATATCGTAGACACGTCACACAGCAACAACGCGTAAATTCTTTTATCACCGTCGTAGATTCTTCTAACACCGTTGTAAATTCTTTTATCACCGTCGTAGATTCTTCTATCCGCCGAAGGAGGTGATAACGTGAATTTTAATCCACCGTGAGTTTATATCCACCGTGAGTAATTATTCCACCGTGAGTAATTATTCCACCGTGAGTATTTATCCACCGTGAGTTATTTATCCACCGTGAGTTATTTATCCACCGTGAGTTCTTATCCACCGTGAGTTCTTATCCACACCGACGCTGCCACCAATAATGTCAACCCAATCCTTCCGTTGACAATCCCTCTGATTAAATCCTTGTTCTCTTCGTACTTAACGCCTATTTAACGTTCACCTTTTGAACACTAATTCTACGTATAAGTATAACCTGAATTAATCAGCAACACAGTTTAATATCTTCTAGTTTAATAAGAAACAAACAGACAGAACTCAATTCGATTACAACTCAACTAGTCAGCCACACTACTACAGCGAACACACTCATTCAAACTTCTCTAGTCAGCATAATTCTTCGCGCCTCTTGACACACCTGTCTTCTGTGCGCCTAAACGAACTCTAATAATATACATATAGCGCGCCGCTGCCGATATCGGCCGGCCGCGCGTGTCACTAAGACTAAACGTTATACATCTATCATATATACATATACACGTGAAACTAAAGTAAGCGCACTAAATATATACGCTAAATATCTCGCACTGCAAGACTGTACACGAAACTCAGTTCACACAATTTTTATTCAAAGCTCAGTATTTACTTCAGCTATGAACGAGTTGTGTCTTTCATTGAGTACTGCAGCGCTTCTGTTATGTGCTGAAAATGAACTATATAGTTTTCAAGTAGCTTGATACATACATATTTACATTAATATATACATACATACACAATATGTATGCACCCAACAACATATATTTATACATATACAAACATAAATCGGGGCGTGGTGGCTCAGTGGTAAGTTCGGCGCCTTGTGACCGGAGAGTTGCAGGTTCGAATCCCACTCTAGCCGCTGCGTACGGACCTTGGGCAAGTCCTTCACTCGCAATTGCTCGTGGCACTTCGGCGTGAAAATTCCGACACAGTATTAAATGCTGTAGCTGGGAGCACCTCTGAGTAGTAGTTGACTTGTGGAGGCGCTATAGAAATATCCGAAATAAATAATAAATAAATCCATAGGCACATACATACACAACATACATCGTATCGTATTTGGAGATTTGTATAGCGCCGCTCACAGCTGAGGCCACTCAGCAAACATACATTCATACATACTCATACATACCTATTCACATATGATTACATACATACATACATGCATACATATATAAATACATACATACATACATACATTGCATACTAACATACTTGAATACATACATGCATACATAATTTTATCAACCACTTCAAAAACACCTTTCGCCTTGGCATCATACTAGATCTCCGGAATTTCAATGGCATATGGCTATTCATGTAGCGCCGATCAGAATAAATAAATGTCAAAAAGCTTTTGTTGATATGATTGATGAGACTTGTCTCTTCGTTGCGTTCATTTTGCTTTTGAGTTACTGGGTTTCGCAATAGGCGCTACACAAATAGCCATATACATACAGCATTATAATTATGTTCACATTTACATTAGGCCTAATAATTCTATACATAGACTGTATGTTTTACCAGAAACATAATCAGCTTCTCCTAAATCAAACGTTTTTAGATCTGTCAGAGGATAACACTCATGTTTCCCACGCCATCGACAGTTTCCTATGAATGTCGAAGTAAGGACCTATAGTAGCTGACACCAAACGCAATATTGTTTGTAAACCTAATGTTATATGCAACTGCATCTGTCACGTGTTGTTAGAGAGGTAGGTTGGACATCCATAGTACATCCAATTCGTACAGTTCAAAGTTATTTTCAATCACCGTGTATCGGAGTCAAACTCACGTGTAGGCTAACACGCGGCGGGCAAACAAGTCTTTAACAGCCAGCGTTACGACTATGATTCCACGATCGCTCTCTTGTCAATTCTGCCTTTCAATCCGCCTTAATGGAGACCGGTCTACTTTCCGAGTCTGAATTGAGACTCGAGTGCTTACATTCAGTCTGGTCAGTAGTACGCCTGACCAGTCGACAACGCGGACGTCGTGTCCACTGTGACCTTCAGCGAGCTGGCACGTTCTGGTCAGCAGTTCCAAACAAAAGAAGACGGACAGACAGACATTTGGACACACACGCATACAGATAGACAGAAAGAGGGACAGGTTGGTAAGCACACAAAAGACTAACAGGTTAGAAGGGTAAGAGCTATTCTTACTACAGTAGTCGGTCAATACCCTGTAATTAGGAAGCCATTATAAGATCATGGGTATCCATTAAGGCGTATTTGATTTCGTCGGCAGTCGGTAGGGAGAGCTGCCGTTGTCCACCTCAATCACATCAGCATCGTCGTTGAAAGTAGACCAGGTGACGTCATCTGAAAGGGTCTTAATGGACGGTGGAGTCACTCTCTCACACAGAGAGCAACCTTTTAACAGCAGACGATAGCCTGGGCTTATATCGACCTTTCATCGCAAAAATATCGAAACAAAACATCTGAAAATATGGAATTAGAAAGAAATAATTATGTATAATATTAAGGTGTTAAGATGCGACTGTGCTTTATGAATTAATGTACAACTGCATTGACTCTACTGCATGCAGGCCTAGGCCCTACACATTTGTAAGACGAAATGCAGCCTATAAAGTCCACGCATGTGTAATAAAATATGTGTAAATTCCTGCGACAGTTATGGTATATAATTGACGTCTTCGTTTTAAAAACACTAATCTCACAAAAATGGCTCAACAATTTTCATTCATATAGGGCTTAATTACTCCTAATCTGTACAAAACCTGATCTAATCGTGTTTGTCCATTCCAATCTAACAGACACGTCTAACGTCATCTAATGCTAACCCGTCCGTCTGACGAATCAAGCTAATGCATTGTAACGCGTCCTTTGAGTAAGACTCTCTTTTATTAAGGCGCTTTATAAATATAAGTTGTATTGCATTGTATTTCTGTAATGTAATTGTATTGCAATGCAAGACATTGATCGATAATCGCTGAGATTGTACAGCCAGTTGGCACGAGCCAATATTCGTATATTAATAAAGAGAATTTTATGAAACATTTGTAAACCATTTCTGTGCCAAATTCAGTTTTGCTTACATTTTGCAATTCCTGTAATGAGCTTTCCTTTAATGTGAAAGTTTTTGAAAATCTGTACGCAAATATAAGCAACGGAGACAATAAGAAACTTTTATGTTTTTTATACAAAAACAGTTTTGTCTCGTTGAAAATTATTTTTCTGAAAGCAAATCCCCGTCTATGAAGCGACATCGAATGACCAAGGGTGAAAACCATACTTTGTATAGACTTTTGTTTCTGCGCCACCGGTGTAGCCTATAATCTGATCCAATTATTTCAGGCAAATATCTTAGCAGAACAAGTACGACTATTAAATTTAAAGCCAACCATTCCAGTGGTTCGGATTTACGCTTTGTCTGCATGCTATCAGCGTAGACAATAAGTCTGCTGAATAAATCTGGATCTTCAAGAAATTCTTCAACACCACTCGCGAGGTGTCAGATCTGTTGCATGGATCAGATGACATTATATATATATATATATATATATATATATATATATATATATATATATATATATATATATATATATATATGCGATCGCATAAGGATAGTTGCATCAATCATATATCCTGTTTGATATGATGAGTTGAGGACGTCGTTATATGAACTTATATCAGCGTGAGTGCCTTAAATTATTCCGCTAGATGGCTTATGTATGAAAATAGATCAGATGTCTGTTTTAATGCTCTCTGATGAAGTAAAGGCCTTGGCAACCACAAGACATCGCTAAACAGTGCTGCTGCTTAACTCAGTCTGCTTCTTCAGGCCAAAATGAACGAACGCTAAGTTAAGCCACTTTATCGTGTCTTTTGCAATGTCTGTATGTATATATATGAATGTATGTATATGTATGTATGCATGCATGAATGTATGTATATGTGTCTGTCTGTCTGTATGTATGTATGCATGTATGAATGTATGTATATATGTCTGTCTGTCTGTATGTATGTATGTATGTATGCATGTATGTGTGCATGTATGCACCGGATCAAAATTACTTTAAACGTAATAATTGGTCTAGTGATTATATTTCCCCATCGGCGATTGAAAAAAAAGATACAAAACGAAGAACCCTCTGGAGACAGGAATTTCTCAGTCCTACATATAAACTGTAGGAGTGTCTCTCACAAGATAAGAGAAATTAGAGAACTAATTGAAAAATTGCAGATTTCCATCCTGGCTCTCTCAGAGACCTGGCTCAATAATGACTCTGCCGAAACTGTTAGTCTCCCGGGATATGACTTCATTGGTAGAGCCAGGTCCGGGGGAGGGGAAGGGGGAGTTGGTCTGCTAATCAAAGACAATCTCAGATTCCAAACATATTATCCGTTTGAAGGAAGAAACGAACCGAAAACTTTTGAGAGTCAATTTATTACAGTAAATCTAAAAAAATCAACACCAATTGTCGGTATAATTTATAGACCTCCCGGACAGGGATTAAATGATTTTAATGGGGAAGTTGAGGAATTATTATCACGCCTTAAAAAAACTCTACAGAGATTATACTTCTTGGAGACTTCAACGTCGATTTATTGAATGTAAATGAGCATAAAGAAACTAATATCTTTTATAATAGCTTAATCTCCCACCAGTACCTCCCGGTTATCACTAAACCAACCAGAATCACTCCTAACACCAAAACATTAATTGACAATATCTTCTGCACTGCGTGGTCCAAGTTGCTATTTGCGTCCATCATTATATCGGATCTATCAGACCACCTACCTATCTACGCGCAATTTTCACTGGAGACTTCGACTAAACAAGAATTTCATAACGAGGAAACTAGACCTATAACTGATAGGGGTATGAAGCAATTTGAAAAAGCTCTTGCAGACATGAACTGGTTCAACTGGGATTCGATCGTATCTCACTGTGCGACGGGTCGAGTTAATGAAGCATATGACTGCTTTATTGCCAAATACACCGGGGCGTATAATTGTGCATTCCCTTTAAAACTAGCTTCTAGAAAACCAAAGGCTAACTATACCCAACCTTGGATGTCGCCCGGACTGCTTAAATCCTGCCGGAAAACAAACAAACTGTATGTTAAATACTTAAAAAACCCTACCGCTGATAATAAAATAAAATTTAATACTTATAGAAATAAATTTAAGTCGATTAGAATTAATGCTGAACGAAATTACTATGCGAAAGAATTCTGTAAGCACCATAATGACCTAAAGATGACCTGGAAATTAATTCGCTCTGCAATGCACCTAGACAATAAGCGTCCAAAGGTAGAACATTTGTTAATTAATGGAACAGAAATTAACAATGCTGACCTAATAGCTAACAGTTTTAATAATTATTTTATTAACATAGCCAACGACCTAGCTAATAAGCTCCAAAACCCACTTTGCCCATTTGAAGACTATTTGCCCCCCTCTAACTTGAACTCAATGGGACTAACCCTTACCTCACCAGGGGAACTCTTGAACACCAGAGGAACTTAAAGAAAACTCATACTAGAGGTGTTGACGAAATTGACCCCTATATAGCAACTGCTAATCTTTCTAGTGTAATCCTACCCCTAACAGAAATCATTAATTGCTCTCTAACACATGGAACTGTCCCCGATCAACTCAAAATTGCAAAGGTAGTCCCAATATTTAAAAAAGGAGAGAAAGAATCCCTTGTCAACTATCGGCCGATCTCCATCCTGCCTTATTTTGCAAAATTCCTAGAAAAAATCATGTATGATAGGCTAAGTTCCTACATTAATAAAGCTAATATAATACACCCGTCTCAATACGGATTTCAGCTGGGTCACTCCACATTCATGGCCTTACTTGATATGAAGGATAAAATCTCAAAAGCAATTGATAATAACGAATTTGCTATTGGAATCTTTATAGACTTAGCAAAAGCCTTCGACACGGTCGACCACTCCATCCTCCTTAAAAAAATGTCAAATTATGGTATTAGAGGCCTACAACTAAAATGGTTCCAAAGCTACTTCTCAAAACGCACACAAAGAGTCTCATGTAATGGGGCATTATCGGCCTTAGGCCACATTACATACGGAGTCCCTCAGGGCTCGAATCTCGGACCACTCCTATTTCTACTGTATATAAACGACCTAGCTAATGTCTCAACGACCCTGCACCTTATTCTATTCGCGGACGACACTAATATTTTCTACTCCAACCGCTCCCACACCTCCCTTACAGAAATTGTCAACCGTGAACTAAACCTAATCAGTAACTGGTTTCTAGCCAATAGACTTACATTAAATGTAGACAAAACCAATTTTATAAACTTTAGATCACATAGAAAAATTAAGCCAGTAAACTGGGCCTTAACTCTGGAAGGAAAACCCATCTCCCAAGTTGACTCGACCAAGTTCCTGGGGGTGTTTCTCGACCAACATTTGACGTGGAAAACCCACATTAATTACATTTCTCAAAAAATAGCTAAAACATAGGAATAATTTCAAGAATCTCGTATCTGCTTCCAAAATCGATTAGGCTAAACTTATACTACTCTCTAATTTTCCCATATCTAAACTATTGTAACCTAATTTGGTCCTCGAACTATGAATCTCGACTCCATAAATTAATAATCCTCCAAAAGAAGGCCATTGGGATAATTGAGGGAGTCAGCAGAGACGCCCATACCTCCCCCATCTTCAGGAACCTGGAATTGCTGAACCTAAAACAAATAAGAAGTTTGCAAACAGGGGAATTCATTTATCGATACGAACACAATCTGTTGTTTATTTGCGGGGTATTTCACCCTTGGCTCTCAGATTCATGATCATTTCACCAGGAGCGCCACATCATATCGCCCAGCGAAAGCGAGAACTAACACTAGAGAATTCAGTATTAAAACTGCCGGACCATTACTTTGGAACTCCATTCCACTGGAAATCAGACTATCCAAAACCCGACATGAATTTAAAAAAAGCTACGCACCTTTCTCCTTTGAGTATTACAATTCCCAGCTTAAAATATGAAATTAAAATAATAAATTGCCCCATTTATAATCTAAGTACATCAACTTATGCCTGGTTGCACGACGCGCTGGTCCTCGAGCCATTTAGTTAAGACATATTAGATAAGTTTAGTTAAGCTATCAAACTGTACTAATTTCTGCCTCCTTGTTGCGTACTCCTCTATAACCTGCTTATTGTTTAGGCTACTCCCACTAGTATTTAGCCACTATGAAAAAGCATAGCTTCCTCTGCCATTCATTGCACCTATGTTACTTGACTTAGTTGGGTGTCCCCACCTAGCGGGATGTCAATCCCTTAGGAGACACCCATTGCTCCCGCTAATAACTCATACATCACCACTTGCAGTATGACTATCAGATTCTATAGTGTCATTGCCGTTGATAACTTTTCCTTCAGTACTTGCATTAAGAATTTCTAGTCTCTTTTTTTCTACTCACAATTGCGTTGCTGTTATTGATTGTCACTATTATGTATCCTTGTGAGTTGTTACCAGCTGCAATAAAAATTATTGAATTGAATTGAATTGAATTTACATTAGCATCTGTTTAGCAATGTTCAAAGACTCAGCCTATTTGGCAGATCACGGTGTTTGTGCAATAGTTATTATTTGACATTGAGCAAACTATTATTAATGTGCTTAATTGGATGTTTATATGGCAAGTATATAGACCTGATACTCAGATTTGGATGCGATGACTGTGAGCATGATTTCTTCAGATTTGAGAAAGAATAACTTGGATTGGGACTCGGACTCGAGGATCCAGGATCTGAACTGAGTTTCAGATTACTAATTTCGTTGCTCGCTGCTATTTCCGTCAATATTTCACAAGATCTCACGCGCTGCTAGAGATGTCGTTGTTTTTGTGTGGCTATTGTTTGAGTGGACCGCACATTTTGCACACAGTCGCCAAAGCCATGGCGAAGACCTTTGCAGGTCGACCATATGTAGCCTAGCTTTTACAAGTAATGCATTATTCGACCTTCAATTCATCTCTGACATTCAATGAATTAATGGCCTGACCTTTCCGAGGCAGAAGTTATACATCTTTAATGACATATATATAATTTTAACGAACTCCGTGACGCATGCTCCTGGTTCACGATTCCATCTGAATCGCGCACCTGTGGATAACTTTCCCGCATTATCATGAGTATTAAAAACAAATTAACACAGTCATTAACATGACCGCCTCTAACTACGCATTGACGAAAATGTCTTGGCAGTGAACTATGAATTTGACAATATGCAGTTGAATTTTAACCCTCGACGCCGTAGAAAAAAGATGCAATCCTATGTCATCCATGACGTCAGTCAGTCTGCAGAAAACTGCAGCCATTCAGTCGTTCGTCAGTCGTTCAGTCAATCAGTTTCAATTTCTGCTTTTTTCTGTATGTGAATCCGTCTGTATATATCTGTCTGTCTGTCTGTTTTAATGTTAGTCAGTCTGTTATCCAATCAGCCAATCAGCTGGTGCTGCTAGTCCATCCATTCAAATGGTGAGCGATCGAGCGAGAATGAATGAGCGAGAAAGTGAGTCAGTGAATTAATCAATCAGTCAGCCAGTCAGTCAGTCAGTCAGTCAGTCAGGCAGTTAGTTACTCCGTTTTCAGGAGCTCAGACAGTCAGCCAATTATTTTTTTACTCTTTGTGTTTGGTCGTCGGCAGTGAAATGAGGCATACAGTCTTCTGGCGCCTTTGAGTCCGGTGTCGCAATTATCCTGAACTATTTAAAGACATTGAACAGAAGGCCGAGCAAGGGGAAGAGGAAGAGAGACAGAAAGATAAAGAGACCGAGAGAAGACGTGACATTTAACAGGAAGGAGGATAGTATCCTGCCACAGTCAGTCATTCATCTGAGCCTGCGATCGCCTACATTGAGACGTAGTGTGTGAATAGACGTGTACAATTCTATGGGGAGCAAGGAGTCTTGTCTTCTTTTATAGGTCTATGCACATTCGGTCGTCGTACAGTGATGCTTGGCGCCACATCAGCTAATTATGTTTCTTCACAGACGACCTTTTGATATCCCACTGTCTTCGCTTTTACGTCTACTTCTCTTCTTATTATCTTCCCTGTTCTGTGTCTTTCTTCTGCTGTTTATTGTTGCTTTCGTTGATTATTTCCTAGTAATGATACAGCGACCGAATACATAATAATAGTAAGTCACAAGACTCTACAACAAACTATACGGATGCAAGAAAACATCGCAGTTAAATGTCCCGCTGCATGCAGCAGCACATTTAAGTGACCAATTAGTAACTAGTCAGCCATCATAGAATGTTCGTCTAGAAAACAACCCGTAAATGCGATTAACAGCGGCTTAAGTTGCACTGAATGCTGTAAAGCATGTACGTGTTCTTCAGACTGCAGCCAGGCCTGGATGAATTCGATAAGACTTAGGGAATGACAAAAGATTGTAATGTATTGTCGACAAAATATCAGGACTGCAGACTGGTAGATGTATTAAGAATGTTCGAGCATTATTCAATTCACGAGGTCGATCTCTGACAAACAGCCACGCGATTGGTGGTAGGCCTACAACGAAATCTATTAGACGGTTAATGTGATTACAAAGTAGAAAAATCAACCAAACCTGGTAGCGCGACCGTCAATCTGTTCCTCTCATCCTCTTCAGTACAGCTAGACTGTTCCAAGGTTGAAAGGGCTTTAACCGCAAAAAGAAGACTTAAAATCAATAGCAAACTCGTGTAAATAACTCCGAAAAGCCAAATCGATCACAATCGTAATATGAAGATGATAGATTGTGTACAGCTTAATATCGAACTGTGTTGCATGACTTGCGCATGACTCCTGATTACGAATACATCAAATGTAAGGCTATGTACAACAACGGACAACTTTCAAGTATGTCCTCCGGCGGGACCTGGATACGCCGACTACAGTCGAGGACAGTTTGCCATATGATAAAGTTTTAAACATTAGAAGACGTTAGTGTATAAGTTAAAGGTGTAAGTGTAGTAGTCGTGTTTGCTATAAATCCGTAACGGTGTATTTCCTGACATATAATTATTTCTACTTGAACAGGCATAAATAGGCTGTCTGAAGTGATCAGAGAATATGCCTAATACAGACGTATTTGACGCACTACATGGATTCAACAACAACAACAAACAAATGGCGCTCTTGGTTTTCATATTCGCGCTGAGCCTCGCTGTAGTATACACCAAGCTCTGTCACTTCCGAGCCCCAGTCGTATACTCTCGTCACGCTGATGCAGACTTGGCTGGTTTACTCATAAATGTCTAATCTGCTCTTATGTTGTTGCCAGCGATGCTTAGTGCACTGTAAAAAGACTGCCAATCACCGAGTTTCGAGATAAGCGTCTTTCCCACAATGCGCACCTATGCGAGCACACCTGAGAGAGATATGATTAACCGTCGGACTCTATAATAAGCCTCTGGCATGTACTTTATCTGCAGCGGTGGTGAATTTGGCCTAACGAAACATAAGGTCATCTACAACTGATATTTGGTTGGTTCTTAATTTGCAACATTAAACTCATTGTCAGGTGTGAAACATAATTTCGAAAGTCAGTCATGCAACAATATATATATAGCCAGTTTATAGTATTGTGCTTCTTGAAGAACTCACATGAAATCAGCTGTTGGATATAATCAATAATTCTAACCAAATGGTCTGTTCAGTTTAGAAATTCGGTTCGTTGGACCCAAGGCATGGCATTCCGTAAGATCCTAGGTGAATACCTTTCATTTGTGTTACCTTTAGCGGTGACAACCATTAAGTCTAAGCAAGTGCTTGTTCTCAAAAGGGACTTTCAAACCGTTCTTTAGAAGGCACGAAGCGAATCTTTGATAAATTTTTATGGGATTTCAAAAATGCAGAAGCTATCTTTGAATTAGTCAGCTCTTTAGCTCTGTCACTCATATGATAAACAGGTAATGGCCTTAAACATTTCAAATACGCTTTTCAGCACATAAGCTAGTGACCACTGGCCAAAGCAGACCACAGATCAACTCCACTAAACCTGTTTCGTTTCAGAAAAGGCGCTAAACATCAGGTGCAAAACGACAGATATTAGACTAATTGGCCTCTCCACAGTCATGCTCAGATTGTCTTTCATCTTGAATCGAAACATCGACGCGATAAACGTCTTTCATTGCGTGTCGATTGGTTGTTTTAATCCACAATTGCCATTTTATTAAACCAGTCACGGCGTCGCCACCGTCTCCAAGCGTCGCCAGTGGCGGTCCTTACAGACGCCGGCAAGTAAGAAAGTAGACAGGTACACTTGAAGAATCAATCTGTTTGAACGTCGCCCTGCCTACGGTGATAGTCTTTTGGTGTTTGTAGAATGAACGGTGTTCTTCTCTAAGGAGAACAGCTGATCCAAAGACCTCCTTATTATTATTCTGCCATAGTCGTTCAGTGAAAATTAGCAAGCTACTGTAGCGTACAACGATTAGAATCAGGACGTCGTCTAACGTGGTCCCGAAATATCAGCTAAACAGCCAAACAAATCAATCGCATTGAGTGCTGAACGACGACCTACGAAGAGCTAATTATTATATTATCGATTTCCAAAGACACGGACTCCCACTCATCAGAACTTCGTTGATGCTTTTTGCTAATTGGTCTTACCTTTTTTTGAAGAGAATGGTAAATTAGTCGAAGGCTACATACATGCAGTTGGTACAACTCAATGGATCATTCGTTAACAGTAATTAGTCATTTAGCGTGTTACTTCAGTGAAGCCGTCGTAGAAGATGTTTATGAACTAGGCATATATTATGTACGACGAGTAAGCGCTTGTCAGCATGCACAAGCTGTAAAATCTCAAGCCCATCATTAGCAGTATACAGTTTGTATACATGCAATTTTATGCTGATTCATTCAGAGATTGAGAGAAGCCCGGGTCATTTCAGAATTTCATTTGGTCCTAGGATAACATTTTGGTAAACATGACACGAATGCAGACTAAATAATGGCCACGTGGCGTGGCCAAAATAGCGACATGTTTCTTTACCATGTCCTTTTTGTCATCAATTAGGCCTAGTTAGTTAAACGCAGTCTTGTTGTCAAGACCTTAAACCTCAAGACCAAGACCAAGACCAAGACCTTGAACCTCAAGACCAAGACCAAGACTTTGAACCTCAAGACCAAGACCAAGACCTTGAACCTCAAGACCAAGACCAAGACCAAGACCTTGAACCTCAAGACCAAGACCAAGACCAAGACTTTGAAACCCAAGACCAAAACCGATAACAATACCCAAAAATCACAACCATATCCAGATCTCTATTCCTTACTAAATAATTGTCAAGTCAGACTACTCGCTATTTTAATTAAAACGCGAATCTTTTATTTTATTCAATCAAAACAACTCCAAATGCAGACTGCAGAGAATTCCAAATTCGTATTTATAAAAGTCGTTCGTGCGAAATCTTATTCCATATACCTGTTGCATTTTATAAGAACCAATTCGCTCAGAATTTTCTGACCAAGACTTGACCTGTGGGGCCTCATAAAAATTCTGCCATGTGAAAAAAACCGTTCTACAGTGCTGAATTCACTGGCACACAGAGCAGCTTTTCAAGTACCGGATGTAAATGTACAAATTGTGAGTCTGTTTTGAAATAATTCCATGGTAAATAACCGGAAATCAAAATAAATGTTCAAAACAACAGTAAAGCCTCACTCACACCGTGTAAATAATAAAGCAATTGTATTAGTAATTATTGGATAAATTATTAATATCCTTGCGTTTTGTTAAATGACTCTTTATATTGTCAAAAGTCTTGGTCTTGGTCTTGGAAAACCAAGACCAAGACTTTGAACCTCAAGACCAAGACCAAGACCAAGACATTGAACCTCAAGACCAAGACCAAGACCTTGAACCTCAAGACCAAGACCAAGAGCAAGAGTTTTAAAAACGAACTCGAGTGCACTCGAGATCAAGACCTTGGTCTCGAGGACAACAAGACTGGTTAAACGCTGATTTTACTCCACACTTTTTGCTCGATCGTACTTTCAATGCGACCTAGCAGGGCTATGCGTTTGTGAAGTTATTTATGTCTTTCGCCGTGATTTCTGAGGGTTTGGACGAACTTTGGATACCTTTTTATCAGAGCCTCCTGCAGTGCAAGTCGACTCTGTAGCTGTCAGAGGATTCAGGTTATTATCTTGACAGCAAAGGTCAAGAGAGTCTGAATTGATTAAGACCTTTCTACTTCGGTGACAGCTGCCGGCTGCAAAGAATGTCGTCCTCTAGACGTAGAGTCTTCTACCATCTGCGAGGAACTGCTTGGTGGTGGTTGTGGGGTTCGTGTGTTGCGAGCCTCATCGCCTGTCGTCGCTCCACTTCTTCGATTCCGCCGCATAGTCTAGGAACTCCGAACATAATAATAATAATAATAATCTGTTCTTTAATTAAGCGCCTGCAAACGCGCTGTACAGTGAACATACATATAGTAGGGCCTATACATATACATCGTGTCTACTATCAGCTCTGAATGGGAATCTGTCAGTTGGGCTCTACGTGTCTGCGGGAGCGCACCAGTGGTGACTCTAAGTTATCTGTTCGCTTATTGATTAACTTTTTGTTCTAAATGACTTAAAAATCATTTAGATTGGCGTACGAAACGCTACCATGAGGTCTCTTAAAAAGTCGCTCTAGTAAGTGGTTAGATACATGATATCTAATATTTCCTGATGTCGAGGAAATGAATCTAGACTATGAGCAAGCATGAAAATAAGGCAGCATAGTAGGGTTGTTGAGGCGGAGTCAAATGAATGTCCTCTCAGCCTCTTCTGATTAGGTCTTTTGGTGACATATTTTGTTCAGACTGTATATATATATATATATATATATGTATATATATGTATATATATATATATACTGTGTATATATATATGTATATATATATATATACATACATACATACATATATACATATATATTCGTGCAAAGCCTAATCTGCAAAATACTCATTATGTGATTTATATTAATTGAATTTTACTTTACAATTCGTCTGATCCGCGTTTAGCTAATCTTAATTAGAACTACAGTCGGATCAAAAGGATCAAAGGCGGGTCCTAGAAGTCGCGCACTGAGATTAGAGTTAAACTACATGTAGGTTGACATTTTGAGCAACAGTCTCCCTCTGAACTCTGGGAAATCCCAGTTCATCTGGCTTGGTGGCCGTGGATAGATTCGCAAACTCGACTCGCCTAATCTGCCTCATTGCTTTCCTGGTCAAGGTAAACGTGTGCGCATCATGTTAGCCCTAGATTCAGATATCTCAAATAAGTCACGATCGATATGCGAACCAAAATCTTCCTGCACAGAGGTGCATGGGACGCGAACTTTAGCCGATGTAGGTAACCGAACCAATGAGTCGTTTCGGGATGTGCGCATATGAGTACGTGTGATGTTGTAAGCATAGAAGAGGCTGCAGTGTTAAACAGACGACGGATGATTGTGTCTTGTGGTCTTCGTCTCTTCGTCTCTTCGTTTCTTCGTCTCTTCGTCTCTTCGTCTCTTCGTCTCTTTGTCTCTTCGTCTCTTTGTCTCTTCGTCTCTTCGTCTCTTCGTCTCTTCGTCTCTTCGTCTCTTCGTCTCTCTGAGGAAGTGCAGCTGAGATGAGAGACCCAGATGAGAATCTACGACCGTTCGTTCGCACAAGCAAAGCGTACGAACTATTACTGGAGTTGATTTCCTCTCGTCCGTTCTGGGATCCGACGAGTAACATGGCCAATGGGTCAGTAGACGTTGCCGCATCTTGAAAGCAATACATACACATTACAATTGCCTAAATTGATTTATAGAGCGCCAATCTTTGCCACAACACACGAGTCTGGATTTAACAAGAGGACAAACTCGACGACGTTTCTTCTTTTAGAACAGAGTTAAAATGAAAGGCGAAATTCGTCTTCTGCTTCAGTTCGTTCAGAAAGATTTGTCAAACAACGTAAAGGAAAGAACCTCCACCAGACATACCTACTTTTCTATTCTAGCTCGTAACATTATCATTATACCAATATGAAAACACAAAATGTTGCCTTCCCATGGTTAACTTATGTGCACCGCCGCAGACGACAAATATTGCGATGTAAACAGCTCGTTTTAAATGTTCCAATTTATTTGGTCAGACATGGTGCATCTTGAGATCAAACTGTTCCCATGATGCACTCCAATTAATCAACTACATAAGTATACATAAATACATACGTATACATTCATACGCACATAGATTCATAAATATATTTTAAAAAAACATGGACACGTTTGGTACGTATGCACGTGCATACATACGTAGAGGGAAAGAAGCTGTACAACTGGCATGAACCTGAAAGACAGACCGAGACATAATACACAGGTGGGACTGGTGAGTATTAAGTAAATGGAAGATGTCATCAGCTACTATAGCTACGTGAAATCTATCGTCTCGTTTGCAGTTGTTGTTGAGTCGATTGATCTCTGAAATTCAGCCAACGAGTTCATGTGAGTTGCACATCTACAGATTCAGCTGCTAGATTAATGCGAAACAATGACCACAGGATTTGAACAGAAGACGCTGATTTGAAAAGTCGAGGTTCTTCCCCAGAACTAACAAACCTTCAGCACAATGCAGAATGAAAAGCAAAGAAATAAAATCTGAAATGGATCCTTAAGAAGTGCAGATAAATATTGCCGTCGGAAATCCGAGATGCAAATGATCGCTTTTGTTCGCATATAAAAGACGCGCTCGAGCGTTTTCCTTGGTGCTGGGTAGAAGAGGGAAGGAAGCAGAACGCTCCCCATCGCTTCCTCTTCTCTTGTATAGCAGACACGGCTGTGATCAATGTCTCGAATGGAGTCGTTCAAGTATGACACGCTCTCGAATCGATGTCAACTGAAAAGAAGAAGAAACTCCAGCTGACAGTAAGAGGCATTTGCAACTGCAGCCGGCGCGTTCCACCATTGCGCACCGTTTACACAGGATCGCAAGCCAGTCATCGAGAATTCGGAGAAGACGAACGATTGTCTCGCTTCGTGGTGTTGCTATGGACGCACAGAGTCCCCGCAACGGTTGCCGCAGCACCAGCAGCAAATTGCAAATATCGTTCTGGTCTGATGGATGTATCGAATACACGCTGATATTTATATAGCACTAGAACATTTCTTTGCTTAATGCGACGTATGCGTGGAGCGGACGGCTGAACCTATGCAAATCTTCTGCCACTGTTATTTCTTATTATTTGCGTTATCAATCTAATTTAACGGTTTCGACAATACCTGTTTATGTATTGACATATCACGACATCAGTTGCAAACCAATCTAGCATTTATGTACATCCCATTGGATCTGAACTTCTACCATTTGGTATAGATTGCGTTTGTACATATGATGCTCTCCGTGACAAGTGGTTCAATTCAAGTGCTTCTAACTGCGTTGAACTTCAGAGTTCGCAGTCTAAAATAAATGAAGATACTATTCAGAAGGAACTGCAAAACCATCGCAAATAGGTCTAATAACAATCGAAGAAAATTCGACGGAGAAGAGACATAAGAACAACAAAATAGTGTTTTCGTCTTAAACGTTATTTGGATTCATTCAGACCATTGGATCCTCCATTGCCTCAATGTAAAAGTCCCGGATGGACGGAGAATCGAACGACGATATTTATGTCCCAATATGGGGCATAAATGAGTTGCATAAATCCGTGGCATGACAGACAAGCAGAACAACCAGTCAAATATTTACTTATTATAAGCAAGCACTTACGTTCAGAGCAGCCACTGCAGCTCAGATAGCAGATGATTATCAGATGGATCAGATGGATTGTGTGCGTGCCATGAAACTGACACCGATCATGCGAATCACAGCTTTTATGATAGGGTTCGAATGGATTGATGCAGAAAACACGATAGACTTTGGATGGCCAATGCTATTAATCGACCCCATATGAAGGCATATGCGAAAATTACTTTTATTGATGCGCAAGCGGCAAATTGCGTTATGTTTAAGGTGCACATGTCTATCGCTTGTTTACCACATAAATATATTGACACACTCGGATTAGGTGTGTTCCTAATAACATAAAGAACTGGAGAAGAATTATTACTAAAACCAAAATGGCAGTTTGTCAGTGCTATTGTTTGCAATAACCTGCAATTGTGCTGGTCTTTTGCTAGTCGAGAGAGATTCTAAAGTAAATGACTGAGATATCCAAACCTAACATTGTCTCTGGTTCGGTTTAATTTGTTGCAGATATCTTCAAGTGTTCTCTGTATTACAGCGGGTCTGTTTAGAATTGAAAAACGTTTTTTTTATTAAAGGTTTATACCTAAGATTCGATAAGTGCAAAACTTATTAATAGTTGCATCAACTATTACTTTCATATTATATTAAATATTTTTTGTTTGTTTTCATTTGTCATTTTTCATATTGCATAATCTGCTATGATTTGCCATATTTTGTCATAATTTTATCATCATAAAATTTGCCTCTGTTTGTATACTTTGGTTGTGATTACTCTGTTTCTTGACCTTGATAATTATTTGACTAATGTATACTACTAAAACTGTTTGGTCGCAACTGCATCTCATCAGCATAACTTAGTTTAGATCTGTGTGACACTTTAAACGTTGACCGAAATGTGAATCAGGTACTAGGGGTCAGGGTGGTATAAGCTTTTAGCTTTTTCCTGGCTTCCTGTTGCGCAGTGATTGATATGTTTCTGTCATGATTTGTACTTTGTTTTTTTTTAATGGACGCAATAAACAATAAACTTATTCACTTTCTTTCTGCCTTGTTATTAAGTATAAACGTCGTAATCTAAATAGCTAATTTAGTATACAGAATATTGATTTCCATATTAAAGGAAGATACAAAGTTGAAAGTTATCTGTTATTATTGATTAAACATTATCTGTTATTATTGATTTAGGCATTGACTGTATGCTGCCACCAAGTCTATGTTGAAAATTTTATCATTAGTGGCCATTCTTAGCGGGATCTTGACCCCTCCAAGGTCTCCTATTGTTGCCTGTATAGTTATGTTATGTTGTAATGCCTTGTACCTTGTAAAATGGTTTCAATAAATAGATTGATTGATTGATTGATTGATTGATTGATTGATTGATTGATTGATTGATTGATTGATTGATTGATTGATTGATTGATTGATCGAAATGGATAACCAAGTCAGCTGGCGTGATCTTGAAATGTATGTTCAAAGTAATGTTTATTTCGATGACCAGCCTACATTGACTGCCCACTGTATATATATTGTATATGGCATATTGACTACCAACTGTCTGTATCTATATGGTAATTACGTTGGAAACCATCAAGTGACACGTGATTTCTTCTGACACCATGTGCTGTTCGTGCGACCCATGTCTATATGACCACTTGAAATTCACAGAGGCGCAACGTTGCGTAACTGGGCTTCTGACGTTGTATCTTTTATATAGGACCGATATACAGTGGAGTAACTTCAAATTCCCCCTCCCCTCCACAGATCACTCTGTAGACTCCCTGGGGCCTGATGGTACTTTATACAGCTCAGAGCGGGCCTACTCTTAAGGTTCTGGTTCGACCCTGCAATCCAGACCCTGAAGGCCCAGAGCTATACGCTGCTGTTCATCTCTTTGTCCATCTCACATGGCTCCTGTTTAAATTACTGTCCTTGCAGAAAGAGGTAATTAAACTAATGAGTGGATTAATCTCATTCATCTCGTTTATTTACAGAATACTACATTCTTAAGATCTAATCTTAGCTGATGACTTCTAAGCGCTGTTGTCTTATGCGTAATGCATCGATCACGGCTGATCTGACCCGGGTTCCGTCAGTAAGTAGCCTAACAAGCACTCTCCAGGCACGATCTGTAGTCCCTGTTTAAGGTCTATGAGAGGATACTGGAAGACAAGGCAACCAAAGCAGTCGTACAATGCCGATCAACCACAGGATCAAAAGAGGGCAGGTTAAAAATAATCCTTCGAGTGTAGAAAGCTAAAAAGCAGTAGATCGAAAGTAGATCACTCGATGTCGCAACATTGAAGTGCTTTCACACAGACTAAACGTCCAGATAATATATCATGCAGTTCAGAAAGAGAGAGAGAGAGAGAGAGAGAGAGAGAGAGAGAGACAGACAGACAGACAGACAGACAGACAGACAGACAGACAGACAGACAGACAGACAGACAGACAGACAGACAGACAGACAGAGACAGAGACAGAGACAGAGACAGAGACAGAGACAGAGACAGAGAGACAGAGACAGAGACAGAGACAGAGACAGAGACAGAGACAGAGACAGAGACAGAGACAGAGACAGAGACAGAGACAGACAGATAGACAAACAAACAGACAGACAGACAGACAGAGACAGACAGACAGACACACAAAGAAAGACATTCACTGCTTCGGAAGGAAATAATTTACTGGAAGCATTTCTGCATGATTTATGGAGAAAACTTCATGACTCTTAAATCAGATCATTCGATCTTTATGTCCTCCGGTTGATCTAATTATATTCCACACAACGATGTAATTTGTTGATGAAATGAATAAGCTGATTCCTTCAGAAGCTTTAGAGGACTGAGAATTCCTGCTTAGTTGTATACAAAAATAATTGCTACGTATATATACACCTTTCATATATACTGTATATACATACATAAAAGATATCTGAATATAATGACAGCTTTACGGCTACGTGGTCCACATTTCAGTTGTAAATGATGTGTCATTATCCTAAAAATGTGACTATTAATATCCATAATCAGGATAATTAGCATCACTGGAACACGGAAGAGTTAATTAGTGATTGTTCCACGGCAACAACTGAGGACTGGTTTCTACCTGACATGCAGCAAACCTTTCGCCTACTCTCTGTCTCTCACTCTCTCACTCTCTCTGTCTTTGTCTGTCTGTCAGTCTGTCTCTCTCTGTGTCTCTGCGCCCATCCGTCTAAATTTTTGACTTCCTTGCAAGTATCTTACATGACAATAAACATAACAACATAACCCTACATCTAAACTTATTTCCTGTGTATACTTGATTAGATTTTAATAAAATCATTTAAAAATAATAATGAATGTCCATGGCATGAATAAGCTAACTTATACTTATATGAAAAGACTTTCGCGTGTGGCTGTGAAATTCCTGAGTGTTGCTCTAACTTAATTACTACGCTAAGAGTCGTTTGGAGATCTTTATGCTCCGTATATCTCATCTAATCATAGCTTCGTCGTCAACGGCTTCATCCATTTCCGTTGCAGCGGTAGCGGAAGAAGAAGCCAGATTCAGAGCAGACACAAATAGCAGCAGAGAACTAAGACTGATATACGTACAGCCAGAGAGGATAAGAGCGAGAGTGATACACAGAGAGAGAGAGAGAGACAGAGAGAGACAGACAGACAGAGACACAGACACAGAGACACAGACACAGAGACAGAGAAACAGAGAGACAGAGACAGAGACATAGACATAGACAGAGACAGAGACAGAGAGAAAGAGAGACATAAACAGAAACAGAGAGACAGCGAGAGAGAGACAGAGACAGACAGACAGAGACAGAGACATAGACAGAGACAGATACAGAGAGAAAGACAGAGACAAAGACAGAGACAGAGACAGAAACAGAGAGCCTGATAAACAAAGGAACCCCAAGTGAAAGACGGCTCTTAATGTATGGGTACGACGATATACGTGTCCAGAATCAATCGTAGCCGGGGACTTGCTATTCCCGCAGTCGATGGTGACTCCCTCTGGTCGGTGGGTGGGTGGGTGGGTGGGTCGGTCGGTCAGTCGGTCGGCCGGTAGGCGTCGTTGTTGGCTAATAGTTCTGCCATAATCGGCGAGACCTACATATCAATTACGACAGAAGAAGAGACTCGAAATTAACGACAACGCCGTCTCCGTCTCGTCTAAGCAGACCAAGAGATTTGTCTTATTAGGTCGTGTATGCTGCGTGCATGACAGGACTGCGACAGCACGTATTACCTAAACCACGCCTTTCTCTTACCTTACCTCGCCCACACATGCCACTGTAAGTGTCTGCTCGCCTGTGTCATTTGGTCGTATGTTGATTAGCACAGCAGTCTGCTATTCCGAAGTCAGGCTTTGATTCCTGTCAGAGAGGAGAATAGCATGTCCAGATTACAATTGTCAAATTTCGTAAAAAAATTACAGAGGATTGTTTTAATCAGTGTTTTGAAACGTGTCTTTAGAATAGGAGAAACCTGAAGACCGATTACGTGTAATATATGCATCGGAAGCATGTGGTCCATAATTCTAAAAATGTCGACGGGTCCGGCGTCTGTTTATAAATGGGAAACCTGTGTCTGATAGAACGAAGTCTTACTTGGCTGTTGTTCATCATAACAGTTTAGCATCGATAGATATGAAGTGAGTGATAGTCACGGAGGCAATCTCTTAAACAAATCGTTATTCGAAATGCAATTCATCTGTTTCTTTTTTCCATGTTCCAAGACTCCTTCCTCGTTGTGCTCTTCCATCTATGAGTATGAATATTTCGAATCACAACAATAAAATAAGCCTTAATCGAACTTAAATAAGTGCGGTGCATTCTTGATTTCCTTCCTAACTGAATCGAACAAATGCTTGATTTCTTTCAGACTATGAAACATCGTAGGTCGACGCGAATATCGTAATGGTAAACTGATGGCTTCTCAGAGAAGAGCTGAAGAAAAGTTTCTCAGCCGCACTTTGAGACAAAGAAAGTTATGTGTTAAGGTTCGATTCTATTAAGAGTTGCTCGAGAGTCCAGACTGTACTGGGTACATGTGTAAAAAGCTGATTGGGGCAGCGGGAGAGGAATAGTTAGTTGTTCATAATAAGCCATTTCTAAAACATGTCCTCTTTATTTTTGACATAAAGTCAAAATTTATATTCATAAAGTCGAAATAGTCCGTCATGTATGGCGGAAGGCTAATGAGTAGTTTGCATAGCTGAAAAGGTATGCATGGATAATGATCATTAGAAGCGGAGGAGGCGAAAGTACTCAGCTTTAAAGGATTCCAGAATTACTGAACAAATACAATTTGCAGCAATTAAGTTTCAGATGAGCTATACAGAAATCACATTACTGTAAACAGTTTGTACATTTAGTATTAGCGGGAATGATGACGACGGCGACAATAATGACGACGACGACGACGACGACGACGACGACGACGACGACGACGACGACGACGACGACGACGACGATGATGATGATGATGATGATGATGATGATGATGATGATGATGATGATGATGATGATGATGATGATGATGATGAGGATGATGATGATGATGATGATGATGATGATGATAATAATAACAATGCCAAATCATGATAATACTTATAATAACAAACATGACAATAATAATATCAAGAACAATAAAAATATAGTTTTAAAGTCCCGAGAGATCATAATGCTCTCTGTGCCACGATAACATAATTAATATACATCGACAGTGAATAGGTAGGCTATTTAGCTATGTGCAATTAGTTTACCAGTTAACAGCCTACTTCCGGTGAGAGCCATATTCTTAACTATTATTTTGCAACAACGTGTGTAACCTTTCCGCTGCGTGTTAATGGTCTGTGCTCGGCGATCATCCTTGTTGTGTTCTTAAATCATGTTACGTAGTGCTATAAAGCATTTGAACGAATTTAATCCCAATTGAACGAAAAAAACACATTAAAGTAATATTATTTATTTCAATAATGAGCATATTAGTCCCATTTAAAAATCAAATTACGACCAAAGTGAAGGGGTGATTTTAAGTGGGTGACTATAGAGTGTCGTCGTTTCGGAAATCAGGGAGATTCCAGTTCAATGGGGAGACTTCGTTCGAAAAGGGGTCTTCTGGGATACAAAATTCCAATTCGGGAGATCTATCTTGTTTGGGGAACTCTATATTGTGACACCGGCCTAAGAAGGCACGATGTTTTTGGCTGAAACTGAGTTCAGATTTCAGAGATCTGGGCATAAGCGAGACGAGAGAAAGACATCAGTTCTGACACAATGTTACCAACAGCAGATAACACATGGTCTCTAAGCCCAACTGAGAAATGAAAGTTAACCAATACTATACCTGACTGAATGCAATTAAGAAGGAGTCTGGAGTCGACATAAGGTTGCGGCCGTCTGTCTTCTTTGACTGGTTTTCCAAATAACAAGCCCAACTTATGGGATGGTTTGCGAAAGGCTGGGTTAAAAGGTCCAATCAGGATTTTGTTGATTATACAGTATTGTCATAGTGCTTAGGTGTGTAAGTAAGCACGTAGGAGCATAGCTAAGATCCCGTAGTATACTCCATTAAAATGCCACTCAAGATGTTAAGAGAGGTAGGACAGAAAAAGAGGATGAGGTTGGAAATACGCTTCACTGACAAGATTGATCACAGTTAGCCATGTTGTCAACAGTTCCGATAGGAAAGACTGGCGCGATGCTAATATAGCGTCTCGGATTTCTCGTCAAAGTCACTTTAATCTAGCCGCCTTGAAGATGAAGGAGATACATGTGGGGTAATTGATAACTTGCTGAGTGACGAACCACACCATGCGAGTAGCGAACCAAGTTAGTCACCATCAGAGGACTACTACCTTTTCAGTGACGTAGTTCCTGAATCGTATTAGTCAACAAACAGAGTTTGTTAAAGAAGCTAGGCTAACCTCTTCTATAACAAAGTCCTCACGTTTCCGCCCCTAAGGAATCAATGTAAAAGTAGGCAAAGGTACCAACCAATTGGAATCCACCGTCCACCCTTTAGGTTGTAGCCACAAGTAGCTTAATTAATACTCTTTGTGATTAGTGGTAGACAGTCAGAGAGGCAGACAGTCAGACAGGAAGATTGAGTCGCAGCTAGAGCAGCTTTTCAGAAGTCTGGCTACGATATGGAAGTCTCGTAGCTAGTGCAACCTCCCAGAGGCCTGCTAATTAACGTCAGGCGACGATGGCAAAAGTTGACTGTCTAATAACTAAAGACACTAATATTATTGGGCAGATTAGAGTAGATAATGGTTTGTGATTGCTGTCGTAATCAATTCTCGCTATCATGGAACTTATTATGCTCATATACTCTCGTATATATTTTGGAGGGATATGCAATGACAATGAAAGCTAAAGGAACATTGTTGTCCTGTTCGTGGTTCAGTGGTTTCCCTTCTAAACAGACAGAGCATAGCACTGTGCTAGTAGAAACCTGGCTAACCGCTCTAGGAAGGTGCTTCCTTTTGTTCAACATTAGTACGGTCCGACATACACTGCACGCCCTATCCACCTTCTGCAGTGAAGGCCTAGAAAGGAAGAATGCTGAGTCAACGACAGCAAACACAGCGAACGACGTGTCACTCGACGTAAGGTAAACAAGCGTTAAGGGTGCCTGGAATCATGTATACCGAAGAACAGGTACGATACCGAGAGAGAAGACGCGACACAGGCGACATGTCTGGCGGCAAAACACCGACTAAAGGTGCAAAATCACAAAAGAACGGGAAAAATTATCAGATATTGACAAATCTCCCACAAATACTGAAACGCTGAATTATAATAATAATAATAATAATAATAATAATAATAATAATAATAATAATAATAATAATAATAATAAATATTATTATTATTATATTTTGTCACGAGGTATATATGATCCGTCAGGTGTAAGATACTAATTAATGCTGTTGACTCTGGAGTGGCCGTCCTGGTATTATTATTTTTTCCCCGTGGTACATATGATCCCTCGGGAGTTCAAAAATTAGGGGGGCATTGTTCTGGATAGGCTAGTCAAGTTAGTAATTATAGTTATTATAACTAGCTATTATTATTATTATTATTATTATTATTATTATTATTATTGTTTCTGCATGTCTATTATTCCCGAGGTAAATATGATCCATCAGGACCTACAAAATCTCCGGATAAATATAATGTATGGGTTGGTTTAACCACATCAAGTTTCACCAGGAAAACTGCTGTAAAGGGTGACACTATTAAAGCATAGGCTCGCAACTGATAGGCACTGGAAGAGAACGCCCAAGTTCGGTTAAGAAAGTAAGCTCTACGTTGTTAATAGGGCCTAGGGTTCAAAGGTCAGTGGAACGAAACGAACCTGTAGCAGAAATCAATTGCACTTTGAAAATCAATTGCACTTTGATATGCATCTCAAATTTCCGCGCCCCCCCCACCCACCGGTAATTCTCTGTAATTCTCTTTTCATTGGGCTGGCAAAAGTCTGCCTTTCCCACCTCCAGACGGTTTTAAATGCTGCGGCCAGATTAATAGCCCGACTTCCTCTCTGGTTTCATGTTCGATCATCTTCATTGGCTTCCCCTTACTGCTCGGATTCAGCTTAATAAGGTTCTCACTTTAGTCCTTCGGTCCTATACAGGCTTAGCGCCCAAGTACCTCTGTGACCTTGTTCGTCTGCCAGTTTCAGCTACTTCCCTCCGTCGCCATGAGCTTCTTGTACCACGAGCCAGGACCACTATGGCCAAAACTCGAGCCTTTCTTGCATTGGTCCTGCTCTATGGAATCAACTCCCTCTTCCGTTGGTAGATCCCGGAGTTCAGAAAGGGCTACCAATTTTACCACGATTTAGCCCTCGTGTTGTGCCTCTTTATTAGCTGGTGGCCTAAGTGCCTCGTTCCGCTGTCTTAAAACCACTTGCTATTCACTTGGTCTTTCGCATTCCGATTAGCGAACACTGTGAGAGGCGCTTTATACATGTTTAGATAGAATACAATACAATACAATACTGGTCAAAACAAAGATAGCAGCCAAAAATGAAGCAGACACGTTGTCAGCTCCAACGACATCTAGAATCAAGCTACGGTCGTTGAGTCATCGGATGAACGTAAGCCCGTCGGATAGTTAACTGTCGCTTTTGAATAGAACATAACATAACATAACATAACATAACAAGGGTTTTAAGTGGTTCAGAAGACGTGTAGTCTGTGTTAGAACCACTGCAAATTTACCTCGAACTCTTAATAGCCCAATTTTCCTAGCTTCTTCTTAAAAGCTGTTATAGTGTCCACTGAGACAGTACTATCGTCCAAACCATTCCACAGGTCTACAACTCTTGCACTAAAGAATTTCTGCCCTAATGTTCCCTTCGGCCTCTTAAATAATTTATACCTGTGTCCCCGAGTTGCCTTGTTCGGTGCTAATTCAAAGAACCTCTCCCACTGCAGTGCTTCCTTTCCAGTGATAATCTTATAAGCTTCAATCAGATCTCCTCTGCTCCTCCTTTTCTCCAATGTTGTTAGTCCACACCTTTTCAACCTTTCTTCATAGCTCAGATCCTTGTAGCCCCAAATCATTTTCGTAGCTCTTCTTTGTACTTTCTCCAGTTTTTCCATGTCCTGTTTCAGGTATGGATTCCATACCTGGATGCAGTATTCCAACTGTGGCCTAACCAGTGATTTGTACAACCTTATTATTATATCTTTGTCTCTGGTGACTATTGTCCTTTTTATCATACCTAAAGTTGAATTAGCCTTTTTTGCTGCTTCAGCACATTGCCTTGAAGGTTTTGCACTCTTGTGCATAATCACTCCCAAGTCCCTTTCTTCATCACTCACTTTCAACACCGTGCCCCCCATTTCATATGAAAACTCGTTGTTTCTCCTCCCCATATGCATCACTGAGCACTTTTCCAAATTGAAGAGCATTTGCCAGTCTTGTGACCATCTGAACATTCTTCTTAGATCTTCCCGCAGTATCTCTGCTTCTTCTTCATCATCCACTGCTCTACATAGTTTTGTATCATCCGCAAACTTAGAAATTTTAGATAAAATCCCATCGTCTATGTCATTAATAAAAAGTACGAAAAGCAGTGGCCCAAGCACTGATCCTTGTGGCACTCCACTTAGCACTGTCGTCCAGCCAGAATGTTTATCACCTATGCCCACCTTTTGTCTTCTACCTGATAACCAGCTTTGAATCCATCTTAGCACCTGCCCTCTAATCCCACCTGCTTGTAACTTTTTGGCCAGCCTTACATGAGGTACTTTGTCAAATGCTTTGGCAAAATCTAAGTAAATTACATCTACAGGTTTTCCCTCGTCAATCCTCTCATAGACCTCGTCAAAGAACTCCAACAGATTTGTCAAACACGAACGGCCTTTGGTAAATCCATGTTGACTGCCCTTTATAATATCATGGTCATTCAGATGTTTCACTATGTTATCCTTGATAATTCTTTCCATGACCTTGCACACCACACTGGTTAAACTGACTGGTCTGTAGTTACCTGGTTCACTTCTATTTCCCTTTTTAAACAGTGGCACTATGAGTGCATCCTTCCATTCCCGTGGTACCTCTCCAGTCTGCATTGATTTATTGAAGATCTGGGCTAATGCCTCTCCAATTTCCTCCCTCACTTCATGTAAAAATTTTGGATGGAGTTCATCTATGCCCGGACTCTTGTCGGTTTTAAGTCTTTTCAGTTGCTCCACCACATTTTCCTTAGTAAACAGTACCTGTGTTAATCCCTTCTCGCCACAATCTACAAATATTTGTTTGGGCTCAGGTACATTTCCTAATTCTTCTAAAGTAAACACTGAGCTGAAATATTTATTGAGTACTTCAGCAGCTTCCACATCATCCACTATAACTTCTCCCATTCCTTCTTCTTTTTTCAATGGCCCAATTCTGTCTTTCCTCTTCTGCTTACTTCTGACATAGTTGTAGAAACTCTTACTATCCTCCTTTACATTCCTCGATAACTTCTGTTCAAAGTTTTGTATTGCTTTCTTGTTTGCATTATTGCAGCTGTTTCTTTTATTCACATACTTGTTTCTTAACTTCTCAAGTCTGGCAACACTCTCTTGATCCAAATCCAGTCCCTTCTTTGTTTCCTTCTTCAACTTCTGTAAATTCTTCCATGCTTTGTGCTTTGCCCTTCTCTTTCTTTGAACCTCACGTGTTACCCAAGGCCTCTTCTTATTGGTTCTTTTGTGCTTCGGTATGTTTTCTTCGATAATCTCCCTCATACGTTCTCTGAACTTCTCCCAAGCATCATTCACTCCCATGCCCTTTATTTCACTTACCAAATCCCTTTCCTTCAGCATCTTCCTAACTAATTCATAGTCTGCCTTAAAGAAGTTGGGTCTTGTCACATAGGCTTTTACTTCTTGGGTCTGCTCCATTACTAATTCCCATCTCACAACCTGATGATCACTAGTACTAAAATGCTCCCCCACACTCACATTCTCAACCATATTTTCATCCGATGTTAGCACTAAGTCCAAAATGTTGTCTCCCCTCGTTGGCTCCATGACATGCTGCTGCATAAAGCTGGCATTAACAAAATCCATGAAAATCTTATCTTTTTCTCTCTCCCCTTCCATTTTTTCCCAATCAATATGGTAGTTGAAGTCCCCCATAATCAAGGACGTTTCCTTATTGGCCATTTCTAGTAGTTTGCATAATCCTTGGTAATCTTCTTCATTGGCATCTGGTACCCTATAGCAAACTCCCACAAGCATCTTAGATTTTTTAAATTGAATTTCACACCAGACACTTTCTTTGAAGGTCTCGTTCTTCATATCACCTCTCTCTACTGCATTAATGCTGCTCTTAACATACAGCAAAACCCCTCCAGCCCCATGCCCAACTGGTTTCTGGTTAACACGATCCATTCTAAATAATTGGTATCCATCTAAAGCTAATTCACTGTCCATGATCTCCGGTTTTGTCCATGACTCTGCTATTCCAATTATGTCTGGTGATTCCTTATCTGCATACAATTCCAATTCTGCTCTCTTTGTAATACTTACTATACTCCTCACATTTGCAAACATACATTTTAAAATTCTACTACTTCCCATTTCCTTGCATCTCCTATCTTCACTACTGCTGGCTTCTGTTTTTTGTAACTTTTTATCTTTATTTGTTTGACAGTTAGCGAGTCCGTTTACTGCACTAACTGTCTTCCCACCAAGTTTAAAGTCTTCATCATCCCAAAGACTTGCCTCGCAACCATGTCTGCACCTCGAGCATTCAGATGCAGACCATCTCCCCCCAAGTACCCACCTTTCCATGGGTTGAAGTCAACCTCCCAATATCTAACCTCCTCCTGCTTGCACATCTCCTTCAGCCTTGTATTGATTTCTACTCTCTTCTCTTCTAGGGCATCACTGATATCCTGCCTAGGCAAAATACCCATGACAACAACTTCCCCTTGTCGGTCCTCCTTCAAACCTTTCATCATTGCTTCATAGCTGCTCAAAATTTCTTCTTTTTCTTCCATTCGGAGGTTATTTGTGCCAACTTGCACTATAACCGTATCCTCCAGCTCTGCCTTCTGCTTGATTTCTGGGAGCATTTGCTCTATTCGAGCCCCTGGCTTGCAGATGGATCTGAACCCTGCACGCTGCATCTGCAAATTCTTTCCAACATGCCTTACTAGGGAATCTCCCACCAAAACCACCTTCCGTTGCCTTTGCCTGGGTGCGCTCTTGGCTGATTTTTGCTGCTTCAGCTGCTCAGATGGCCTGTCCTTTGGTTTCTCTGCCGGCCTAACCTTTGGGTCCTGCACCATATCGACGCTCTCTTTTTCACCGCTACCTTTTCCCATTGAATCCTCTTCAGGTTTCCTAGTCTGCTCCAAAGCCGTGAGGCGCTGCAGCAAAACCCCCAAGCATTTCCTATCTGCCTCCGACCTTTTCTTTTCTTCCTCTAGACTTTCCTTCACTTCCTCCAAACTTATCTCTAAGCAAAACACTCGCGTGCACTGCATGCACGTTGCGCCGGTCTCATCCCCAAAACTATCTTTCGCTCCGTACATGCCACAACATGCGCACACAATGATGTCGCTTTTCTTCAGAGACATTTTCTTTTTGTATCTTCAGGTCGAAATACTCGCTTACTCACTCTGTTATGCTAAAACTATTTAATATATGCTTCTACTCGACTGCCCTCTGTTATCGTTCCCTTGATCTAACGCAACGGTTCTAGGACGTTTGGTCAACGGACGATTGGTCAACGGACGATTGGTCACGGACGATTGGTCAACGGACGATTGGTCAAGCGGACTGTTCGTCAAGGGGACTGTTGATCAAGGGTCCTTTCGTCAAGAGGACGGTTGATCAAAACTTTAAATTTTCGATATTAGAGACGCTTTTAAAATATGCCAGTTCTCTTATCAGTACAAACCACTGATAAGAGAAATCGACGACCACTAATTATCCCTATACAGACGTGACCAATTAAGCCATTACAAAACGAGGCATCTTTACATGCACAGCAATGAAGACTTCGCAAAGCGTAGCCCATGCACAAATAAAACAAATATGGAGTGATACGATATACGTGAATTTTAGACGCTTTAAAATATGTCAGTTCTCTTATGAACTTATGAGTACAAACAACTGCACTGGCACAGATATACGATAACCATTTGAAATGGACGACCACTAATTATCCATAGACAGACGAACCGACCGATATTTTGATCAACCGTCCTCTTGACGAAAAGACCCTTGATCAACAGTCCCCTTGACGAACAGTCCGCTTGACCAATCGTCCGTTGACCAATCGTCCGTGATCAACCGTCCGTTGACCAACCGTCCTTTGACCAAACGTCCGCATACCAACGCAACACGCTAACGCCTTTCTATTCTAAATCTACTTCAATCTACTTCAATCTACTTCAATCTAGCTTCAAGTCACTAACGCTCCTTGCACAAAGAATTATGCACGATCTACCAAAACAATTTCTGTCACAAAATCAAAAATTTAGGCAAATTAGACAAAAATGTCCACTTATCTGCAAAATGCGACCTCTCTCTCGAAACCGGAAACCGGAAACAGATGGTTATGATCTACTGTGTATTATGTACAACAACAACAACAACAACAACAACAACAACAACAACAGCAACAACAATAATAATAATAATAATAATAACAATAATAATAATAATAATAATAATAATAATAATAATAATAATAATAATAATAATAATAATAATAATAATAATAATAATAGTAATAATAATAATAATAATAATAATAATAATAATAATAATAATAATAATAATAATAATAATAATAATAATAATAATAATAATAATAATAGTTGTAGTGTTAGTGGTAGTAGTAATATTAATAATAATACTTTAATAACAAACTAACAGAAACACACCAGCATTAGTAATTGTACTAAAGCTATAGCACTAAAACTAATATTTACAGAGACAATAGTTAAAGCAACATATACAAACAAACATTATAGCTAATAGGGTTGGTCCACTGAGAGAACAGCAATAGCCTAATTATTAGTGGCTCTTGGTATTATGAATGAGATCGAGCAGCAGTATATCATCATAATGAGCACTGAAAGCAGTCGTTAACTTTTCGCTTTTATCTCTCCCTCATTATTGGATTAATGGTGCTCTATTATCTTAAATAACGACAAATGATCGTGTTATGATCATCATCGTCATCATAGTCCGTATCCCTAACCCGCAGAAGCACATAGTCCAACTATTAACAGCGAGCACTATCAGACGTTGGTAGATCCTGGAGTTCAGAAAGGGCTACCAATTTTACCACCATTTAGGCCTCGTACGGTGGACAATTTCTTATGATTTTTGAAGTGATCGAACACTTTTACTCCAGTTTCAAGGTTTCGTGTAGTAAAAAGTTTCCGATGACAATTGCTATCGACCTTTTTCAGATGGTCTTCCTCCATTTGCATAACTTAACATCGCTCTTTTCCTTCATTTTTAACCGTTTCTGTTCTTTGTTCTAAACCTTCACACTTTGTTTAACCAGTTCTATTATATACGTTTTACAAAAGAACACTTCTGCGGGCAACGCTCGATAAACCAGTTTGGAGTAGTGACGTGCCTTCCCATTTCCCCATAAACTCAAGTGACTTCCTCCACCGATAAGACCTCCTCCACCGAGATCTTGCCATGCCATCACGTACATTTCCACCATTAACAAAAGACTCTTTCTCATTCGCCTCGTCGTCATCATCAAATTGGGTCGTCGTTTCTGGCCTATTAATTACTTTTATTGCCTATTACTCATACCGGCCAGTGTATCTACCTGTGCAGACAAATGAGACGCTAGTGCAGTGGATATGCGTTTGCCTACAATGTAGGTCAACACCACCACTGTATAGGGCCTAAGTGCAGCAGACTTCGGTTTTCCTGTGTAAATTCTCAATAAATTCTGCAAGAATAAACATCTCCATAATTTAATATTAATTCAGACATTTAGAAATTATCGACTCTACACGTTGTGGTAAGAAATTATAAAAATTATGAATACGACATATCTTTGCGAGCAGAATTTTATAAAACTGAACCATTTTTACTTTTTTCAAGTCTTCATAGTTTTAGAATGAATGCTTGCGACGACAAAACAGAATTAACACGCTTGCAACAGAGGAACTTAAACTTCATAAACTCAAGAAGTGTTAAAATTCAAAGAACGATTCAGGTATCAGAAATAAGAGATAATCATCTATGAATGTTTGAATACCAAGTCTGAGAAAATCAGAATATAACCGCTGTAATATCTAATAACCTCCTGGTGTTTATTCACTGCATTCACACCTACACTGTCTCTGTTCCTTAATCTCTCCAGGCGATCCTCTCTGTTCCTCAATCTCTCCAGGTGATCATTTACCATAATCTTTCTCATTCCTCAGGGTTTCCATTCGAACAAAGTCCTTCCTTTGAAGAAATCCTACCTTTCCATTTCTATCAACCTTAACACAATCCACGGTAACTGCAGTTCCTCTGTCTCCTTCCCTTTCTGGCCTTTTGTCAACTAGACTTTTCAATTGATTTGACAAAACGCTCGTGAATATGCTGAATATGCTTAACTTATAATTATTAGCACTTCAGAAATTATCGCTTTATGATATTATCGAGTTTACGATTACGATTACACGCCATTTACTGAGATGAATAGACTTCACAAGCATCCAATATGATCTTAGAGTTATCAAAAAATACTGTAGAAATTGAATACATAGGTTTAGTGGTAAACAAATGTGTAGTTTCGTTTGATATTGTGCTCATTATAAATCTAGTATTAGCCTGGGGACGGAATATTGTAAAACTCTTGGCAAGAAACCTTTAATTTTGAGTTAGAATTCTTATCTTCAATGAATCGACATCGAGGTTCAGTTCGCAGAATGCACTCGCCTGTTTACTTCTACCTGGTCGGCTAATCAAAGGCGGCGCGGCGTTAAGGCAAACCGGTGTATTATTGTAGTGGTCAGACAAAGCCTGTTTGCAATGCCTGAGGAACCGAGTCTTTGGTAATCAGACGCGTAGCTCGGAGTCGTCGCTCTGTTCCAAGACAAGTCGAAGCGAAAACAGAGAAACAGAGTCTGCTGAGACAAATGAAGCAATTGCTACGAGAAACTTTAAAGTCGCGACAACGGAGTGGTGCCATTGATTTTTCGACCGTACGATTGTCAGAGGTACTCTCAATATGAAACAAGCGCCGCCTGTGTAAATGATTGTCCATAAACCTATGACGACGCGTGTGGGCACACGGTGTACATGTGTGCACGTGATCGCGTGTGTGCCTCGTACAATGAGCTTACAGCTGAGATGAAATCTCTTCGATTTGCACTGAATTCAGCCAGTAAGTGCATGCATCAGAATGCACTGCAGCAACAGAAAGATTGACTTCCGAGGAACAGCTGAAGGCAGGTAGGTATTATAACTGTTTACAAAGGATCGCATACAACACAAGATGACGGTGTCGAATGCCTGCCTGCTCTATAGTTGCTTAAGACTTTAACGCATGCCTAACAAATTCTATATTGAAACTGATACACACACGCATGAAATTTTCATATGCCGACGCATCCTCAGTGGATCAGCTATATTTGAGTTGTACCAGGACTGGCAGAGGCTGGAAAGGACGTGCAGCAGATCCCTTAGACTTAGTGAGAATGTACCTTTTCCTGGATTTCAGATTAAATTTAGTTGAACAATAAGCAAGATAGCTGTCACCGTGGGTATGCAAGAATGCTCGTCTTGAAGTTAGAAATATTAAGCAATTGCCAAAGCTTGTAAGTGATGAAAGATTGTGTGGAAGACTGTTTACGACAGAAGGAAACGTGATCAGTTATGGCAGGGTATGATCAGACAAATACGACCCAGATGAAACTATGTTTTTGACAGCAGGATTGTTAGACGGGGTTTAATGGAGATCAAGTGTATGACCCAAATTATGAGTTGCAAAGGAGATGTGATTCATAAGATCAAAGGCGGATGGGAGATCCAAAACTTGTTTGAAGTATTGCTTACAGTGTTCACGGGCATGTTGAAGTCACCCGATGTAGTATGTTCAGAAGGAAAAGACACCAGGGATACAGTGAGTGATTGGAATTCTGTGAAAAAAGTCGGAAAGTGAAAGGGAAGGGATGATAGACATTGACAAAGAGGTCAGGCGTTGATTTTCAGAGTCCAGGGCAGAGATAAGAATTTCCAATGACTTCATGGTTGGAATAGCCGAAGAGAAACGAGCAAGTTTTAGTTGTGACTTTTGAAGGAAATCAATTACATGTACATCATGAAGTCTATCCGGCCGAAGTTGATTTATGAGAGAAAAGAGGGTGGCATTATGTCCGAAAAGAGGAAGGACTATCAAGTGCATCTGGATTTTCCAACATGACCGATTGAATGAACGGAGAATAGACTTCAGAAGAATAGTCAAATAAAACTGCCTTATGTGACAGTTTTATCTAACTGCGACATGAGGCGATGGCTGGTGAGATTGAGTAAACTCTTGTGACAGCGAACTGATAAGAGAGACAATGATAAAGAGAACTGTAGTGAAGGAGGTGCACAGCGTCATGTTATTTGGAAATAAATAGAAGTGACAGCTTGTGAGAAATCAGATGGCCTTGTTGGTGAACATATTAGTCCAGTCCAAAAACGCACAGCGAGTATCAGAGGCAGAGCTCTAAACAGACGAAAGACGACAAGTCAAGCAAGCATCAGCTTATGGACCGAGTATACCAAGCGCAGATGTCAGATCAATGTTAGCCATGGACGTATGTTATCTTTCAATTAAAAGATAAGAGGAAAGCCCTTTACACAATGGGCTTTACACAAGTGGGGCGTGGTGGCTCTAGCCGCTGCGTACGGACCTTGGGCAAGTCCTTCACTCGCAATTGCTCGTGGCGCTTCGGCGTGAAAATTCCGGCACAGTATCAAATGCTGTAGTCGGGAGCGCCTCTGAGTAGTAGTAGACTTCGAGAGGCGCTATAGAAATATCCGGAATAAAAAAAATGGACGAATTGGAGAATAAACAACGAGAAGGCACGATGTGCTCGAGGTCATGTTGTTTTAGTGCTAGTGTTTTGCTAGTGTTTTTATGTCGAAGTGTTCTAGCATGGCAGTATTCTTACTCTGGAACGGCTAGAATTTGCTCGTCTTTCGCACGGTTTCCTGATGATCATGATTTATAATTCCTAGCTTTTTCTTATGAAAATGTTTTCATATTTTAAGTAGCCTATTTTATGTTTTGAAGTGATTTTTATTTCGATGCTTCGTGCTGATAGTGTTTTCACGTGGTAGCAATTAGTGGTAAGAACTCGCAAAAAGAACACATGATATAACAGAATCGATTGCGTATAAGAAACTCATGGATGTTTTCATCGTAGTAATTCATCAGATTCGTGAGTAATTCGTGCGTATAATAGGCCAATGATTTACACGGAACTGCGATTAGTAAACTTAAGCTCTGACTTCGTCCATAGAAGGTGATGAGCAAATGGACTTTGGCTGCTGAGGTGATGGCACTCGTAGGTTGGCGGAGGAGAAACTGCTTTCCTGGAATAGTCAGGTTCTGTTAGTCAGAGCTGCTTTAGTGAATATCGGTCGATTGCGTTAGTAGGCGGCTATTAGACGAGATATTGGACCCACGCCCGCATGCATCTATAGGCACCATTTATAGACGGATAGGCCTATATATGCATATGAGGGTAGGAGGGGGAGGGGGTGGTTGGAGGAGGCCTGTCGATCGATCTGGTCCGTGCCATCAGCCTAAGCTTCGGTCATCCATCAGATGGTCAGCGGTGTTTAGCTCGACCGCACAGTATGTACTGTAGTCTCATTGCCAGAGCGCCTTCGCAGTCTACTGTGTATACGAACATCGACTCTTCAAATCCGATAGAAAGAATTTCAAGTGGCGCTATATGTATTATTCTGCATCAGTAGCACAGATCCTCCGCCGCCACCACCACCACCAGCCACATCAGCAGCAGCAGCAGCAGCAGCAGTAGCAGTGGACTTGCCGGTCCGCTGGTCGCGGGGTCGCAGAGCGCATGCGCCCATATTAATCGACGTTTCTTGGCAGACTGCAGCACAGAAGGCGTTTGGCTTTCGTCTGCGTACAATACGCCTAATGAAAGTTTCTAATAAGATTCAGGGAAGCGTAGCATGCAACCGCATCCTTCCCTCCCTCCCGCTCTTCGTCCGGATTTTTAATCTGCGTCTGATCGCGTGCTCTCAGTCAAGAAGCCACCTGGCGACGCAAACTTGCTGAACTGCCTTAGAGAATCCTCTCTCGCGCTTACCGAGGCGATCGAACAGACGGGCGAAAGGCGGACAAACGGGCGGACGGACAGAGAGACGGACGGACGGACGAACGGACGGATGGACGGACGGGTGGAAAGTGGTCTAGATGTCTGAATAAACAGGAAAGGACGGACGATGATTAAGAATGTTTGCGTGATCGACGGACGATCCTGATATAAGAAGCATTGTTCATATTGACGCGTTATTTACAGACAATCTTTTCTGACAAATCACTTAAAGACAGCAATCGTCTTCGGATCTTCAGTCATTGGTCCGATGCTTTACGTAGAAGCCAGCGAAGAAGAAGAAGGTAGGATGTTCTTCTTCTTCTTCTTCTTCTTCTTAGATCGTTCAGTTGTAATTCATTCATTCATTCTGCAGGATTTCTCTTGCACCAATAAGTTACAGCTCGAAAGATCGTCAATGAAGAGAAATGTGTCCTAAACCAACGGACGCGTGAAAGATTGTTTGTTGTTCTGGTCGTTTACTATAGCAAAGGCTAGACAGGATCAGCAGAGCAACAGTTGCTTTTGACAACCATAAATAAACGTAATCTATATTTCAACACGTCTTTCAATTATGCTTTTCTCCCGCACAACCAGCTAATATGCGTGAGTGCTTTGTTTCTAAGTCAACGCCATGACATGCGTTGGCTTAAATTTATGCCTTTAACCATTGTAACATTTGCTTAATTAAGCCATCGCAGTCGGCATTCTCTTTTTGCTACATTACTAAAGAAACAAATGTTTATGGTTTGGTTGCTTCCTGGCGATGTCTTCTGCGGATTAACTGATTAGCTTTCAATCCAGTGGCGGCGCCGTGCAGACATTTTTTTAAACCAGAGCATAGCCATGCAGTGCAGTCATACAAGTAACCAGTGCAGAAGGCGATTTATGCCCCAAACAAGTCCTGGACAGGGCAACGACCAAGGCATCTGCTTCTTTACCAAGGCATTTGCCCTGCTTCGTCCTAGTGTAGCGCCGTCTCTGTCTCAATCAGTCTCTTCATCAAGTGTTGTCACACCTTAACTCGCTCGTTGCACAGCGTATATCTGTAAGAGTCTCCTCAGTTAAAACCCGATGTCAACACAAATGTTGTGCTCTGGTCAGTAGGCAACAGTGTCAACTGGTCTAAGAACAAATCTCTAACAGAATTAGAAAAACTCCATGTAATGTAAATCATTCAATCAGGTGTTATTTTGGTGTTATATTAGGTGACCAGAAAAAGACTGCAGGCCTGCAGTTCAGAATTCACAGAATTTTGGATCGGTATTAGCACTGGTGACACTGGTTGATTGTGCATAACGGTTCTATATAAATTATAAGATTAGTTTAGGTTAGACCGAGTCGATGAAGATTTGCAGGCCGAACCCACCGACAGAAATTCCGGGCCTCTAGGCAGAGCAGTCATGGGCCTCTAAACCCGTGCTGTCCAACATGCGGCACGCGGGCTGATTTTAAATGGCCCTCCCGAGCTGAATACCAACCGCAAAAAAATTGCAAGCACAATTCAAAGCCAAATATCTCACTAAAACGTGCTTGAACGTTTATTGATATACTTTTGGCGTTGAATATTGCAAGCCATACATACACGCTATTGTTCATCGATTATTACATAATTATTGCCACAATAAATTTAATACAGTTAATAATTTTCAATAAATTTAGTCTTCGCTTTTGAGAAGCCCTCGGCTTCGAGAATAATTGTTTCGGTAGCCCGCGGTGTCAAAAAGGTTTGACAGCACTGCACTGAACAATCTTAAGACTTTATGAGAAAAACAAAACATGATAAGTAGGCCTAAGGTAATATTCAGATGCCTGAAGTTAAAATTGATTGTAGTTAAGTGTCAGTAATATTAGGGCCTATATTTAAAAGGCATAAATCATAAATTTTGTATAACTGACTATAATATTTTTCACAAGTTGATTGCGGGCCCGGCCTGGGTCCCTAAAAATCGCCGGACCACTGGGCATTTGCTCTACCCGCCTCCCCCACTCGGCGGGCCTGAAGATTTGTGTTGAAAATGCCTTCGCCTTACATCTAAGTATTATTATTATTAATTAAATACCTGAGTTGGTGTTTAACGTTGTGTGATTCTTGTCGGCGTACAATTCTAATATTGCCATCGTAGGGCGTATATATACTGTTTTTAGCCTTTGAATCCATGTGTCATGTAACAGCTGGGAAAATACTGTTAACCAATGCGTTCATTAAAGGAATTGGTCAGTTGCAGGAATGCAGATGCAGCATTAGGCATTGCAGCAAAGGAAGTACACAACTACACTTACACATCTAGGGAAGACAGCAGGCATTCTATGCATTTGAGCCCAAGTTATCAATTTCAATTAGCTGTAACATGGCAGAATTAATACCCTGCTGCTTTTAAACATCAAATGCATGACATATGAACGTTGAGCTATAATATTACATTACATTACACCATTGCATCTTTCAAATTCCGAAGACAGAGCGAGAGAGAGAGAGAGAGACAGACAGACAGACAGACAGACAGACAGACAGACAGACAGACAGACAGACAGACAGACAGACAGACAGACAGACAGAGAGAGAAAAAGAGAGAGAGAGAGAGAGAGAGAGAGAGAGAGAGAGAGAGAGAGAGAGAGAGAGAGAGAGAGAGAGAGAGAGAGAGAGAGAGAGAGAGAGAGAGAGAGAGAGAGAGAGAGTATGACTCTGAGGACCACAATGGACCAAAGAAATCCAGCTCTACTAAGACACAATGAATGGCAAAAGATGGGAAACTGGAACCCGGCAGAATAGCGACAGTCCTAGAGAGCTATGACTCTGGACTGGCCATAAGCAGAACACATGCGAACCTGGAAACGGGCGCCGCCGCCGCCGTTAAGCGCGTTTTGTGTCTGCAGCGTCTGTTTAATTAAGACAACCAAATCCGACGGATTTATCTTCCTATGCAGATATACACACCCACATGCACGTTTGTATTATACATAGCAATAGTAGATTATACACGTATTATACGTACACACACATACATATATGTGTGTATATATAAATGGTGGTCTCTATATATTAACGACTGCGATGGTTTCATCGATTGACCTTATTAGCACGGATTTGTCCGGAAATGAACGAGGAGTCGCGACAAAGCCTAAAGGCGCCTTTTGTGGCGACGGCGGCGGCCACCATTCATTACTGCATGTGACCCATCCTGACCTAGATGTGAGATCTAACCTGACCTAGATGGGAGAGATCTAACCTGACCTAGGTGGGAGACAGGTGTGCGGTCATTTAGGCAGCGCAATGACGATCCCTATGGGGTTTTACGATATTCAAAGCAGAACTTTGCTTATTCTCGATCCGTCGGGGTGGGTTAGGGGTTTGGACCAAAAAGGACCAAACGGACCAAACGGTCCGTTCTGTGTTGTTGTTTGGTCCGTTGAACGCTTTGTGCTTTTTGTAATTTTCTGGCAGGTGAAGTGTTTCTTGCGGTTCTCATTTTGTGTTCTACCTCATATTGTGGTTTGGTTTCTATCTGGTTGTAGGCCTAGATAGAATTACTAAATATTGTACATAAGAAGTCAGTTCATTTTTGCTGTTACCGCATTTTATTCTTTCAGTTCTAGATTCTTCGGGCTGTTTAAATGTAACAATATATACTGATATAAGTGGCGGCCTCTGTCTATCAGTGACTGCGATTCATCCACCGGTTGACCTCATTAGCACCGACTTATCCGGAAACGAAGGAAGAGTCGAAGGCCACTACCCACGCCAAACCCAGCTGCGCCTGATACGGATGGCTTTAGCACTGCAGTCAAAGACGAGGAGGAAGAGGATGAGGAAGAAGAGGAGGAAGAGGAGAAGAAGGAGGAAGGAAAGGAAAAGGTGGAAGAAAAAAAGAAGGAAGAGGCAGTCCATTCTCTATAGACGGCGATCCTAAGAAATCACGCGAAGCAGGTATATATCAGCAGCAGCAGTGGCAGCATCCTCCTCCCCTTCCTCTCCTCCGAAACCTCAATCTGCACTGCAATCATGGCACCGATTCCAATCATGGCAGACGACCACGATAGAACATGCGCAGATACACATCACAACACACATACATTGAACACACACACACACACACGCACACACACACACACACACACACGTATGTATATGTAGGCCTATGTATGTCTGTCTGTGGGTCACGCTGGTCGATTGGTTAGAGCGCTATAGCCTTGTAACGCGGAGAGGACGGGTTCGAGACTCTCCTCAGACGATAACTGTGTAGGAAGGTGAGCAAGGATTTCACTCAGAATTGCTTAGCGCCATCGAATGATACTTCACCAGTAGATGCATTTTTTTATACATGCATGCATTTATGTGTGTATGTATACATGTATGCATGTATATATGTATATGTGTGTATCTATGCATATAAATGTATGCATGCATACATGTATGCATTTATATGTGTGTATTCAAGTATGTATGCATGCATGTATATATGTAAATAATTGCATGTATGTATATATATGTAGGCATGCATGTATGTAATTATCTATGCAGGTTTGCATGAATGCATGGATGGATGGATGTATATATATGAGTGTATATTTATATATGTATGTATGCATGTGTGTAAGTAATATGTATGTATGTATGTATGTATGTATGTATGTATGTATGTATGTATGTATGTATGTATGTATGTATGTATGTATGTATGTATGTATGTATGTATGTATGTATGTATGTATGTA